>JAINUW010000522.1:0-514132 GCA_020205615.1 Panax quinquefolius
AATAAAAATAAACATTTTAATAAATTAATGTTAAAATAATGAATTAAATTACGTAACAAGCCTAAATCCCTAAAACAATAATCCCCTTCGTTTCCAACATTTCCTTCCATGAGGACGCACTTCATCCTTGCCTCTTGTCACTTTCTACTCGACCTAGACGATATTATTACATGTGAGAACCACATCCCAGATCCAATACCCAAGTAGAAGATCTAAAAATTAATTTCAATCATAAACAAACCTCGATTAGGATTCAAGCTTCTCAATTTTTGTTCGCGAAGATAATCCTCGCCTCTTCCAAAGGATCTACTTTTATTGCAATGCAAATTCCTGCTAGTCGGATCAGTTTCTTTTCGATCCTTCACTTTCGCTTCCTCCCTTAGCCTTCGATTTCTTCTTTCGTAAGATACCTCTTCTTCCTTTCGAAGAATCATCCACCAAGAAGACATGGTTCTTCTTGATGGGAAGTGACCTTCAAATAGCTAGCTTTCAACATGTTACTTAGATATTTCATATCTAGCAAAATCCTACTTTGCTCACCATACAACTCTCCAAGGTGCAAGAAGACAAGTAGGAGCATCCATGTTTTCATCTTGACACCGAAGCTCGTTACTCATGGATGCGAGCATGATGCATTGAGCCACGATGCATCATCTTGCCACCTTTATTTAAAAGTAGCAATCTCTTCCTCGGAGGTCATCTCTCGCAAGTTTTGCGGTGTGCTGGCTTAATTTAGGACATAAGAAATCTTTTAAAGAAGTGAGAACAATTCTCAGATTCCTTAACCGATCCATGTAGTTCGGTCAAATTCGGTTTGTTAGCATCAAGTATGCTACGCATGATGAAATGAGTGAATGTGACATTTTCAAAATTTCGCATGTAAAAAGACAATATTTTAGCAAACATTCATTTAATTAATTACCAAAATAAATTAGGTCTTATTTTATATTGGTATCTCCCACTATTTTCTTCAAACTATATTACCCTCATATATATAGTTTGAAAAAATCTAATTAAAGTTTTTGCTAGTGAGAATAAGGATCCCATTTCAAATATATATAGCCTTGTGGTGACACAACAAACTATATATAAATAAATAGGTAGACAACTCCTTGTCAATTACATCAACATGTAACACCTTATGTTTTGCCTCTTAGATTATTTTGATCAAGTGGTGGCACATCCGAATCAAAATTATCTAAGTTAAGTCCAACCTAGAACTTCCATATATTCAAAAAAGAAAAATATCGCTCTTGTGGTGACACAACAAAACAATATTTTTCAATTTTCTTTATAAGCATCAAATGTGATAAATTAACATCTTAAATACTTAATACTTGCCTTGTGGTGACACAACAAACTCATATTAAATATTTAATACTCTATTAATTTTATCATGCTAGAAGGCGACGTTCGATATTCTAAATATCTTTGAACGCTTAAGACTTAATATATAAAAACTTTGAGGGATTTGTTATTATTTGTCTCATCTTGTTTAGTAGCATACAAATATATATATAAAATCGCGTCATATTATTAAACATGTGAAACATGTTTGCATAATATATAATATATATAATACTAGCATGCATGCATATAGAATACTATATTCTACCCGGATTGATTATGGACTTTTATTCTAGTTTGGTTCACTAGAGCCACCAAGTGAACCAAAAAATCAAACCCTAGGGTGCAAAGAATAAACATTTAAATATAACTATTACATTTAAACCGGGCTCCATTACAAACGGTCTTCTTCAAGCGCTCTTGCTTCTTGATCCTCGGTTCTTCAAAAAATTCTAACTAGTCCTATTATATAAACTATTTAATTTAAATAGAAACCTTGATCGTGATCGAGGGAAGTACATGGAGAGAGGCGAATTTACATCAAGAAGAAAACGAGGAAAAGGCGAGTACTGAGACCCCATTTAATAAAACCCATTCATTCAAACATCCAACTAAAATAAATCCAATCACATTGGTTGATTGTCCATAATCAATCCCATTTATTATCATACATATCACCGTATGTATCGATAAATAAAATCATTCCATATATATATATGAGTATCATTTAATGGGCAATTTTATGTTGCATGAAATCCAATTTCAAGATTAAAATAAACTATTTATTTTAATTATAAAATTATTAAGATTAATATATATATATATAACAATTATATATATATAATAAAAGTACTATATATATATATATATATATATATATATAATAAAAGTCCTACTCAATTATATATATATATATAATAAAAGTCCTATTCAATTAAAAAAAACGGCAGGACCTTCTCCTTTTTTTAACTAACGGCAGGACCTTCTTTGTATCCTGGACATATCTACTGCCACGTGGACCAGCAACACGGAAGAGAGAAAAAAAAATAAAAAACATACGGATTCCTTTTCTTAGTTTAAAACAAACAACAACCGCCTGCAATATAAACAAGTTGCAACAGGACTCAATTTGACAGCAGGTCACGTTTTTTTTTGTTTTTTTTTTCTTTTGGCGATCATGCCTAAAAAAAAAAAAAGATTACCCACGGATTCATAAAAAAAATTCGAAAACAGTTTTTCGGTAAAATAATTTTTTTTTTCATAAAATAATAATTTTATACAACAAATTATGCCCAATAAATAATTCTAAATTCATACCCAAACATATATGGAATCAAAATAATTAATAATTCGCATAAAGTTTGGCTTTGATACCACTGTTGGGTTTTGTGAAAATCAAAGTAGCAATCAAATTGAAAATTTAGCGGAAGCGAAATAAAATCAGATTTTAAAATTTTTCACAAACCAATTACCCGGATCATCCTTTATGCATATTATTAATTAAACGAAGAATAAGAAATTATGAAATCATACCCTTATAGAAACGAGCTTCCTCAGTGCGAAGTTCACCTCCTACTTCTAGCGATTTCCTTGAATCTCGGGTAGATTCCTTCCTTTGATCAATGTAAGCCACCCAGTGTATGGCCTCAGAGGTGATCCATCAAAGAAGAAGAATTTTCAAGAAGAAAGGGTATTGGCTCAAACCCTAGTTTTTCCTATCTGTATAGAAAAAAGGAGGCGTACTCTCCAACTACAGGAATTACGTATATTAGATATCTGATATAAGACTCCTCTTATAAAGATATCATGTAACCTATTTTAATTAAAATAAGGTATTATTTATTTAATTAAACTCTTTTAATTAAATGGGCTCCCTAATCCTATTAGGGTAATTAATTAAACTCCTTTAACTAATTTTCCTTCCTAATCCAATTAGGAATAAATGAGAGTATTTATATTAAATTAATTCCTAAACCTTTTAGAAATTAAATAATAATAATTGTAATAATATTAATAAGACTCCTCTTATTAATTTATATTTAATATTTCTAAAATATTAAATAATAAATATTAAGCTATTTAATTTATTCTATCACCATTGATTAAATTAAATATACTTAACATATAATTACAATTATGCCATTAACTTCTTAAATAATTATTCTTCCTTTTATGGTGTGACCCTTTAGGTTCTCCATATTAAACCAGGATGTGAATAAATCAATTAGAACAATTCTAATCTCATTTAAATAAATAAATTAAACAAATAATTTATTTAAATAAATAATATTTATTCTACAATAGGGATAAGCCTCCTAGCGATCAACGACTTTCCGGATAATATAGATTTCAACATTAATCATAAAAGAACCTTTGAGTTAATAGTTCTTTATACAATTCAATCCTTCCACCATCTGATGTCCCAATTAAATATAAGACATGGAATTCTTCACAAGTCTTATTTTATTTAATTATATGTATTTCGATTCCTAAATGAAACAACTCTAATGAATGCAAATTAGAAACTACTTTCTAATTTCATTCCACCTTCGCCAAGGATTCACGGGTTGTCATTTATCGAATCACATAGGACATTCTCTTTTACTAGAAGTGGTAGATTCTTTATTGATCATTCATTATCTTCATATATAACTTATTACACCCAAGCATACCCTTTGATATACTCTAAGAGTCTTAAGGAATAAGTCAAAGTGTAATTCATTATATATAAGATACTATGATGATCTCAAGTCTAAGGATCATTTGTCTTCTACTATCACTACTGAGAATTCCTATTGACGGGTAAGTAAAACTCCATTAGGTATTCCTTAGCGAGTCGCGTTTAGTGAACTTATTCTCTAATAAAGCACCTACATACTTGCTTTAGTGTCTCCACACAAATGATCATGAGATCAATCATCCTCATCCAATGAAAGCAAGCAACGTATGTACCAATCTATCGATTCACTAATCCCCAATTTAGTAATCCAATGATTGGGAACTATTTTAGTTTTAAGCTTTCTAAGAATTTAGATCTCATTAGAATGATCATCATCATTATTCTAAAAGCGTTGCTTAAAACTATGGGTTTATCACATATTATTAAAATAGCACCATGTAGATAATAAATGCCTTTAATAAATAATTCTTTTATTAATAAATAAATAAGATTGATTACACAGTATATGCTTTATCATCATACATGATTGGCTTGTATGCATAATACTTTCACTATAATCCTACTTAGCAAAAGGTGTTTGTTGCAAAACACGCTGCCTTCTAAGATAAAGGTGTTTATCATTGAAGGGCTAGTGGGAGGATAATAGATCTTGAAGAGTTCAAGAACCACAAAACACTATAAATCAAATAAGAGGAACCTGTAGATAGACCTATTATACCACAACTGAATCGTAATTCGGAATAAGCAAGAAGATACACAGGAGGTATGGATTCATCATAGATGATGATGATGAGGTACACATCATAGAAGATGATGATCCGATTACATACGATGAGGTAAGTGTTGTAGACACTCAGAGAAATGGATTGAAGCAAGTTTCTCAAATATGGAACATTCGTTTTGATGGGGCAATCAAAAGAGTTTGATTTTATCAAAAATAAGAATGAACCTAGTGTGTACAAAAGGGTCAGTGGGAGCATCGTGACATTCTTAGTACTATATGTTGATATACTACGGATAAGGAATGACATACCAATGCTACAATCAAAAAAGATAAAGTTGTCTAAACATTCCTCCATGAATGGTTTGGGAAGAGTATCTTAATTGGGGATAAAATCTATATAGATAGATATAAGAGGATGCTCGACTTAACCCGAGGCGTATATTCATTTGATGCTAAAGTCGTTTAGCATGGCAAACTCAAGAGATGTCTCATGTCGATGAGCTATGGAGTGTATCTCTTTTAATAGTCCCCACAGACTCACGAAAAGAGAGGTCGCATGAGTGACAATCATGTATACAATGAAATGTACGAGACGATGTTGATCGGTCATATTATGGAGAAGTTCACTATGAGTCGGTGAAAAATATCTTAAAGTGCTTAACTTAAGCACTAAGGATGTGATCATATTCATGGTGGGTCTAAATCAAAACTAGAGGGCTTAATGGACTCAAGTTTTTCGAGATGGACCAAGATGATGAAAAATCCACTTTAAGGTAAAGCGTTATCTTGAGCAAGTGGTGCGATGAATTGGAAAGGTTCCAAACAAAGAAAGAGTTCTTTGGTTTAGTGATAAAGACAAAGTATATAGCTATAAATGAAGGCGCATGAGTTGATTGTTTGGATTAAAAGTTCATTCTGAACTAGGAATAGTTCTAAGTCTCATCTTGGATCTAAACATGTGGTGTGGCACTTTCATTTGATTATTAGAATCATTGAAAGATGGGAAATCACTATAGAGATAGTGGACTCTCATGAACAACATTACATATCCATTAACTAAAGCTTATCCAACAACGGGATAATCGTCACTTAGAGAAGAAGAGTATGAGATACCATGACGATTGGCTTTTAGTGCAAGTGGGAGATTGAAAGTAGTAGTATGCACACAAGCCAATCATGTTTGATGATAAAGCATATACTTTGTAACAATCTTATTCATTTATTAATAAAAAGTATTTATTTATTAAAGGCTTTTAATTATCTACATGATCTTTGTTTTATAATATGTGATAAACCCATAGTTTTAAGCAATGCTTTTAGAATAATGATGATGATCATTCTAATGAGATCTAAATTCTTAGAAAGCTTAAAACTAAAATAGTTCCCAATCATTGGATTACTAAATTGGGGATTAGTGAATCCGGATAGATTGAGTACATACATCGTTTCTTGCTTTCATTGGATGAGGATGATTGATCTCATGATCATTTGTGTGGAGACACTAAAGCAAGTATGTAGGTGCTTATTAGAGAATAAGTTCATCGAGCATTGGCTCGCTAAGGAATACCTAATGGAGTTTTACTTGCTGTCAATAGGAATTCTGTAGTGATAGTAGTACAAGTAATCCTTGGACTTGAGATCATCATAGTGTCTTGTGTATGATGAGTTATACTTTGACTTATTCCTTAAGACCCTTAGGGTATATCAAAGGGTATGCTTGGGTATAATAAGTTATACATGGAGATAATGTATGATCGATAAAGAATCTACCACTTCTAATAAAAGAAGAGAAATGTCTATGTGATTCGATAAATGACAACCCAGTGAGTCCTTGGCGAAGCGAGAATAAAATTAGAAAGGAGTTTCTAATTTGCATTATTTAGTGTTGTGCATTTAAGGATCGAAAATACATATAATTAAATAAAATAAGACTTGTGATAATTCCATGTCTTATATTTAATTGGGACATTGTATGGTGGAAAGATTGAATTATACGGTATCTATTTACTCAAAGGTTCTTTTATGATTAATGTTGAAATCTATATTATCCGGAAAGTCATTTGATCACTAGGGAGGCTTATCCATATTGTAGAATAAATATTATTTATTTAAATAAATTAATTGTTTAATTTATTTATTTAAATAAGATTAGAATTATTCTAATTGATTTATTCACATCCAGGTTTAATATGGAGAACCTAAAGGGTCACACCATAAAAGGAAGAATAATTATTTAAAGAAGTTAATGGCATAATCGTAATAATATGTTATGTATATTTAATTTAATCTATGGTGATAGAATAAATTAAATAGCTTAATATTTATTATTTAATATGTTAGAAATATTAAATATAAATTACTAAGAGAGTCTTATTAATATTATTACAATTATTATTATTTTAATTTCTAAAAGAGTTTAGGAATTAATTTAATATAAGTACTCTCATTTATTCCTAATTGGATTAGGAAGGAAAATTAGTTAAAGGAGTTTAATTAATTATCCCTAATAAGATTAGGGAGCTTAATTAATTAAAAGAATTTTAATTAATTAAATAAATCTCAATTCCTTAATTGTTAAGGTGGGTTGCCCACATCTATAAATAAGAGGAGTCTTATTATGGGTGATGTGGTTGTTGACTTTTACAACATACGTAATTCCAATAGTTGGGAGAGTACGCTCCTTTTCTATAGATATAGAAAACTAGGGTTTGAGCCAAATACCCATCTTCTTGAATTCTTATTCTTCCTTGGTGGATCACCTCTAGAGGCCAAACACTTGGGTGGCTAACGTTGATCAAAGGAAGGAACCAAACCCGGTGGATTCAAGTTGAATGCGAAAAGGATTGGAGGTGAACTTGTACCTGAGGAAGCTCGGATCTTCAAGGGTATGTTTGTTCTTCATATCTTTTCGTTTAATTAATAATTGTGCATAAAGGGTGATCCGGGTATATGGTTTGTAAAATTTTAAACTCTGATTTTTACACGTTTCCGCGCTTATTTTGCAATTTGATTGCGTTCATGAATATAACAAACCTAACAACTGCTATGTTGAAACCTGCATACAAGAAAGAGTACACATATGTAGGGAAAGTATTATTGCATTTATATATTAAAAATTGTGGCAAACTAAGCAAATGCTACTTAGTTTATTTTGCCAATGATAATAAACTAAGTAAGTGATACTTAGTTTATGAAAATTGTTATTTGGAATCAATAGAGACTACTATTCGACATTCACTCCTATTTGTCAAACGGGTTTCTAAGTTTTATATTATACACACACACACACACACACACACATATATATATATATATATATATATATATACATATAATACTTAATTATTGAGTTTATTGAAAATTGTTGCAAACTAAGCAAATGCTACTTAGTTTATTTTACCAATGAAAAACTAAGTAAGTGCTACTTAGTTTCTGAGAATTGTTATTTGAAATATATATGAAGACTACTATTAAATTATTTTATTTTATATTATAAAATTTAATTATATTTATTATTGTATTTTATTTTATTTTAAATTTAATTTAATTTAAATTATGGTACTTAAATTAAATTTATTTTATTTTATTACATTTTTAATTTTTTAAATATTTTTTATTAAATTTAATTTATTTATTAAATTAAATGTAATTTGTTTTATTTTATTCAATTTAATTTAATTAAGTATTTTTTTTGTATTATATTATATTATCTAATTTTTAAAATTTATTTAAGTTTATTATTATATTTTCTTTATTTTTTTAATTTTTTAATTAATAAATATTATATTTTCTAATTTTTAAATTTTATATTATAGTATATTATATTATCTTATTTTTAAACTTCACTTGTAAATTTTTATAATTTTAAAATTTTATTTAATTTAATTAAATTTAATAAACAATAATTTATTTTATATAATATTATATTATATTTTTTAAAAATTTATGAAATTAAATTAAATTTGATTTATTTTATTCAATTTATTTTGTTATTATTTTTATTTTATATTATATTATATTAAATAATTTTTAACATTTATTTTGTCTAATAAACTAAATTAAATTAAATTTATTTCATTTTATATTAAATTAATTAAATAATACATAAATATATTTGTAGGACCCACAAAAATTTCAATTGCAGATTTCTAACAGATATTCCCTTGGGAATTCCGTGGAAAATATCAAATATCACATTCTTATATATTGACATACACATATTTGTTATGATCCCAACATTGTAATTGTTATGACCCAAACACTGTAATTGCACAAATAAATCACATATATGTTATGATCCAAACACTGTAATTGTTATGACCCAAACACTGTAATTGCACAAATAAATCACAATTTCAGCAATTGGCAACAACTTGCAGAATTGAAGTCAAATAATTATCACAATTTGAAAAACAGTTTACAGCATGAATTAACAACTTTCGCAAAATCAACAACTTTAGCAAAATAAATTTCATAACAGAAATGAACCCAATTTCAGCAAATTAAAATATAAAACCCAATTTTTGATACAATAAGAACTCCAAAATTAATCTCAGTAACACATGAACTCCAAAACTATATTTAATAATCTCGAATCATCATTTAGGATTTATTACCTTGAATTAAAGGAGGAGAAACGAGGAAGAGAAAGGAGGAGCTAGGAGCTACCGTGGTACATTCAGCGGTGGTGGCAGAGGCCGGGCCCGGTGGCGCTGTGATGGTGGTTGGAATTGGCGATGGCATGCCCACTGAATCGGGCGATGTGACCGGGGAGATGAGAGGAGTGGGGGTACACAGGGGTGGGTGGGATATCGGAGAGAGTGGGGTGGGGGACCAGGGAGAGGGTGGGAAGTCTTGAGGCGGTGTGGGGGACCGGGGGGAGGGAGTGGGGAGGCGTGGGGGGGGGGGACGGTGGCAGGGGGAGGAGGAGGGGGGACCGGTGACCGGATGGGTGGGGGCAGGGAGATGAGAGAGGGAAAGAGAGTGAGAGATTTGGAGAGAATGAGAGAGAGAAATGAATGAAAGCGTCTGAAATGAAAAGGCAGAAGCTGAAAAGTTTATATTTGTTATCTCAGACGGAATGTCCGTCGGCCATAAGTCCCTCGGACATACCTTAACTTCCACAAAATGTCTCTCGGAATTAATGTTTATTCGTCGAAATTACTTTTCGCGGTGGCACGAATTTTGGCGCCAACTAGAGAGGTCTAGGTTCGACTGAATTCCATCAGAATTATGTTAGTTTCGAGGGACTTATGACCGACGTATTATTCCCTCGGAAGTAATCCAATTTCGATCGAATTTAATCTGTCGAAGATATTTTCGTCGGAATTAGCCGGTTTTCTTGTAGTGAATCAAATTTCAGTCAAAAAATGGGGTCCACAAACATTAAAAACATGTTTTAAATATTTTTAGTTACAAAAATACTCTTCCTCATTTATTCATATATCCCACATTTATTGTAAAAAATATCACAATTATTATATTATTAAAATATAATAATATATTTAAATGAATTATTTTATCAAAAAAGATAAAATATCAATTTTCAACAATTGTCACATTAAAAATTTTCTCCATCTATATCCACATAAAATGAATATTTTCCTCATCATAATAATCAATAATTAATTATTCATAAATAATATTCTGAGAATCACAATCATCGACAACTGCACTGTTCACAGGAAGAGGGGCTTTCAATAAGGATTTTTCCTTCTTTGGCGCATGATTAGGTGACCAAACCTCTTCTTAGACAGAACTTTTTAGACATTGCCAATAATGCTATCTAATAATATTATTCAAATAATATGAATTATTGATCTGATAATGGAAAATACTGTGTAGTGATAATTATTGAAACAATAATAATATAAAATATCAACGTAGCAATTATTGAATCAATAAAATATAATATTGAACATTAATTACTGTAACAATTATTGAGTAGTACCTTCTTACGTAAGAATCAATAATTGGTGCAATACCGTGTGCTACTGTATTTTAACCACCGAGTATTTCAACAGTATTAATGGTAACAACTACGCCATTATTTATAAACAACTTATACTTGTCGTTTTCTTCATTCAATTGCTTTTCGTTATGGGGCCCACACAAGGCTGCGCCATCATACGAATATTCCCCGATAGTAAGAATATTTCACGACCAAACGAATATTTCCCGACAATAATAAATATTTTATAACCACTTGCTTATTTGAAATATTTGCGCATTTTACCCATAACTAACCACATTAATCAAATCAACCCTTACTATTTCAAAATAATAAATAGAGGAAATTCAATTTCATTAATAATAAGTTGGGGTCTTACAATTTTGGTGCGGATTCGTGTGATAAAGCTGAGATGAACAACCCTATTTCAGGGGTAAATGTTATCGGAAACTATAATTTCGAGCTATGCAATAGCAATAATATGTTTGTGCACAATACATAGTTCGAATGGCTGGTCACCTAGAGTACGAGGATGGATGATCAATAGTCTTTTGACTGTTAAATGTTACAATAACAATACTTGTAAATCTAGGACATAATTTGTGGTCTTGTGACCCTCAGTATATACATATGAACTCAATATCTATGATTTGATTTAGAGATTGATTATCTCATTGAATTCCCAAGTTCTTGATTATTTGATGATCTGTTTCAATAATGGACTTTTTATTCAGTTGAAGAATAATCATTTATTTCTTTTATAAGTCATTTGTTATATATCATTATACTTGTGGGCAATTTGATTGCTCACCCTTGCATAAAATATTTCAGCTAATAAGGTTGAGAAACCTAAGGAGTCTTCTTCAAGCAAAGACAAGGCTAAAATGTAGGAATAGAAGACTTCTAGTCTATTTCTCTTTATGATGAATTATGTAATGAATTTATTTACTTTTTCGCTAATAAGATGTAATAGTAAATATTGTTAAATGATCTGGGATACATTTATGTAAGTAATCTTTTAATAAGGTTTATCATATGTGATGTTTATTATCCTATTCAATGGGTAGTTTAGATGTTGTATGTGTTGGATTGTGAGCATCGAATATGTGGGTTGAAGTACCGGATTTGGAGGCGTCATAGTAATCATCTGAATTTTGCATGGAGCTATAATAATCATGTCCAAACCTTTGTTCCAAACCAATCATACACTCCATGATTCTCAACTCAAGCCATTCCACAAGAAGAGAAGATATCGAACTTATTAAAGCTTGATTCACCAAGGCAGTCAATTGAGCATTAATCTGATTATTAGTAACTCATTGGGTTGGCCTTCACCACTTCCCCTATTATTACCTCGCCTCTCAACAAGTCTAGTGGATCTATGAGCCATCTGAGAAAGAAATCAACAAATAGAAGTAAAATAGATTATAGACATATTCGAATATAGATGATATGACTAGTTGAACGGAAAATCAAATAGAACAAAAATCTAACCCATAAGTCTATCCATAACTCACATGTCAAACCTAAATAGGTTTTTATAAGAAATAACTTGGCTCTGATACCAACTATATAACGCCCTTTTTCCAAAATAGAAGAGAGGTTACGCACAAAACATATCTAAACTTACAAAATAAATCGAGACCTCTATGTCACAAAATGAATATCTCTAATCACTAATATAAATGCCACAAGTCAAACCATAATAAATGCCTAAATGGCTCTAATCACAATCTAAGATATTTATTACAACTCCAATAACTAAATAACTCTATAACATAAATCGAAGTATCAAAGCCTAAACAAAATATCTAAACCACTTGGATAAAAGGCAGCTCTCGTCACACTTACCCTTGATTACCTATCAGAAGGAAAAACACAGCATGAGTCAAATGCCTAATATGGATACAGAATACAAAAATAATGAACTAAAACAACAAATTACTCACTTAATTGAACCGAACTGAAACGAACAAGACTAACACAGCAAAACAACAGGTTGAATCCAATGGTTGGATGTTATTTCATACATGGGCTCAAAACAAAACAGAAATATAACTTGCCATATATATAGGCAAGTCAAATAACGCAAAACAAGCAATCACACATCAGACTGTGCAATCCAGATGCATGCATAATCAGAAGGCGTGTTTGGCACAAACATCACCAGTTTGCAGAATGGAACAGAACTTAAAACTAAGCGCGACCCATACGCCTCTCCCAACAAAATCACCATATGACCAACTCTCATCAGAGCACAAAACGGAGACGTCGTGAACTAATCACACCGTCACGGAAATGCCTAAGTGCCAAGAGGACATGTATATGGTACCCCTATAAATGGTTATATCTAAGGTATACCCTACGGTATATTCTAACACAAATATAATATCACAACACATGCGACACCATACCAACAAAAGGGTTCTAAGTGTACATGTGACACCGAAACAAATATAAATACAAATCTCGAAGATATGTTAACATGGTCTTGGGATCCATTCTTGACAAAGGTTGGCAAGAATGTTAAAACTTTCAGTCAAAAATCGCAAAGAAAAGGAAAAAAGAGAGTACAAATACAAGTTATATGTATCAATGCCAACATGAAACTATCATATTAATTTCACAATGAACAATTATGTAAAATAATAACCAAATTTGAAACGAGTAACAAAACGAACTAATTAAATTTAACAAGAGTATCGCTGAAAAAGTACAGAATCCGTACTTGAAATCAATAATATAATACCCATAATATATTCTAAATATGACTCGTTTAAACTCTCTCCATTCAAACTAATAAAATAAAACAAGATAATAAAATTACAAGTACAGTTACAAAATATTGTACTCATGTATAATAGTTTTTATAATCTTATTATTATGATGATTATATTTATTATAATGTTCTGTAAAATTTTTAAGTTAGAATAGCTTAACTATGTACACTTGTCCATAAATCACTTATGTTCCCAACATAAGGATATAATGTATATGACGATGAAAATATAACATATGCATCATAGAATTTAACGGCCTGCACCCAATTCGCTATTGTAAATCTGAAATTCTACCAACATGATCACACTTAATAATTTAATATTTCTCTACTTTGATTACATGGAATTTTATTAACTTACTTGGTAATATTTTATTATTGCAATTGTCTCATTACGCACATGATTTTCTCACGTTACAGTTCCTACAATTCGACGTGATGAACGGAGTGGGGTGATCTCGATGCCGCAAAATAAGGAATTTTGAAATTATTAGTAGCCCAAATAAATTAATTACAAATTAGATCCAAACAAAAGAAAGAGTTCAATTAAAATATTTTAAACATTCATTTATGTTTTTGTTTTTATTATTATTTTTATGTATTTATTTGTTTTTTTTTTAAATGGCGGGTATTACAATGATCCTTTGGGCTGGTAGTTCTGGTTGTTTTGACATAGTCATAGAGATTAGAGGCTGTTATTGATAACATTACATTTGGTACTAAATGGACTTGTCAGAACTTGCTAAGTAAAAAAGTTTTGATAACTACAATAAAAATCTGACATCAATATAATGACTAAAAAGTCTATTATCCCAAAAGCACACAGAACCATGCAACCATGAGGGACCATGAGAAACCATGCGGGTAAAAGCTTTGAATTATTGCAACCATGAGGGACCACATAATGACCGACTATTAAGGTGTTATCATTCTGTTCTATATATTGTAATGATCTCATGTTCCTAGTAACATAAAGTTTTTGATTTCCCCGTTAAATTATTCCAATCTTGATTCCCTTCTAATCTTCATTTCCTTCTCCTTATTTCAATGGCTTCTACAAGTAACCAAATTGATTCATCATCTTCTTCTCCTTCTTCATCTTCAACTCCTCGTTGGAACGTCTTCTTGAGCTTCAGAGGTAAAGATACACGCAAAACCTTTACTGGTCATCTATACTCAGCTCTAGACCGGGCTGGAATCCAAACTTTTATGGATGATCCTGAACTACCAAGAGGAGAAGAAATTTCAGCGCAACTGCTAAAAGCAATCGAAGAATCAAAGGTTTCTATTGTTGTTTTCTCCAAAAACTATGCTTCTTCGAGATGGTGCCTCGATGAGCTAGTGAAGATCATCGAATGCAAGCGAACAAAGGGACAATTAGTTCTTCCTGTATTTTATAACGTTGATCCATCAGTTGTGCGTCATAAGACTGGAAGCTTTGCGGAAGCTTTTGAAAGTCATAAAAAGGGATTTGGGAATAACATGGAAATAGTGGAGAAATGGGAAGGTGCGCTAACTGACGCTGCGAATCTATCGGGATATGATCTGGAAAATGATGCAAATGGGTAAAAACTACACAACCTTTCTCCTTTTTTCATTATTTATTTTAGTTAGAAATTGTTTCCTATGACCAATGGTGTGCCTATATCTTTTATTAACCCTGACACTTTAATAATTGTTACAATATTGGTTTCAATTGCCCTTATTAAGGGTAATGGGTACCAAAGTTTCATAGGAGAAAAGATCATTACTTTAACGACATATTCATACTATTGGTCTTATCAATATCACTTATTCTACCTTTGGCCTAGTGGTATGACCCAACCCATACGGCTGGGGGGTCAATCATTGAGTCTGTGTGTGGTAGTGTGTGTGTCAAATTAACAAAAAAAAAAAATATCGCTTATTCCGGTGTTTCTGGTGTTTTATTGATGGACAAATGGTTCTAGTTATTTGCTGCGTAAATCTTGTAATTTATATCAACTTCCAGCTTTGCACACTTTATAAAGCATCTGCTTTATCTGTTCTCCTTTAAGAGCCTGATTTTTTTATTTTTTTTTTGTAATTTCATAGCTTGGAAGATAACAAATCTATTAGTGGGTAAATCTTTGCAGTTTGAAAGCTAACTTATCAAAGTCAGAGATACAAAACAATTATTCACACAATACTGTGAAAAGTTTTAGCATCTATATTTCACATTTTATAAATGATTGATTTTCATATTTCTGATTCAACCATTTTGCTTCAACTTGTCATGTTCTGTTTTAATAATAATTGGCAGGGATGAGGCAAAGGTGATCCAGATAATTGTGCAGAAGGTCCTACTAAAAGTAAACCTCGTTTGTTTGCATATTGCCAAACAACCAGTAGGAATAGAATCTCGTGTAGAAAACGTAACACCATTGCTGAGCATTGGAACTAATGATATTCGCAGGATTGGGATATATGGTATGGGTGGAATCGGCAAAACAACCATCGCCAAAGCTCTCTTTAATAAGAACTTTCAGTACTTTGAAGGTAGCTGCTTTCTTTCAAATGTCAGAGAAGGTTCAGAAGAACGCAATGGTATACTTCGTTTACAAAGGCAACTTCTTTCTGACATTTTAAAAGTAAAAGACATTCCTATTGAAAATGTTGATATAGGAATCAGTTTACTGAAAGAAAGGCTTCGTTTTAAAAAAGTTCTCATTGTTCTTGATGATTTGGACCAGTTAAGCCAATCAGATCAACTAGCAGGACAATGGAACCAATTTGCTTTAGGAAGTAGAATTATTATAACAACAAGGGATGTAGGTTTACTTGAACAAGTTGAAGTAGAAGGGAGATATAATGTAGAGGAACTGAACCATGAAGAGTCCTTGGAACTTTTTAGTCGACATGCCTTTAAAAAACCCGTACCATCAAAAGATTATGCGAAAATATCGGAAGGCATTGTATGCCAAGCTGGAGGACTTCCCTTAGCTCTTGAGGTTCTAGGATCATATTTGTTTAAAAGAACCATGGGGGAATGGAGTAGTTCCCTCAAAGAATTGCAACAAATTCCGCAACATGAGATTCACAAAAAACTCCTAATAAGTTATCATGCATTAGGTGATGGTAACTTAAAGGATGTTTTCCTTGATATTGCATGTTTTTTTATCGGAAAGAATAAAGAATTGACAATTAGTATATTAGATTCTTGTGGTTTCAACTCAGAGAATGCAATTATCATTCTAATAGAAAGATGTTTACTATCCATTAATGTTGACAACGAGTTGAGAATGCATGATATTCTTCGGGACATGGGAAGGGAAATTGTCAATAAAGATTCCCCAAAGGAGTCAGGAAAGCGCAGTCGATTGTGGTCTAGTGAAGATATCTGCAACGTGCTGGAAAAACAGAAGGTAACTAAATATACGAAACTTTTTATTATTTCAGTAAGGTTTTAGATGAAATTATGAGGTTCATTTAATTTGCTCTTCAATTTTATTCTTATTTTTTTGATTTATTTTAGGGAACAAAAGCAATTGAAGGTATCATCCCAGGCAAAGGGAAGCTACAACGAGTAACATTAAATACCAAAACATTTAAAAAGATGCACAAATTAAGATTGCTTGACATCAATGATGTACATCTCACCGGAAACTTCGAACACGTATTTGAAGAGTTAAGGTGGCTATCTTGGCGGAAATGTAATTTACAGTGTTTACCATCTGATTTTCATCCAGAAAAGCTAGTTATCCTCGACTTAAAGTACAGCAAAATCAGTATATTATGGCATGGTATCTTGGTATGACATTACTCATGCCTCATTGTTTATCTTAAATTTTGAAAATGCATACAAGTTGTACATATTTTACTTTACTGATTCAGGTTGTCTAATGTCTAATCTTTCTTATTTCTACAGTCTCTAAAACAATTGAAGATCCTGAATCTCGATGGCTGTAGATTCCTAACGACAACTCCAAACTTTACAGGAGTACCAAACCTCGAGAAATTACTTCTTGGTTGTTGTATACGTTTGGCTGAGATTCACCCATCGATTGGACAGTTGAGTAGGTTGGCTTACTTAAAATTGAGCGACTGCGACATACTGAAAGAATTGCCAGAGGAACTTGGGAATATTGAAAGCTTAAGGGAGCTCTGGGCAACAAGCTCGGGAATTTTGAAGCTACCAGATTCAATTGGAAGGCTTGATAGGTTGGTTAACTTGGATTTGAAATATTGTAGAAAGCTTAAAACTCTTCCAAATAGCTTATGCAACTTGAGGGTATTGGAAAGTCTCTGTCTTACAAGTTGCGAAAATCTAAAAGGATTGCCCGAGGAATTGGGGAACATTGAATCCTTAAGGGTGCTTAGGGCAGGCTACACAGCAATTACAAAATTACCAAATTCAATCGGACGTTTGACTAAATTGTTCGAGTTGAATTTATTTTATTGTGAAAAGCTAAAAAATATTCCAAGTAGCATTTGCAAGTTACCCCTCAGAACGTTGGATCTCGGCTCGTGCAATCTCGATGACAATTATCCTTTCGATGGAGTTCTCTTAGATAATATCGGGAGTTTATCATCACTAGAATCATTGAGTTTATCTGCAAACTTTTTTAGTACCTTGCCATCCAACCTTAGTCAACTATCCAATCTAAAATTGCTTGATTTGCAACATTGTCGGAATCTTGGGTCACTTCCAAAACTTCCTCCAAATTTAGAACACCTAAATGCATTGGGATGTACATCAATGGTAAGACTACCAAATCTGTCAAACTTGAAACACTTAAGGGTGTTGTATCTTGCACATTGCAGTAGATTGGCTGAGATTCAAGGCTTGGAAAATCTGAATTCTATTCAAGAAATTCACTTGGAAGGCTGCAACAATCTATCAATCTCTTTTAAAGAGACGTTCCTTCAGGTTACGCTCTCTCTCTCTCTCACATCATATTTAATTACCAGATCCATCCCATTTTAGTTGACAAAATTGACTTTTCAAAGTTACATTGACCGATTTTAAAATCAAAATATCATATTTTCTTTATAATTTTTTGACAAATAGACTATAAATGTAACAAAGTATGTAGAACTTGCTAATAATCTCATGCTTCAAAATTTTAAATAAATAAATTTATTTAATTATTAATTTTAAAAATGACTAATCTGACCAAGAAAATCAAAATTTTGTCAAATAAAATGGGATGGAGAGAGTAAATTCTTTATGTACTTATTTAATTATGTAACAGGTATACTCTGGTTTTGGGAAGCAAATTGACATCTACCTACCAACCAGGGATTTTCCAAATTGGTTTGGTCATCAAATTTTGGGACCAAAATCGGATATTTCTACAATTTGTTTTGATGTGCCACAAAATAGTGAAAACAAATTCTTAGGGATGATACTTTGGCTGGTTTCTAGTTATCTTCCCATGTTATATGCTCGTGTTGAAAATAAAACAAATGGTAATACATGGCATCGTTTCACTACTCTAGGGAACTATGAAGCGCGTTCGTGGGTGAGCTTTATACCAAAAACACAATTTGCACTGAAATTTGGTGACAAAATTGAGGCTTCCGTATCTGGTCGTGATTTCATAATGGAGAGATTTGGTGTTCATTGTGTATACAAAACTGACGCCATAGAAAATTAGTAGAGATGGGGCTCTGTTAGCCATCTGTTATTTCTTTACCTTGTTAAATATTTTGCTTTTATGTGAAGGTGGAAGTTTGAATTTTGAAGCAAATGGTCAACTTTGTTGCTTATCTGTTTTCTTAAATTCTCCATCTAATTTGCTTCCCATGAATGGTTAGAAAGGTAAAATTTAAATAGGAAATTGATAAATTTATAACAGAAAAGAAAATCAGAGGACTATATCTTGGCAGCATATAGGCACCTCTGCCTATCTTTGAGTTATATATATATATATATATATATATATATATATATATATATATATATATATATATATATAGGTATAGGGAGGGCAAAATTATAATTTAATAAACTTAAAGGGGTAGATTAATTTAAGAGTTATACTTAGAAGAGTCAAAAAAAATATATTTTACTCTTAATTTTAAAATTTAAATGAATTTATTTTATAACTTTCATTTGAGCTACAAATCTGCTAATCTACTTTCTGCTTGCTGATGAAAAAGTAGATAGGAGATAATCAAACACATATTTATATTAAAATATTTTAAGTTAACTTCAAAAAATTAAAATTGAAGAGAATATATTTTATTGCTCCAATGAGATGAAGAAGTTTTAGATAAAGGATGGCTAAATTTATAATTTTTTGTTTCAAAAAGGTGAGATAAAATATATAAAGTGAATGGTACATATGTTATTTAGTGAGATCTATTAATATAAAAAAAATAAAAGTATTCATCACTTTATCTAATCTTGTGGAGCCACTAAGGATAAATTTAGAACTTTTTTCTTCTCTTTCCTCTACTCTTATTTTTCTTAATATGTGTGCAAATTGTATTATGTTCATCATTTTAGGGACGGAGGGAGTAGTTTATAACTTTGATATATTTAGTTTAGACATTTTTTAGACTTTTTTCACTTCAATCATCGTTTTGAAGGTTATTTGTGCTATTCATTAATTATTTTTGTGATTGGCCTTTTTTTTAAAAAAAAAAAATCTTTTTTATTAATTTGTTTAAAAGGATTAAGAAAAGATGAAGATTGTGGCAGTGCAGAGGTTCTTTTAGATTGATTAGTTTTTCGGCATATAACTTGGCTAGTTGCCTCCCCCATGATAAATTGCGTGGATTAAAAGTTGTCGTCTACAAGTAACCAACTGGAAATTAAGTACTAGCTATAAATCGGTTAACAAACTCTTGTTAAAAATTCATGGCAATAAAGTGGTTTGAAATTAATGTCATGGAAGTTGCATCTTTTAAGTTAATTAAACTATTTATACATGTTTGTTATGATTAATTTTTTAACCCATTGAGTTCTCACTTTTATAGTGTACATATTACTTCCATTTATTTAATTAACTATTGTTTGTACTAATTCATATTAAAATTTTGTGACTAAATAATTTACATTGCTATATAAATTGATATGTTACCAAGTACATGTTGCTGCAAATCAATTGCAATGTTTGTTTCTACATCAAAAAAGCCACTAATTTTTTTTTTAAAAAATTGATAAAGACAAAAAATTGTAGAACCATATTTGTACATAAACTAAGCGAAACTCAAAGCGGTAATGAGGCAAGTGGCAAATCTATTAAGAGGGAAGAGTAGGCAGTGTCTATGTTTTAATTTTTTTTAGGTATAGTGACAAGGATAAAAATAAAACTTGATAAACCTAAACTTATAGAAGGAAAAAACTTAAACTACTACTACGATAAAAAACTAAACACATGGGATGTATAATGTATTCAAACGTACTCTCGCTCTTTAACTTGCCCTTCACTTTAGTTTTCAGCTGAAAATAATCTGCCCATGCTGAGAACGGATCCTAGATCCGCCTCTGCACGCCGCTATAAAAAACCGTCGTTATGCATTTTTAGCGACGTATCGTGGAAATATCAGTTTCCTTTAAATATAGGTAAGTAATCTGAGAAGACTTCAACATTTTGGTAAAAGTGCTTCATTTACAAAATTTACAAATATTAAGTATATATTTTTGTTCCGTATTTATCCTTAAAAATTTAAAGTTTTTATTGCTGTGTTCTCAAAAAACTAAGCTTCTTCGACGCCGTGCCTTGACGAGATTGTGAAGATCCTCGAGTGCAGAAAAACAATGGGACAATCGGTACTTCCGATATTTTAATATGTTAATCCGTCGGATCTGCGTTGTCAATATGGGAGCTATGCAGTAATGCAGAAGCTTTTGAAAAACATAAAATCCATGTTGGTGGTGACATGGATAAGGTGGAAAAGTGGCGACCTGAAGCTGCAGATTTATCAGGATACCCTCTTGATGAAAATGGGTAAGCCTAATCATCTTGATGACAAAATGTTTCTGGTTTTAATTTTTTTAGTTTTTATATATCAATGGAATCTAGACCTCTATTTCAAGGATAAAAAAAGTAAAGGTGCAAAGTCTAGCAATATTAAAGATAACAATTTAACAAAATAAAGGAGTTAACTCTACTTACGCTGATCAAGAGTAATTTACAAAGTTAAATCATCATTAGAACATATAATTATCTCTCTTGGATTCAATTTAATTTTTAATTAGCTGGATGATGAATGGTTTTATACCTATAAATTGAGTACTTTTGACTTGATGATTTGTGAGTTTCCGAGTATTTTCTATTACTTTTTATTTGTTCTTATGTTTTTATGTAGGAAATGAAGTTGAAAGCTATTTGGTTGTATTTTAGTAAAATGGTATCTATTTGGATGCATTTTAGTCAAATTAGAGTATATTGTAATTTTCAGCTTTTGGATTGCTTCGAGCTCTAGAGCTTCAAATGAGTTTTGAATGGTGTTAGTTTCGGAATGAGAAAATTGTCTTCATGAAGTTTTTAGAGGACGTCTCAAGCTTTTTAGAAATTTATGTTTTGCAAAAATCCGAGTTCGTTTGGGTCTCCAAACATTGTTTCAAAAAGGTTATCTGAATTTTGATATATTGTAGTGTTGATTTTTATATTTTTATAATTTTAATAATGACAATATGCATAAGTATATGGGTTATTGCATGGGCTGACTTTATAATAGGTTGATTGAATAATTACTTTGTGTGGGAGCCCAAAAGAAGTTTTACTGTAGGTTGAAGTATTACATATTATTCTAATATGTGATAATACAGGTTAATCTAATTTGCCATGTGTTATAGTATTATATGAAAACTGATATAGCTAGGAAATATCTTTATATATATGTTCTGCTGCTATATCTAAATATATTTTGCTATGAAGATCAATTCAAAATCGGAGCATTTTAAGGAGTTTGAAATATGGTTTTGAATTCGAAATAAAAGGTAACAGTTTGGTTTCAAAACCTTATCATTGATATTCTATATATTAGCCTGATTATCTTTTAATTAATATGGCTGGGATATATCTTTCGAACATATATATGTTATCTGTTGTTATATATATATATATATATATATATATATGTGTGTGTGTGTGTGTGTCTGTGTGTGGTTTACTGGGATATATATTTCTAATATATATATTAATTGCATGCCTAGTAAGTTTTTCAATTAGAGAATATTAAGGAAGTCATCTCTAAATAGAAGTCTGTTTGCCATCATTTAAGGAATTCAATATTGCTGAGATTTATTTTAATATATGTTGATATATATATATATATATATATATATATATATATATATATATATATATGGTTACCAATTCAAATTTGATTTGAAGATTATCACGGAATCTGGTTTGATTCGAATTTGAGTTGTTAAAGGAGTTTAGAGTATGGACTCTAACAGTGATATTCTTTGATTTAGTTGACTCCTTTAATTCAGGATATTATATGCTTATCTATATCATGCTGAGGATTTTATATCCGTTAGTCAGGCTAACAGATATCTGGTGCTTCATTAGTGGAACTAGTCGTTGCCCTCCTTTCCTATATATATATGCAGTTTGCACGGCTAAAGGAAGCACAAGACTACAAAGTTGAAACTCATCAGAGCATTCTTCCTGAAACTATCTGAGTCATATTCAAGTTATTATTGGGTCATACCTTAGGTCTCAGATTAATAGTAGAGTCTTTGTAATCTATTTCATAATATCTATTGTAAACAAAGTACAAGTCTAGGTTGGCTTGGGGGTTTTGTTATTGTAATATCCAGTCTGTTCAATGAAGGTATCAAAGTCTTAGAGGTGAGAGGTGTTGCAGAAGTGCAAAGGGGAGCAGAGGTGTCCAGTCGATATTTGTTGTAACCAGGAGTTTTATTTTCTGTATAAATTGCTGAATATTATTTTAATAAAGTGAGTCTCCAATACCATTTTGTATTGGACGTGAATTAGGCTACTAGAGTAGAGGATAGGGATTGAACCACGTAAAAATCTTGGCGTGATTTTCTTTTCTTTTCTTTTTTGATATATGCTTTAGTATTCTGTAGATTCTGGTTTAGTTCGTGCTCAAAATTATACTAAAACAGACAGATATTAGTTGTCCGATTATAACAAACGAAAAACATGCATATACTAATACAGACATGTATTAGCTGTCCGATTATAATTGACGAAGAACATATACTAATACAGACAGGGGTAGCCTGTCCGATTATAGTCTGTATTAGTAAACTTCAAAATTTTACCACTGTAGATCACTTTTGGGTATTTACACATATTCACCCTCTCTAGGTTTGTTTAATTACATAATTATATGTAGTTGGATTCCTATCTGGACTAGTAAGCTTACAAAGGCGATAACTTTTAATCCAAAAAGAGTTCCGGGACGTGCCAACTATCAAATCAAAACTCTCAACAAACTCTACAAGTAAGAGGATAGAGACATAGCACCGCAACATTGGTTTTGATTAGCACCGCAGTGTTAGGAGGCATGCGGGGCAAGTTTGTCAAGCTGATTTGCAATTCTATTCAACTTGGGACTTATTATGTTGATTCCAAATTGGATGGTGAGTCTACCAAGATAAGGAAGAGGCCTATAAATACTTCAAAGGGCTAATTTTCAACGAGACTAACAACTTACATCTAACCTAACACCATTCAAGTTAAGATTTTTCATTAGATTTCTAAGAGCGCGAAGGAGAGCAAGTAAGAGGCTAAGCGTGGAGATCAAGAGACTGCGTGACACAATATTTTCCTCTTCTCTTTTTTTTTTTTACTTTTTGTAATACTAAGATGTTCTTTGGTTTTATGATGATGTCTCCCAACCTTGTTATGATTTAACTTATTGACATTATAATGGAACATAATGATTAGTGTAAATTGAATTTCACGTTTTGATTATTATTGATCATAATTGAGTCGTTTATCATATTTTGTGTTTATCGATGATTGTCTACCTAACAATTATTATGATATAACCTAGATGAAGTTAGAAGATAAATTCTAGGGTTTGATCTGAATATGATAACATGTGTTCTAGATTATTCTCTTGATTCAATAGCTAGATTCCTGTATAGAATAGGAATATACCTATAGGACATGCAACTTTGTTAAGAATTGATTCTTAATGAATCTGTTCTTAATTATTTTACTTAGGAATATAATGATTTAATTAGAGTCGATATTTTTATTAAACTATAAGAAAAAAGGTTTATTAAATAATTATGAATTCTTGGTTGGCGATTCTATATAATTAATAGATTAAAGAGAGAGCGAAAAGATTTAGGTGAGACATTGGGGAAAATTGTAATAAGATTGAGTTGATACAAAGCTAGTACTTAGATAATATTATTAGCATATTCCTTGTACGATCGACAATCTACTTAATACTTTATTACTTGTTAATCATGTATATATACTTGCGTGTAAATTATCTATATCAATTTTGGACAACAAGTTTTTGGTGTCATTGCTAGAGAATATTACTAATAATTTTTTCAATATTAATTTCAACCAATTTAATCTTAATTTAAACGTATTTTTTTTGTTTTTAATTTTTTTGTTTTAATATTTTTTTTCGTAGGTAGACCATGGCCAACTATGACTATGAATGACCTTATACCAGAATAATTTATCGAAGGGAGGCATGAATTTATGGACTCGATGCATTGTCAACACAGATAGAGACACTTTATGTAAGACCCCGAATTTTATGAAATAAAAGTATTCAATTTTTCTATTTTAGTAAATAGTTAAATTGATAAAGTTTAAAGTTAAGGGTGACATTTGAAAATTTTTCGAAGTAAACAAGTTGTCATAAAATAATCGGTGGTAAAATACGCGTGGTTGCATGGTAGCACACGGTATTGATTATTAATGCTTACGTGAGAAGTTACTCAGTTTGATTCAATTATTGTCGATATTTGATATATTATTAAATCAATAATTGAGACGACAAAGTTATTCATATTATTAAATTACAATATTTACAATGTCTAGAAGTTCTGTCAAGGAGAGGTTTGGTCATCTAATTGTGCGCCAATAAGGAGAAATCCTTATCGGAAAGCCCTCTCTTTCCTGGGAACAACCTGGTTGTTAAATATTGTGAGTTATGATATTAATAATGGATAAGTTCGTGTTGATTAAAGATGAATTTGATATTTTCATTGTGTTGAGATTATTTGTGTTAGTAGAAATCGACATTTATTTCGATAATAATTGATGTCTGAAGGTTATATTGTTCAATCGAGTATTCAGGGCACTTTTCGTGATGGAGTACTATTCACAAGTTACTATTCATGAGTTACTATTCATGAGTTACTATTCACGAGTTACTATTCATGAGTTACTATTCACGAGTTACTATTCACGAGTTACTATTCACGAGTTACTATTCACGAGTACTATTCACGGGGTACTATTCACCCGAACAATATATTTATCTTCGGTCCAAATTATTTTGGGTACAATATTATTCCATGAGGAGATGTGCTAATTTTTCAGACCGTTGATTGAAATTATAATAGTAAATCAATATGAATCGTTGATTTAAAGTTTTAATAATAACTTGCCCTTTCGGTTTTCCAAGAGTTACTTGCCCTTTCAATATTACCAAGAGTTATTTGCCTCTTCGGTGTTCCAAGGGTTAATTTCCCATTCGCAAATAGTAGTTGTCTCTTCAATATTACCAAGAGTCATTTTGACCCTTCGTTAAGACCAAGAGCCACTTCAGTTTTTCTATAAATAGAAGCTCATTCCTTTATTATTTCTTACGAATTCACTAAAACTCTTGAGAGAGAAATTATAGAGAGAAGGAAGAAGAGTATTCTGCTACTTCACTACTTTAGTATCCAACTTCTTTCTAAGGTAAGGGGTGTTATTCTTTCTTATTCATGAAGAGAACTTCTGTTATTCCATTCTTTATTATTCTGTTGGAATAAACTGTATACGCGGCATACCCTATACATGGTAAAATTCTTCTATTCACTACAACAAAAAAGCTTATCAATGATCAAGCACATCAATGACGCAGCATCTGATCAGAGATAGGCATCTGCTGACCGTATGCTGTCATTGATATCGAAGTCGCAGATAATCTGGTCATTGGAAGGACATCAACGACCACCAATAATGACAAGAATAATTAGCGATCGCAATTAGCGGCCAAATCTGGTCGCTATTATGACTTATCTTTGAGTCATTTGTCATGCGTGACGTGAACACGTGATGTCAATGACCAGATAATAGCGGCCATGCAGCGATTCGCTAGATTCAAGCGATCGACGATACATTTATAATGACCGCATCGCGATCATTTGATCCTTTTTTTTTTTAAATTTTTTGCCTATTTTATTGATTTTCCAAAAATAACTCGCTTTTGTACGCTTTCAATCCAACACGCTTATATATATATATATATATATATATATATATATATATATATATATATATATATATACAACATCCATATTAACATCCATCCAATACAATACAAAACATTCATCCATGAATAAACATTCATCAATACAATACAAAAAATTCATCCAACACAATATAATCGATATCGTAAACATCCATATAAACTAATACAATTGTCCAAAGAATGAATCTAAAAGAGTACAAGGCTTTAAAAATCTAAAAAAAATAAGTCAGGCACTCTTCATGGATCATCCAAATTAGGATCCTGTAATTATCAAAGTAATAAAACATATATGTTACATATAAGTAAAACATTGACTCAGAGGCTATAAACATATAAGACAATGTAGCTAAACAATAAGCGATATATATATACCTGCTCCTGTTATTGTGTTGCTGCTCGCCTCCTGCTCGCCACTGCCATTGCCTCGCCTCCGCCTCAACTCATCGAGGACTCGAGAGACTGCAGATGCCGCCCAAAGATATCTGAAGAAGATCACGATCTGACAGATCGCTCTCACACTGATCGGCAGGAGTATGATAAAGGTGGATAACTTTGATGTATGTGTAGATTGGGGGTGTAGCCGCCTGTGCCATGCGATGGTCCAAGCGTCGTCTTTGTCCTTGGCCTTTGACATAATTTTTCTTCACGATGGACGCCTCTCCCATAATTCTTGATCAATCGACGGACGGGGTGCCTTCAGGATAGCGCTGCGTTCATTAAACCCTTATAAGTGTCCTGTCGGAAGATGAACAATTAAATAGTTAAAATAAATAAGAAAATACTAAAGACCATCGGCGGGTGAACAACATATTAGGATAAAGTGAACTTATTACCGCTTATCCGAGCGACTTCGGTGTAGACCATCGGGTGGCCACATACACATCCAACCAATTGATAGGTTGACCTTGAGACCGAGACTCCTATAGTTCATTTTTCATATTATTATGTAAACATATGATATTTTAGCTACAAAAGATGATTTGTAAACATAACATACGTACATTTGGCAAAGAATGTCTTTGCGGTTGTGATATATCCGCCGCCCCGACACGTGCCTTTTGCCTTCTCGTAGTCGATACACGAGGATGCATTCGAGGCGGCGATCTTCTTGCGCCTCTTGACCCAACTCTCGACTTTCCCTTTGGTCATACATCTCGCACCTATATAGCCGTATGCGCACCACGAGGGCTACGCTTTCGCATGCATATATCTTGCTCACCCCTGTCTGGATGGTCAATCTCGGCATTGTGTAGGGCTTTTTGTCGTTCCTTGTTCAAATTATCTTTAGTTAAATGCGTTATGCACTTTACGCTGTAATAGTGTCTCGAATAAGCGATGCTCGTAAGCGTCGTCCCATCTATATCGTTTTCGCAAATAAAAAACAATAATAATATTTGATTACTAATGTAATATTATTTGATTATAAAAAAATATCGAAATTAAAAAAATATACGAAATTAAGCCCAAATTTGATCCTTATGGGCGAGAGGTGTGCTCGCCCACGTAATCAATCCTTGGCGTGAGGCGATTCAGAAGATAATTGTGAAATGCACTTCACAATTTTACTATCTTGAAAATCACTACAATATCTGATAATTTATATTAAAACCCTTACATTTAAATCACTACTATATTTATAAAATGAAAATATTAACCCTTATATATATATATACGATGTTTAACTTACGTGCTATATCGGAGGAGGACGGATCACGTATAAGAATGCGATCATCCGAATTAAGCCGGAACCTTCAACACATGATTAGGGCCCAGACCCAACCCAGCGCTTTTCGTCTTTGCGAGTTCGGAAGACATCTATAAATAAGAAATTTAGGATGTTAGTATAAGTTATAAATGAAAGGTACATAAACATGTATGGGGATATAGAGAACATCGGGATATGTAATTGTATGTAAACAAAAGGACAATAGGATAGGATAGTCTCAGGCCTTTAGGATAGTCTAGGCGTGTATATTTAAGTTAATTAAGGTTACTTTAGGCTTGAAAGAGAGCTTAATAGTCCTTTGTATGAGCAACTAGTATGTATGAGCAACTTTGTATCTTCTCATAATAGTCCTTTAAGGTCGTACTATGAATTGTCCAAAGCAGGTCCATTTTGGCTTTAAAATGTGATTTTAACAAGTCTCATGCTCAAAATGGCTTGGGCTTGGTTCCTTTAGTTTGTGTAGCTTTCTTATGTGTGTCATTTTCTTTATCTTCTCGACTGTGAATTATGGAAAAACTTCTTTGAACCTTCTTCTTGATTGAATTATGGATAAACTTAATTCTAGTTATGTTTTATGTTATACTCATGTTCAAGTTATATGGCCATTTGACTTATATATGAAAAAAATTACAGAGAGTCTCCCTATAATATGGACTATCCACATGCACGAGGGCATGCATACTTGACCAATTTCAAATAAAATATAATCCCAACACAAAAAGCAGAATGTGCACAACTATAATTCAAGGCATACATGGTCAAATTCTATTGTTATATTCTATGAAAGATACATGGTCAAATTCTATTGGATACAAAGACTTGACTAATCTGATTTATTACATTCGGGCTTTTGTTAAATTTCAAGATATCGTGTGCAGGATATCCCATGAGGCTATTTATGTTATTAATTAAGCGTGATTTATGTATGGCTTAAGCCATACGTAATGGTTTTCCCAATAGCTTATATATGTTGTACTATATATATTAGTAAAGTATCGTATTTATGTACACAAATTAGTTAGAAATGGCATGTTGTACTATATATATATATATATATATATATATTTTAGTTTTAGGCGTCGTGGCACTAGCCTCTCTTTTTATTACTCTTTTTTTTTTTGTGTATGCATTATGATCGTAAGCTAGTAAGCGTCAACTTTGTTATTTCTTGTCTTGTAAAATTACTACTACCAAATAGTATCTTTTAGATTTAGTTATAAATTTGTCTCTTTTTTTAACTATTAATGGAGTACCGACTTAATTAATTAAAGAAGTCATTTGGAATAGCTTATTAAACTTCATTGGTTGATTAGAGTCCTTCGTGGGGGTAATCTTATTCTTAAAACTTACTACTAATCAAGCCAAGCGATTGATCACTCACTAATGAGTTAATTAAAAAGGATACTATGTATATTTGATTTTTAACTTGTGTTGTCGGTACACCATAAGAAGAAGGGTATTTTGCCGTTATTTGTTATGTCACTTATGTTGTGACCCAAAATTGATATTTTGCATATATGGTATTACATATTTTAGAATAATTAAGCTCATCCACTTTAATTAGAGGTAAAGCCCGAAAAAAGAAGGAATTTCTTCTTCATACATAATTTAAGGGACAGAATCTTATGCTTTAATTATAAGACTTTAAACATCAGATAAAGAGAGATTATATTCTTTTGTTTCATTACCTTCACACAAAGGGCTCAAGCAATTGTAAAATTAATTAGTATATATTTGGTACCACTCTCATGCATAAATTCTACATCTTAAGTATGAAAAATGGCTATTTGTACTGCAGGTGGTGTCGTGGTGGCCATTGTTGTGGTGGTGGTGATGGTGGGTGGCGACGGTACGGTGACTGTGGTGGTGGTGATGGTGGGTGGCGACGGTGACTGTGGTGGTGGTGGCGACGGTGACTGTGGTGGTGGTGGTGATGGTGGGTGGCGGCGTTTTCCCCTCTTTTCCCTCTTCTCTTCTCCCCCTTCTCCCTCTTTTCTCCCTCTTTTTTTCTTCTTCGATTGAGAGTGATGAACTAGAATCTGGGCGGTTAATTGGAATAGATCAATGATCGCTATCATGCCGCGTCGCGGTCGCTAATTTTAAATGATGTCAATGATCGCGATCATTTGATGGTGAGTGGTCGCAAATAACTAAGGCGCCCAATATTTCGTACCAATTTTTGGAGGTAAAAATGATTTTTGCGACCAAATAGCGGTAGGGTTCCGTCGCTAACATACTCTAGCGACCAAATTCAAGAGCGATTCGCTAATGGCGATCGCTAGTAACACTTTCTGCGACCAAAAAGTGCGGTCGCTGATGTTTTTGGTCGCTGTTACAGCATTTTCTTATAGTGATTATTCCATTCTATATTATTATGTTGGAATAACCTATTTATCTAAGTATCGCATACATGGTGAAATTCTTCTATTATTCCGTTCTTTATGATTCGTCGGAATATATCCATCGGTCTTAATTTTCACGACTGGTTCCATTTATTATTACATTGGAATAACTTTTGTATCTGGATTATCGTATACACGGTGATTTTCGTTGTTATTCCATTCTTTAATATTCTTTTGAATATCATCGTCATGCAATGCGTTCTGGTGGGACTGGTTCCATTCTTTATTATTCTTTTGAGAATAACCTGTCTGTCCAATCTATCGCATGTATGGTGATTTCTTCTGTTATTCCATTCTTTATTATTCTGTTGGAATAACCTGTCTATGTGGATTACCACATGTATGGTGAATGATCCTTTGTATTCATTCCTTATTAAATTGTGGAAATGATCTGTATACGTGGATTATCACATGGCGGACGAAAATCCATTTGCAGTTTCATATATTCTCTTATACTCAGTTGATTAAAGCTTTAACTTCTATACTCCATGAAATTAGTGGAATATCCTTGATATTTGCACTTCATCCAGTAACTTTTCATGGAAATATTCTTCTAAGCATTCTTGAATTTTACTCTACAAAGAAGTATCATGTTGACAATTTGGACGTTATTGGTTCCTGGTTAAATTAATTCGTAAACTTTTTTATTGAATTATTATGTCATTGTCATGATAAGTTATATTGGTTATTATGTGAAAACATGAAAGTTTCTTAGAAATCACAAAGGGTTGAAAATCAGATTTTGGTGAAAACGGAACACGAAATTCAATTGACCATATCTCCTGTTATATTTTGAATTTTTGAGTGTGGTTAAGTCCTAGAGTTAGATCTATGAGTTTTGTAATTTATCCAAGTGTAATCACTGGAAAAGGTGTTGTAGATTTTTGTGTGGGTGATTTTAGCAAAGGAGTCAAAAGCTGCCAATACTGAAAAAGCTACTGCCCATGTTTTTAAAAGGGCTGTTTTGGCCACTTAATTTGTGAGAAAATATCTGGTCTTTTGGGACATGAAAGTATATGGTATAAGGTACCTCCTGTCCAAAAATGACCTCATTCCGACTTAAAATGAGCAAGTTATGACCATTTCAATATTTAGGTTTTTCCAACGAAAAACGCTATTACCGGAGTTCTATAACTCCGATGACCATGAAATTTAAACTGGAAGCTCACGTTAACATGTGTAAGATTCTTCCAAGATTTGGGAATTTTTGGAGTTAACCTTGAGGTAGCTAATTTCTTAAGGAATTAATTAGAAATTGATTTTTGAAAAATAGTAAATGAATTTTAAAAATTTCGAGAAAAATATATGTTCATTATGGGACTATATTCTGCTAAATCCCAGAAAAGAAATTTTTTTGGGACTGATTTGGTATTTTTCATGAAAATAGTTTAGTTACGAACATATGAGTTAAATATGTTATGTGAAGTAACAAAGTTGGAAAATAGGATTTTATGGCTTGGAAATCCTATATAAGGTATATGCAGATTTTTGATAAGGAATTTGATCATTGGTGATGAGATCTTATGAGTATGGCATTTTGAATGATTAAATGCATTATGTGGTAAAGTGTAAACAATTGAAATAAATTGTTTATAAGTTTGAGAAGATATTAAAATATTGTTATAATATTAATAATATTAGATTATGAGTGATTGATAATATTTGGATAAATTTAAAGTCTTTAATATTTATCCTTGTTTTCGTTTGATTAATGCTTATATCATTGTCATCATCCTCATGCTTATATGGTGATGAAAGTTATCTTTGGCTTACGTGCAAAGATAGACTTTTGATTATTGAATTGTATATCTTTGGCTTACGTGCAGAGATGGATTGTTGATTATTGGTTTTATTATTGTATATCTTTGGCTTACGTGCAGAGATGGATTTGGTATGATTATGACCAGGAATTATTCGGTCTAGTCATGACTATTGATGATTTAATGAATATCCATGGCCTGTAATGCAGGGATGATTCGATGATGTGGTTTATTTATTAAGCTGAGTCTCAGCGATAAAAGTAATGAAAAACATTTTTAAATCATAGAAGATAGTAGGTTTTATTCTCTACTTGACTCTTCTAATGGATTGCTTATTCCGCTGCAGTTAAACTCGATGTCTATTGCATTTTATCAGTTTAAAATTGTTGAAGAATATTAATAATTTATTCTGCATTATCTTAGTCATAATATTTCTTACTGGGCTAGTTGAGCTCACCCTTTCCTTCACTGTTATCTTCAGGATATGAGAATATAGCTGGGACGAGTCGGGGAACGGAGTGACGGTCCAGATCATAGCATTAGTAGTCCTCACTATTCTGATAAATAGTGTGACAATAAATGTAATGAGGACTCCATTGGGTATGGATATTGTCTAGATGACAATATTTATATTAAAACTCACAGCATATGTTTTGTCGTATTTTACACGACAGCTGTATAATTAAGTTTTATTTGTATTTTGTACCATGTATTTGGCGACTCAAGATGGGTGATGAAAACCTATTTTGGGGGCGTCACACTTTAAAGGAAGATTAACGCTTTAGTGGCGCAACCTATTCAAAGTGTAGTGGTGGTTTGTGATTGTAATGCTGGAAACCATCCGAGTCATCAATGCGTCATCAGTTTTGAGTCTATACAATATGGTGGCAACTTCGGCGACTATCCCAACGATTATCATTATAGTTGGGGGAATTGTAACAATTGTAGATTTTGCAATTCTGGGGACAAAATGCTTATAAGAATGGAAGAATGTAACGATTGTAAATTTTGTAAAAAAATTATACATATTTATCGGGTAAAATAAATATTTTATTTGAAATAATTTATTTGGTGTAATTATGTTACTCAAATATATGATGATTACATGTATATTTTGATGCGTAATTTTAGTACGCTAATGGGTTAGGAATATAATTAATTTAATTAAATGAATTAAATTTAATTTAATTGATAAATGGCTAAATTGAAATTTCAATTATATTGATAAATTTCGAAGGTATGGAATAAAATATTCTGAATATGTGGAAATTAAATGTCTAATTTAATTTCTTAATAAATCCAATTTAAAATCTAATTTGTAAAAGCCGAAACAAGACAAATGGGTAAATATATATATATGGGATAATATAATTATCCGTATTTGGGGTAATTATCAGATATATTTGGAAGGGGGTAACGGCTAATGGATTTTGGTATACGTTGTAAGTATGTGATAGTTAATAAAAAACTGCAAGTAATGCAAGCGAATGGTTTGCTTAACTGCTCAGACTTTTCATACTTCAAATAATGCTCAACAGTTATATTTGCATAACCTATCCAATTATTCTTCCGTCCATTCTGTGATAAGTTAAGTAAAGAAAACTCAGAGAGAGAAAGAGCATAAATGGGTTTTCTGTGAAATTGGGAAAAGCTTTGGAGATCAAGGAGAAGAAGGAAGGGTTAATCAAGCATTCTACATCATCTAACTAAGCTTAGGAGGATCAAAGGGGTAAGAAATCAACTCTAAAATTGTTAGTCTTCATTTCTTAAGTTTTACACTATTAGAAATTATTTTGTTTGTATGAATTGATGAAAAGTTTGATTATGTGTTGTTGGGTGTTAAGTAATCTATTAGTATCATCCACAAGTGGAATTAAAGCAAACCAATCTGAATTTATGTGTAAATGGGAAGAAATACACATTTGGATTGCTTTTGAGTATTTTGGTCTGTTTTAAGGATTATTATATAGGAGTGGGTGTGTTTAAAGATTTTGTTCGATGACTAAATGTTATACTCCTCTGGGATACGAAAATAACCCAGTTTGAATGATCTAGATCGGACTTAAAACGAATTTGTGGTGAATGATTTTGTTAAACATGTTAAAATATAAAAATATGACATGAACACTAAATTTGAGTCATTAAAATGGTTTGTTAGGGTTTTTTGAATGTTGTAATTGTTCTGAAAAGGTATAGCTCAGTGTTTAACAAGTTTATAAAATTGAAAATCAACTAATTTGGACTTTAAATGAAGAAGTTGTGAGTTTCGAAAGAAAAAGAGCATGAAATCGTGAATTGGAAAAACTAATTCTGCAGTTGAGTGCGGCAGCGCTGCGTTGGTGTTAAGAGAAATTTGGGCACGGCCGCACTGATAGCAGATTAGACCCAGAAATGAGACTTTAAATGTATAATCTAGGGATGCTTACTTAACCTATCACTTTTGGGATGCTTAAAGAAATGTGACTTACCTTCGACAGACTTGTTTCCATTGAAATTAATGTATTTCTGAGGGAATAATACGTCGAAGATAAGTCCCTCGAAAATAGTGTAATTCCAACAAAACTTTGCTGGAACTAGAACTCCACTAGTGGTGCCAAGATTCTCGCCAGCGCGAAGAATAATTTCGGCGAACTAAAGTTATTTTCGAGGAAAGTTTCATCGAATTTAAGTCTATTCCGAGGGAATTATTTTCCACAGAGATTCCATCGAAAATAACGAATAAACCTAATTTAGTCATCTTCTTCTCCAACGCCTTTCATTTCACTCACCCCCTCTCTCTCATTCTCTCTCATCCCCCCGCCCCCACCCATCCGGACACAAGTCCCCCCCACCCCCTCCCCACTGCCACTGATCCCCCCACCCTACCCCCAGTCTCACCCCCCACAGCCCCACCCCACTTCCTCCCCAACCACCAGTCCCCCCCTCCCCGGTCAGCAGTCCCCCCACCCCACCCCCACCCCTTCCCTCCCCTGGTTCCCCTACCTCCAGGCCCCTCCTCTAGTCCCCCCCCCCCACCACACCACCCCCCCACCACAGCCTGCATGCGACCACCTACATCTTGGCCAAATTCTCCTCCTTGCTCCTTTAATTGATCAAGGTAAGTGCTTCCCAAATTTTTTAGGGTTGATATATATGGGTATTTCAATGAGAATGTATACTAAAATTTGGATAATTTGAGTTATTGATATAATTATTGAAACTTGGTTGAATTTATGAGTTGTTGATATAATTGCTAAAATTGGATGTATACTGAAATTAGGAATTTAATTTTGGAGTTGTTACTGAAATTGGGAAGGATTTTGTTATGCAAATTGGGATTATATATTTGATTTAAGCAAATTGTTGCAAATTGATATCAAGTACTTTTGGATTTATTTTGTTCAATGTTGCAACTTCTGTAAGTGTATATCATCCTATTTATTGTTTGAATTTGCTTTTCTTAATGCAATTGCAACTTATAATGTATTTCTTCAATTATTGAATGCTTGATATTTCGATTTTGAATTTCCCAGAAATTTCATCAAAATTCTTAGGATGCAAAATTTGTGGGCCTTACTAACTAACTAACTAACTAACTAACTAACTAACTAACTATATATATATATACTTAATTAGTTTTGACTAATAAAATAAAACAAAATGAACTAAGTATTACTAAATAAAATAATATAATAAATTACATATATTGGAATAATATAATACAATATAAAATAAGTTATTTAAATAACATAAAATAAGATAAAATAATTAAGATAAGATAAGATAAAATCAAATCAAATCAAATCAAATCAAATAATTTATACTTCAAATATCAATTAATTTAATTAACTTAATTTAAAAATTAATATAAATTAAAAAATTTATATTTAATAAAATAAATATATAAAAATAAAATAAAATAAAATTTATTAAATTAAAAAATATAATAAATAGAGTAAATGAAATTTAGTAAAATAAAATATAATAAAAAGAAATAAAATAAATTAAAATCAAATAACTTAATTAAGTAAATAAAATAAATAAAACAAACTATATTTAATACAATAGTATAATATTATATAATACAAAATAAATTAGGGTAAATTAAAATAAATATATAATATAATATAATATAATACAAAAAATAAATATAAAAATATAATAAATTAAATTAATTTACTAAAATAAAATATAATAAAATAATGTAAATAAAATAAAATGAAATTAATTAACTTAATTAAAAAAAATAAAAAATACAATAATTTGTATTTAATATAATAATATTATATTATACAATACAAAATAAAATAAAAATAATTTAGAATAAAATAAAATAACTACGAATATTGAATATATATATATATATATATATATATATATATATATATATATATATATATATATATATATATATAAACTAAGTAGCATTTGCTTTTTTTTTCACAACTAAATTAAATTGAATATATATGCTTGACACATCGTAGTAAGTATACGTAGGAGTTTTATTAAACTAAGTAGCATTTGCTTTGTTTTGAGAATCTTCAATAAACTCGATCAATATATACATATGCATGCATATAGTATATATGCCGATGAGCTTATAAACTTGTTTGACATTCACTCAGTAGGAGTGAATGTTGAATAGTCCCCGGTTTGGGACTGTTCTTGGATGTTATGTCTCTCATTTAGCCGGTGCCAATTCACAGGATACATTTTTATTTGTTTTGAGGATTTTTCAGCTGGTTATCTCTACATGTTCTCTGAGTGCATACTTAGACTAAGTTGTCTTAGGGGGTGTTTGTTTAGAGCTAAATGGAGCTAAATCTCAATGGCTGAATCGGTTAGTGCGTTTGTTTTAGTCTGAATGGCTGAATCGGTAAGATGGACGAAATTTGAATGGCTAAGTTTATTTTTTAATTTGAATGGTACGAATGAGAAATTGAATAAAGTAAAAAAATTAAAAAATTAAAAAATTTTAAAAAAATATTAACTATTATATTAAGTAATATTAAATAAATTTACAACAATTTTGAGTTTTTAGAGGGTAAAATATTAAAGTTTTGTCATTCGGATATTTGGACATGTTAATTATCAAATAATTTTTTCATTCGATTGATTCAACTCATTCAAATTGATTCAATTCATTTGATTCATTCAGTTTTTATCAAATACCCCCTTAGTCTATTTCGTGTATTTGGAGATCATTGGGAGGTGATGCTGAAATTTTCTTAAAACAGAAGAAAGGTGCTCTAGATTGACACTAGTGAGAAGATGCATCCAAGAACGGGGATAGAAACCTAACCCCTATAGAGTGGAGATATATACTAGGAAAATATAATCCATACATGGATCACATACATGAATATTCCCTTTTTAATACAGGTGTTTTATCTTCAATTAAAGATGTCAGCAAACCGGAGTTGGATTTACCATAGGATACGGGTTGATGGAAGAGGATTAGTTGATGCGTACTATGATGGGTCTGCAATTTTATGAACAACGCAATAAAACATGTTGATGATCTCAACGAAAAGATGAGATGCCCGTGTGTTAAGTGTAAAAACATGATCGGGAAGAAAGCTGATGAAATTAAATTTGAATTATTTTCATGTGGGTTTGTGGATGGGTATTCAGTATGGATTCATCACGGGGAATCAACTGAGTTGAGAAAAGTGACCGACAATACTGTAGACCAACCAATTGAACGTGATTCATACACCTATAACTATGATGTCATGGAGATGTTAGTCGATGTTTATGGCTCTAAAAATATTGACTGGGTTGAAAATGAGCATTAAATCAAGTAGTGCTCAAAGACGTACCAAATAATCTGACTCTTGCCTTTTATAAGTTATTATCTCGAATCGGGGTCCCACTGTATCCTAGAAATGATAAGCACACTAGGCTATCTGTAGTGACGAAACTTTTACACTTCAAGAATGAGCAGGGACTGTAGTGAGCGAGGGTTCAATGATTTGCTTTCTATTATCGCGAATTCTTACCGGTGATCATACTACACTGCTAATTATTATGAACTAAAAAAGATGGCAAAAGGGTTGAATCTGGGGAATGAGAAGATCGATGTTTGTGAGAAGGATTGCATGTTATATTATACGGAGGACAAAGATAAGGTGCAGTGTGATAGCAACTTGCCTCGGTACAAGATGACAAAACGTGGGGGTAATGAGAAACAAGTGCCTAATAAGATCTTATGGTACTTTCCTTTTGCGCCCAGACTGCAGCATTTATTCATGTCTTCGCACACTGCTGAGCATATGAGTTGGCACAAAAGAAGGGACGTAGTGCCTGGTCAGTTGACTCACCCTACAGATGGAGATGAATAGAAGAAATTTGATGAACATTTTCCAGAATTTTCTGATGAAGTTAGGAATGTCAGACTTGGCAGGGCTACGGATGACTTTTGCCCTTTTAATAATTTTAGTCAGCCCTACTTTGTTTGGCCAGTGGTAATGGTAGCTTACAATCTTCCACCGTCAATGTGCATGAAGGATCCGTATATGTTTTTGAATTTACTCATATCGGGGAATAATAGTTCTACAAAAGACATAAATATGTACCTCAGACCGTTAGTTGATGAACTTAAGATGCCGTGGGAGACAGGGGTTCAGACTTATAATAAATCGGTTAAGCAGAATTTGTGATGAAGGCTGCTCTATTGTGGAGTATCACTGACTATCCGGCACTTGGGATGATTAGTGGTTGGTTAACTCATGGGAAGTTGTCATGTCCAGTCTGTATGGGGGATGTGCAAGGCACACAACTACTTCATATGCGAAAAACTAGTTTCTTTGAAACTGCTCATAGATTCTTGCCTGTTGAACATAGTTACAGAAAGATGTCTGCATAGTTCAACAGAAAGACAGAGAAGAAGGGTGTTGTTGGTCGATTGTCGGGGAAGGTGGTCTTGGGTTGGCTCAATGATTTGAAATTTCCACCGCTAGGGAAGGAACATGGTAAGTTGAGAGCAATAGGGTACGGAAAAACTCAAAACTGGACTCACTCGCCTATTTGGTTTAAGTTTCCATACTGGGTCACACTATCAGTCTGTCATTGTATAGATGTTATGCATACGAAAAAGAATTTATTCGAGAAAGTGTTCTACATCGTGCTAGATAGGAGTGGAAAAACAAAAGACAATGATAAATCATGTAAAGATTTGGAGGCTATGAATATTAGGCGGGAATTGTGGCTCCGTCCTAACAACTGAAAACAAAAAGTAACATTTTGTCTTACCAAGGAACATGTTGGAGACATTTGTCAATGGGTAAGTGCATTACAGCTCCCGGATGGCTATGCTTTTAACATATCTCATTGTATTAAGGTTCAGTAGTTAAAAATTATTGGGTTCAAGAGTCACAATTTTTGTGTATTTATGCAAAAGTTGATGCCAATTGCATTTCGTGAGATGCTACCCAGAAAAATTGTTGACGCCTTGACTGAACTTACAAATTTCTTTCGAAATCTTTGCTCAACGGTTATAAATTACAGTGATGTGGATCAGATAGAGAAAAATATAGTGTTGATAATGTGCAAGCTTGAAATGATCTTGCCTTCAATGTTCTTTGACTCGATGGAGCATGTACCTATTTATCAACCATATGAGATTAAGCTTGGAGGACTGGTGCAATATCATTGGATGTATCCTTTTGAGAGATAATATCATCTACATTGTGCAACTTTGATGACATTTATACTTAATACTCTTAATCATTGTACCTATAGGTACATGCGATGATTAAAGCAGAAAGTGAAAAATAAAGCTCGTGTAGAGGGTTCTATTGTTGAACGCTATACAGAGGAAGAGCTTGTCAACTTTTGCTCTTTTTACTTCGAGGATGTGGTCTCAACGAAACACAACCGTTTAATTCAGAATAAGGTTGTCAGACCTCAATCTTGTGCTGACGAGTTAGTTGTATTCTCTTATCCAGCTAAACCATTTGGCTCAGAGACGATGACTTACCTAACCGACAAAGATTTGAAAATTGTATCTACATACGTGCTTCTAAATATGCCCAAAGTATTGGCATACATCAAGTATGTATTATTTTTTGCCGAGTCTAAATTATTTCAAAGCGTAATATCGCAAATTATGCCCTGTTATTATTATTTCAGTTCATTCAAAGCGAAGAATATGCTTCTAACCCGGGACTAACTACAACATAGTTGGAAGCATTCACCACTAAAAATTTCCAACAGCGGTTTAAGAGAAGGTTGAAGAAGATAATGCCTATGAGCATTTTAGAGATGTTATTTTTGGTTCGTACAAACTTATTAGTTTATATACCGACTACACCGTTAATGGGTTCAGATTCATGGTTGATGACTTGAATGAACTGACATCAGTCAATTCTGGCGTTGTCGTGTTGGGAAGCTATTACCAAAATTCTGATTCCAATTACTACGGACTATTAGAGGACGTGGTTGTGCTCAATTATCCCAAAGGTAAACAGTTTGTTGCATTTAAGTCTCGCTAGTTTGATAATGAAAAGGGTGTTAAATTTGATTGTAATAGATTTGTCACAATAGATATCCTATCAAAGATACAGTCTGATGACGTGTTCGTATTAGCCAGGCAAGATACTCAAGTGTACTACGCCACTAATGTAGTAAATTCTTGATGCCCCTGGAATTCAGTTGTCACAACGAAAACCAAGGCTTTTGATGGTACTGATTTGTTTGGGATGGATGACCCGTTGCAAGAATAAGTTACAAGTTAGCAATCCCTGCCATATATTGCAAGATGATGACGATTTGTTGGCAAAAGATGTTGTTAATGTACTCGATGATGAAGAAGTCGTTGTTGTCATTGACTATGTCGTTATACAAGATGATAACGATGAAACATTAACTGATATAGAAGAGGAAGAGACTGAATCTTAGGAGGAAATTGATATTGTGTGACGCCCCCAAAATAGGTATACATCACCCATCTTGAGTCGCCAAATACATGGTACAAAATACAAATAAAAACCTAATTATACAACTGTCGTGTAAAATACGACAAAACATAACTGAGAGTTTAAACAGGAATATTGCCTTCTAGACAATATCCACTCTCAAATAGAGTCCTCATCACATTTATTATCACACTATTTTACAGAATAGTGAGGACTACTAATACCCCATCTTGGACCATCACTCCGTTCCCAGACTAGTCCCGACTACGTTCTCATTTCCTGAAGAGAACAGTGAAAGAAAGGGCGAGCTCAACTAGCCCAGTAAAAAATATTATGACTAAGATAATGCAGAATAAATTATCATTAGTCTTTAACAATGTTAAACTGATAAAATACAATAGACATCAAGTTTAACTGCAGCGGAACAAGCAATCCATTAGAAGAGTCAAGTAGAGAATAAAATCTACTATCTTCTATGATTTAAAATGTTTTCATCAGTGTTTATCGCTGAGACTCAGCTTAATAAATAAACCACATCATTTAATCATCCCTGTACCATGGCTAAGGATATTCATTAAATCATCAATGGTCATGACTATACCGAATAATCCCTGGTCATAATCATACCAAAAACTGTCCATCAATGCATTACAGTCCACTGAGGACTTTTACCACATCATTTATAACATTACAGGTCGTGATTATACCGAACGATCCCTGGTCATAATCATACTAAGTCCATCTATGCACGTAAGCCAAAGATGACTTTCATCACAATATAAGCATGAGGATGATGACAATGATATAAGAATTCAATAAAACAAGTTTAAGAATTAGTTTATCCAGGAACTAATAATGTCCAAATTGTCAACATGATACTTCTTTGTAGAGTAAAATTCAAGAATGCTCAGAAGAATATGTCCATGAAAAGATACTGGATGAAGCGCAAATATCAAGGATATTCCACTAATTTCATGGAGTATAGAAGTCAAAACTTTAACCAATTGAGTATAATAAAGAATATATGAAACTACAAATGGATTTTCACCCGCCATGCGGTAATCCACGTAGACAGATCATTTCCACAATCTAATAAGGAATGAATACAAAGGATCATTCACCATGCATGTGGTAATCCACATAGATAGGTTATTACAACAGAATAATAAAGAATGGAATAATGAAGGATTCACCATGTATGCGATAGACTACGCATAAAAAGTTATTCCCAAATGTAATAATAAAGAATAGAACCGTGTAATGCATAAGCGCATGCATACGATATTCAAATGTAATAATAAATAACGGAACGAAGTCGAGGCAAAATTGTGATCGATGTGATTTTCCAATGTAATAATAAAGAATGGAATAATGAAGAATTTCACCATGTATGCGGTATCAGATATACATGTTATTCCAAATGTAATAATAAATAATGGAACAGTCATGCAGAAATACGCATACGTGATATTCGGATGAATAATAAAGAATGGAATAATGAAGAATTTTACCATGTATGCAGATTCAGATATACAAAAGTTATTCCAATGTAATAATAAATAATGGAATAATGTAAGAATTTCACCATGTATGCAAGATACTTTGTATATACAAAGTTATTCCAATGTAATAATAAGGAATGGAATAACGAGAAGAATTTCACCAAGTATAGGGTAGTCCCCGTATACAGGTTATTCCAACAAAATAATAAAGAATGGAATAACAGAAGTTCTCTTCATGAATACAAAAGAAATAATTCCCCTTACCTTATAAAGAAGAACTGGATATAGGAGTAGTGAAGTAGCAGAATACTTTTTTTCTTTCTCTCTATAGTTTCTCTCTCTAGAGTTTCAGTGAATTCGTAAGAAATAATGAAGGAATGAGCTTCTATTTATAGAAGAATGGACTGAATATTAACTAATTCTTGAACGGTCTAGATTGATTTACTTTTAAACGAACGGTCCAAATCGATTTATAATAAAATCTAATATATTCTATTTAAAATCTAATAAAACGAATAACTTTATAAAAGTATTCTGTTTTATATAAAAAGATTTTACTGTGCAAAATACTATGCATAATAGAATATAATATATTCTATTTATAGTCTAATAAAACGAATAACTTTATAAAAGTATTCTATTTTATATAAAAAACTTTTCTATTTTATTACATTAATAATACTAATAAAACAAAACTTCATCATCATTATTATAATTCACACTATTAATCGATCGTGTCGTTCCCGAAAAAAGAGGGGCTTTCAATAAGGATTTCTCCTATCATGCCGCAATTAGGAGACCAAACCTCTCATTAGCAGAACTTCTAGACATCCTTAATATTGCAAATAATAATATTAATAACTTTGTCATCTCAATTTTTGATTTAATAATATATAAAATATTGACAATAATTGAATCATGTAACGTGAGATACTATGCAGCAATTACTGTAGTAATAATTGAACAAAACTGAGTGACTTCTCACGTAAGCATGAATAATCAATACTGTGTGCTACTATGCAACCACGCATATTCCTGTACTTTTAACACCGGGTGTTTCAACAGTTAACGATAAAACTTCCGCCGTTATTTTCATAAAATATTTTTGTCATTTTCTCAATCCGACAATAATTTCGTTGTGGGGTCCACCAATGATTGTGTCGGCATACGAATATTCCCTGTTAAAACAAATATTCCCCGACCAATCGAATATTATAAACAACCGACCAATCGAATATTATAAACAACTTGCGTAGTTTGCAAAATTTATAAATATTACCCATAACTATAACATTATATCAAATTCATTCCATAATATTCAAAAATGATAATTATAGAAAATTCATCTTTATTCATAAAAGTTGGGGTCTTACAATCTCCCTTTCTTATGAAATTTTGCCCTCAAAATTAGGGTACGTACCTGGTATGTCGAAGAGGTAAGGATACCTTGATTTCATTTCAGATTCTAACTCACAGGTCATATCTTCAACATCGTGGTTTCTCCACAAAACTTTGACTTGAGGTATAACCTTGGAGCGTAGAATATGTTCCTTCTTATCCAAGATTTGAACAGGAATCTCTTCATACGTTAAATCTTTCGCTATTTTGTCCGGTTATAACTCAATAATGTGGTTCGGGTCTTCCACATATTTACGTAACATGGATATATGAAAAATGTTATGAACACGAGACATACTTGGTGGTAAAGCGAGTCTATAGGCCATAGTTCCTACTCGATCGAGGATTAAAAATGGGCCAATGAATCGAGGATTGAGTTTTCCTTTCTTTCCAAATCTTGTAACTCCTTTCCATGGAGCAACACGTAACAACACATGATCTCCAATATCGAATTCCACATCATTTTGATGAAGATCAACATAACTCTTTTGTTTCGGTCTTGCGGAGGTTTTTATACGCTCGTTTCGGATCGTTTGAATCTTTTTTTCGTAGTCATACGTACAACTCCCGGTCCCAACAACGTTGCTTCACCCACCTCATCCCAAAGATAACCGGAGAATGACACTTTCTTCCATACATTGCCTCGAACGGAGCCATGCCAATACTTGCTTGATAATTGTTGTTGTAGGAAAACTCCACCAATGGTAAGAACTTGTCCCAACTTCCCTTGAAGTCAAGGACACAGAGTCTTAATAAATCTTCAAGAGTTTGAATAGTCATCTATAATTGTCCATCCATTTGAGGATGATATGCCGAACTAAATCGTAAATCCATGCCCATAGCTTTTTGCAAACTAACCCAAAATCGTGAAGTGAACCTTGGGTCTCGATCAGAAACTATGGATACTGGCATACCATGCAGTCTTACAATCTCGTTTATGTACATACGAGAAAGACGTTCAAGTGTATAAGTTTCTCGTATTGGTAAGAAATGAGCAGACTTGGTCAATCTATCAACAATGACCCAAATTGCATCTATGCCTTGAGAAACCTTGGGAAGACCAGTAACAAAATCCATGGTAATGTTCTCCCACTTCTATTCTGGAATTTCAAGTGGTTGCAATGGACCTTTTGGTACTTGATGCTTCACCTTGACTCGTTGACAAGTTAGACACCTTGAGATAAACAACGCTATCTCTCTCTTCATATTGCTCCACCAAAATGTATGTCGAAGATCACGATACATTTTGGTACTCCCTGTATGGATTGCAAACGGTGTGTTGTGCGCCTACATCATGATTTTATACTATAACTCAGGGTTGTTAGGAACACAAAATCTGGAGTTGACTCGAAGTATTCCTTCTTCATCGATTCTTGCTTCCGGCATAGCACCTTCTTGCACTTTCTTCCTCATACGCATTAGCTCCAGGTCTGTAGCTTGAGCATCTTTAATTTTATCGATTAAAGTCGGTTCTACTCGTATATTCGCCATCATTACGTGGGTCCTTGGAGTCTTTATCTCTATCTCCATCCTTTGCAAGTCATACAAAATGGGCCTTTGCGTTGACAATATCGCACTCGTACCCGCATATGATCTTCTACTTAATGCGTCAGCTACCACATTTACTTTTCCAGGATGGTATTGGATGGTATGATCATAATCTTTCAACAGTTCAAGCCAACGTCTCTGTCGCATGTTAAGTTCCTTTTGAGTGAAGAAATATTTGAGGCTTTTATGATCCGTAAAGATCTCCACTTTCTCCCCATACAAATAATGCCTCCAAATTTTAAGTTCGAAGACAACAGCTACCAACTCTAGATCATGAGTAGGATAATTCCTCTCATATTCTTTGAGTTATCGAGAGGCATAGGCTATGACTTTCCCATGTTGTATGAGAACAAATCCTAACCCTTTGCCTGAAGCATCACTGTAGATGACAAATCCCTCTGAGCTAGATTGCATTGTCAGAATAGGTGCTGAAATAAGTCTTCTCTTGAGTTCTTGAAAACTCTTCTCACATTCCTCGTTTCAACCGAATTTTGTATCTTTCCGAGTTAGCTGAGTTAAGGGAATAGCAATTCAAGAAAATCCTTCTACGAATCTCCGATAATAACCAGCTAAGCCGAGAAAGCTACGACTTCGATCATCGATTTAGGTTGCTCCCAAACTTTGAATAGCTTCAATCTTTCTTTGGGTCAACAGATATTCCATGACTTGATACTACGTGCCCAAGGAATGCTACTTCCTCAAGCCGTAACTCGTGATTTCTTCAACTCGCATAAAGCTTATATTCACGAAGCTTTTGGAGTATCAGCCTCAAGTGTTGCTCATGATCTTCACGACTTTTGGAATAAATAAGGATGTCATCAATAAAGACGACCACAAAGTGATCCAAATATTCCTTGAATACTCGGTTCATTATATCCATGAAAGCAGCAGGAGAATTAGTCAATCCAAAAGACATGACTAGGAATTCATAATGTCCGTACCAAGTTCTGAAAGCCGTCTTTGGAATGTCATCGTTTCTAATCTTCAATTGGTGATATCCGGAACGAAGATCAATCTTTGAAAAAAATTTGGCGCCTTGCAACTAGTCAAACAGTTCATCAATACGTGGCAAGGGGTACCTATTTTTGATGGTGACATGATTCAACTCCCGATAATCAATACAAAGTCGCATACTTCCATCTTTCTTCTTTACGAATAGAACAAAAGCACCCCAAGGAGACGTACTAGGACGAATGAAACCGATGTCTAACAATTCCTGTAGTTGGGTTTTTAACTCCTGAAGTTCAACAAGAGCTATTCGATATGGGGCTTTGGAAATGGGTTTTATACCGGATTCAAGGTCGATACAAAATTTAATTTCACGCTCTGGGGGTAGGCCAGAAAGTTCTTCAGGGAATACATCAGGAAATTCATTAACAATAGAAATATTATTCAAAACTGACGTATTTTTGTTTAGATCCGTGACATGAGCTAAGAAAGCTTAACATCCATTTTTCAATAAACGAATAGCTTTATGGCTTGAGATGACAGTGATGGATTTTAATGGTTTGGTTGCTTGAATTCGCATAATAGGTTGGTTAGGAATATGAAAGCTAACAACCTTACGAAAATAATCAATTTTTGCATGATGAGTAGTTAACCAATCAATCCATAGAATCACATCAAATGCACGTATTTTCAAAGAAATAAGATCGACAGGTAACGTGCAGTTACCGATTTGAATCAAACAAGACTTATAAACCGTGGATGTAATGAAGGTTTCTCCCAACGGAGTTTCAACAGACAAGTCAAAGTCTAATTTCTCCGGAGTCAAATTTAAACGTTGAGCGCAAGTAGGAGAAATAAAGGAATGGGTAGAAACAGTATAAAATAAAGTATAAACTTCACTAGAGTTTATGATTAGCTTACCCGTGATCACCTCGTTCGGATTCCTCACTTTTTGGGAGGTTACGACAAACGCTCTCCTCGAACTACTGGGTTTGTCTTGTCTGGGACCCCTTTGATGCCTCCAATTTCATTGGATTTTGACTTTGGTGCATTTATAAAATTGGGCTAGGTGTCCTTCTTTTCCACAATTATAACATGCTTTGGACTGCATCATGCAGTTTGGACTTATGTGTCCTTCCCCTCCACATTTGTAACATACAACCGGTGGTCATTCTCCTTCCTTAACAGCGAGTGTTGGTGCTGACACCTTTCCATCTTTGCTGAACCTTCTTTTCTTGAACTTTCCACTCCTATTGTCTTGGCCATGATTACCATCAAGTGGTTATCATTTATGGTACGTTGATTCCCTCCACGTTTGTTGTCACCGCTTCGATGATCGCTACCATCGGGTATTATCGACTTTTTTTACCGCTTCTATCTTGGTTGGGTTGACTCATTATCGCGCTCCAATAACTGAGCCCTATTCACAACATCTGAATACAAACACAGTTTATGAGAGATAAGGTATTAACGTATCTCGGGTTTCAAACCTCTTAGAAACATCTGCGTCATTCTCTCCTCATTATCAACCAAGTGGGACGCAAACTGAGACAACTCAGCAAACTTAGCTTCGTATTGGGCCACGGTCATATTGTTTTGCTCATGCTTGATGAACTCTACCTCCTTCATGTGACGAATACTTTCAGGAAAGTACTTGTTGTTGAATAGCTCTTGGAACTTCTTCCAAGACATCTCTTCTTGATGTAGGTTGAGTACGTTTTGATTTCCACCAAGAATCGCCAGTCAAGACGCAAACATGAAGGTGGCAAAAGGAACCTTTTGCTCCTCAGAGCATCCCAAGACATCAAATATCTTGTTGATCTGCTTTATCTACGTCTCCTCCTTAAGTGGTTTTGGCTCTCCACAAAACTCCGGTGGTCCCAGCTCCTTGAACTGCTTAGCGGTGACCATCCGAGAGTTGTCAGTGTTTCCACCTACATTTTGGATAGGAGCCTCCATCGCCTGATGTAGCATGAATTCTAAGAAGCTCCTAAACGTACCTTCGTTTGTCATTTGATCAGTGTTGTTGTTTACAGGAGGATTATCACCATCTTGTTGCACATTGTCCTGATTATTGATCTGTGGAGACTCAACGGTCTCCTATGCTCCATTGATGTTCTCAACATTCTCGGATGCCATTTTCAAATACTGCCACAAAACAAGGGTTAATTAACGTATCACACATTATCTCTATATTCTGACCGACCAATTAAATATCAAATAAACTTAGGTAGGTCATACTAGCGAAGGAATTCCCCGTCTCTCCCATCCTAGTTCTTGTCTCACATCTCAGCCAGGGATCATATCCCTAAGTTTTGATACCAACTTTGATGCCCCCAAAATAGGTATACATCACCCATCTTGAGTCACCAAATACATGGTATAAAATACAAATAAAAACTTAATTATACAACTGTCGTGTAAAATACGACAAAACATAACTGAGAGTTTAAACAAGAATATTGCCTTCTAGACAATATCCACTCTCAAATAGAGTCATCATTACATTTATTATCACACTATTTTACAGAATAATGAGGACTACTAATACACCATCTCGGACCATCACTCCGTTCCCCGACTAGTCCCGGCTATGTTCTCATTTCCTGAAGAGAACAGTGAAAAAAAGGTGAGCTCAACTAGCCTAGTAAGAAATATTATGACTAAGATAATGCAAAATAAATTATCATTAGTCTTTAATAATATTAAACTGATAAAATACAATAGACATCAAGTTTTACTGCAGCGGAACAAGCAATCCATTAGAAGAGTCAAGTAGAGAATAAAATCTACTATCTTCTATGATTTAAAATGTTTTCATCAGTTTTTATCGCTGAGATTCAGCTTAATAAATAAACCACATCATCTAATCATCCCTATACCACAACCAAGGATATTCATTAAATCATCAATGGTCATGACTATACCGAATAATCCCTGGTCATAGTTATACCAAAAACTGTCCATCAATGCATTACAAACCACTGAGGACTTTTACCACATCATTTATAACATTACAGGTCGTGATTATACCAAATGATCCCTGGTCATAATCATACTAAGTCCATCTATGCACGTAAGCCAAAGATGACTTTCATCACAATATATGCACGAGGATGATGACAATGATATAAGAATTCAATAAAACAAGTTCAAGAATTAGTTTATCCAGGAACTAATAACGTCCAAATTATCGACATGATACTTCTTTGTAGAGTAAAATTCAAGAATGCTCAGAAGAATATTTCCATGAAAAGATACTGGATGAAGTGAAAATATCAAGGATATTCCACTAATTTCATGGAGTATAGAAGTCAAAACTTTAACCAACAGAGTATAATAAAGAATATATGAAACTGCAAATGGATTTTCACCCGCCATGCGGTAATCCACGTAGACAGATCATTTCAACAATCTAATAAGGAATGAATACAAAGGATCATTCACCATGCATGTGGTAATCCACATGACGTAAAAGTTATTACAATGTAATAATAAAGAATGGAATAATGGAATGATTCACCATGCGCATGCGATAGACTACGCATGTGTTATTCCCAACAAAATAATAAAGAATGGAACTAGTGTCACGCCAGAAGCTTACGCATATGATATTCAAACAGTAATAATAAATAATGGAACCAGTCGAGCAAAATTCGTGATCGACGTGATTTTCCAATGTAATAATAAAGAATGGAATAATCGAAGAATTTCACCATGTATGCGCAGACCAGATATACATGTTATTCCAATGTAATAATAAATAATGGAATCAGTCGTGCAGAACGATGTACGTGGATATTCGGACAGAATAATAAAGAATGGAATAATAGAAGAATTTCACCATGTATGCAGATTTCAGCATATATAAAAGTTATTCCAACAAAATAATAAATAATGGAATTGTGTCATGCAGAACGCACAAATGTGATATTCTCGATGTAATAATAAAGAATGGAATAACAGGAAGAATTTCACCATGTATGCAGTACTTTCCATATAATCTGGTTATTCCAATGTAATAATAAATAATGGAATAATGTAAGAATTTCACCATGTACAAGCAGATTTGCATATATAGGTTATTCCAACAAATAATAAGGAATGGAATAATGTAAGAATTTCACCAAGTATAGGGTAGTCCCAGATACAAAAGTTATTCCAACAAAATAATAAAGAATGGAATAATGTAAGTTCTCTTCATGAATACGAAAAGAAATAATACCCCTTACCTTATAAAGAAGAACTGGATATAGGAGTAGTGAAGTAGCTGAATACTTTCTTTTTTCTCTCTATAGTTTCTCTCTCTAGAGTTTCAGTGAATTCATAAGAAATAATGAAGGAATGAGCTTCTATTTATGAAGAATGGACTGAATAGTAACTAATTCTGAACTATCCGTATTGATTTTATTTTTAAATGGACTATCCAGATCAATTTACAGTAAAATATAATATATTCTATTTAAAATCTAATAAAATGAATAACTTTATAAAAGTATTCTGTTTTATATAAAAAGATTTTACTATGAAAAACACTATGCATAATAGGATAGAATATATTCTATTTATTGTCTAATAAAATGAATAACTTTATAAAAGTATTCTGTTTTATATAAAAAGCTTTTCTGTTTTATTACATTAATAATACTAATAAAACAAAACTTTATCATCATTATTATAATTCACACTATTAATCGACCAGGTCGTTCCCAGGAAAGAGGGGGCTTTCCAATAATGATTTTTCCCTATTGGCGCGCAATTACGTGACCAAATGTGAGACCCCAGATTTTATGAATAAATATTTAATTTTCTCGAAATATTTTTTTTGAAAATTATGATGTGAATTTGAGAGAATATTATAGTTGTGGGTAGTATTTATAAATTTTGCAAAGTATGCAAGTTGTTATATTATATTCGATTGGTCGGGGAATATTCGGTTTAGCAGGGAATATTTGTACAACGACTCAATCATCAGTGGACCCTAAAATGTAATTATCATTCGGATCGAGAAAACGACAAAAAATATTTTTATGAAAATAACTACGAAAGTTTTACCATTATCATTGTTGAACTACTCTAAGAGTAAAAGTATAAGTAATGCGTGATTGCATAAAAAGCACAATCGTATTGATTATTGATGCTTACGTGAGAAGTCATTTAGTTTTGTTCAATTATTATTATAGTAATTGTTGCATAAAGATCTCACGTTATTTGATTCAGCTTATTGTCGATATTTTATATATTGTTAAAATCAATAATTGAGACGACAAAGTTATTAATATTATTATTTGCAATATTAACAATGTCTAGAAGTTTTGTCAAGGAGAGGTTTGGTCATCTAATTGCGCGCCAATAGGGAGAAATCCTTATCGGAAAGCCCCCTCTTTCCTGGGAACGACCTGGTCGATTAATATTGTGATATATAATAAAGGTGATAAATGTTGTTAAAATTATTAAGGTGATTTGTATAAAGATTTGCTTATTTTATGGACTCCTATTTACCCATTTTTCAAAATATTCGGTAGGAAATTTTTATAAAAGTGGGGCCCACATGTGGGGCCCATTTATGTTGGAAAAATGATTTTAGAAATGGAAGAGTATAAGTATGGAAGTATATGTATGTATTGAGTGTATGGTGGGAGAAAATGATATGTGAAAGTGATGGGTGTGTGAGTGGAAAATGGTGGAAAAGTGGTAGTGTGATAGTGATGTTTAAGAGTGTAGTGAAAGTGATTTTTGGGTGGATGGGGAATTGATGTTGGTTATGGGGGAAAATAATTAAGCGGTGTATATATAATATTGATATATATAATTTGAAAACATGTGTTATATATATATATTATATTTTATTTAAAAGATTTTGCTTTAAATATGGACCGTCCGATTAAAGTAAATCAATCGGGATCGTTCATAGATTTTTTTCTATTCATTCCATTCTTCTATAAATAGAAGCTCATTCCTTCATTATTTTTTTACGAATTCACTGAAACTCTAGAGAGAAAAACTATAGAGAGAGAAACTATTCTGCTATTTCACTACTCCGATATCAAGTTTCTTTTACGGTAAGGGGTATTATTTCTTTTGTATTCATGAAGAGAACTTCTATCATTTCATCTTTATTATTCTCGTTGAATAACTCAGATATACCTAGCTTTACCCTATACTTGGTGATTTCGTTGTTATTCTATTCGTTATTATTCATTGGAACATCCGTGCTGTGCTTTACGCCGATTCGGTTTCATTCTTTATTATTCCATTCTTTATTATTCTCGTTAGAACATCCTGCTTGTGTGAATTTCACCGACGACCGGTTCCGTCATTTAGTATTACATTGGAATAACTTTTGTACGCTAAGTACCACATGCATGGTGATTTTTGTTGTATTCCATTCGTTATTATTCGTTGATTATCCTGTCGGGCATGCGATATACCTGACCTGGTTCCGTTATTTATTATTCTGATGGAATAACCTGTTTATGTGAAGTACCGCATGCATGGTGATTTCTTTTGTTATTCCATTCTTTATTATACTCAGTTGGTTAAGGCTTTGACTTCTATACTCCATGAAATTAGTGGAATATCTCGATATTTCGCGCTTCATCCAAAGATTTTTCATGGAAATATTCTTCCGAGCATTCTTGAATTTTACTCTACAAAGCAAAAAGATCATGTTGATAATTTGGACGTTATTAGTTCCTGAATAAATTAATTCGTGAACTTGTTTTATTGAATTCTTATATCATTGTCATCATCCCCATGTTTATATTTTTTGAAAGTCATCTGTGGGCTGTGAAGTGCATAGATGGACTTGGTATGATTATGACTGTGGATTATTCGGTGTAATCATGACCGTAATGTTATAAATGATGTGATAAAGTCTTCATCGCCCGTAGTGCATTGATGGATGATTGTTGGCATGATCATGACTATTGATGAATACACAAATATCCTCGCCCAGAGTGCATGGATAATTTATGGTCGTGACCTAATGAATACCCTCGGGTCAGAAAAGTGTGGATGATGTGGATTATTTATTGTCGAGTCTCGCCGATAAAAGTGATGAAAACCTTTTAAATCATAAAAGATAGTAAATTTTATTCTCTACTTAACTCTTTTAATGGATTGCTTGTTCTACCGCAGCTTAAACTTGATGTCTATTATATTTTATCGGTTTAATATCATTTGAGACTAATGATAATTTATTCTCGCATTATCTTAGTCATAATATTTCTTCTTGGGCTAGTTGAGCTCACCCTTTCTTTCACCTTGCTTCTTCGTGAAATGAGAACGTAGTTGGGCAGTCTGGGAACGGAGTGATGGTCCAGATGATAGTATTAGCTAGTAGTCCTCACTATTCTGTTAAATAGTGTGATAATAAATGTAATGAGGACTTATTCTGAGAATGGATATTGTCTAAATGACAATATTTGTATTAAAACTCACAGCTATGTTTTGTCGTATTTTACACGATTGTTATATAATTAAGTTGTATTTGAATTTATGTACCATATATTTTGGCGGCTCAAGATAGGTGATGTATACCTATTTTGGGGGCGTCACTGTTGGTATCAAAGCTTAGGGATATGATCCCTGGCTGAGATGTGAGATAAGAACTAGGAGGGGAGAGACGGGGAATTCCTTCGCTAGTATGACCTACCTAAGTTTATTTGGTATTTAATTGGTCGGTCAGAGTATAGGGATAATATGTGATATGTTAATTAACCATTGTTTTGTGGCAGCGTTTAAAAATGGCATTCGAGAATGTTGAGAACATCAATGGAGCACAGGAGACCGTTGAGTCTCCACAGATCAATAATCAGGATAATGTGCATCAGAAAGGCGACATTCCTCAGGCAAACAACAATACTGACCAAATGATGAACGATGGAATGTTCCGAGGCTTCATGCAATTCATGCAACATCAGCAAGAGCGACTCGTCCAAAATGCGTGGAAATATCGGCAACTCTCGGGGCAAATCAACGCCAAACAGATTCAAGGAGCTGGGACCACCAAGTTTTTGGAGAGCCAAAACCACTTAAGTGAGACATGGATTAAGCGAGATCAACAAGATATTTAATGTCTTGGGATGCTCGAGAGCAAAGGTTCCCTTCTCCACCTTCATGTGTTGCAGAGAGTCGGACATTGGTGGGAATCAGAAGCGCACTCAACTCCGCCACACCGAAGATGTTCTGGGAGAAGTTCCAGAAGCTGTTCAACGACAAGTACTTTTCCGAAAGTATTCGTCACATGAAAGAGGTAGAGTTTATCAAGTCGAGCAAAACAATACGACCGTATCGCAAAGAGACGAGGCTAAGTTTCATGGAATTATCCCAATTTGCATCCCATTTGGTCGATAATGAGGAGCGAATGACGCTAATGTTTTTTGCGAGGTTTGAAACCCAATATACGTCAATACCTCATTTCTCCCAAACTTTGTTTATATTCAGATGTTGTGAATAGGGCTCAGTTATTGGAGCGCGATAATGAGTCAGTACAACCAAAAGGCAATGACCAACAACACGATAATAATTGTATTCTATGGCAGCGGTCATCGTAACAATGATAACCATCGTGGGGAAAATTATCCTGCCATGAAAAGTAACCACTTCCGTGGTAATCATGGCCAAGATAATAGAAGTGGAAATTTCAAGAAGAGAAAGTTCAATAATGATGGAAAGACAAAGAGATTAGCATCCGCTTCAAAGGAAGAAGAACGACCATCGGTACCGATGTTTCAAATGCGACAGAGGGACACATCATCTGTCGTGACGCAGACAATCCAAAGCGTGTTTTAATCATGGAAGAGATGGTCACCTAGCTCGATTTTTGTCGTATGGTGAAGTCAAGTCCAAATTGGGATGGTGATGCCAAAGGAGGTCCTGCATAAGCCAAAGCCGATAGATTAAGAGAGAAGCGTTTTTTCTTTTCGTGACGAGGAACCTGAATAAAATTATCACGGTAAGTTAATCATAAACTCTCATAAGTCTATACCTTATTAGATACCGGTTCTACCCATTCTTTATCTCTCTCTTGCTTGCCAACGCGTTTAAATTTAACTCAGAGAAGTTAGACTTTGACCTATCGTTGAAACTTCGTTAGCGTAAACCTTCGTTACCTCCAATCGCTCATTAATCTCGTTTGATTCAAATTGACACTTTCACGTTACCTGTCGATCTTATCTCTTTGAAAATACTTTCCTTTGATGCGATTTTAGTAATTGATTGGTTAACTACTCATCATGTTTTTCGTAAGATTGTTAGCTTCATATTCTTAACCAACCTATCATGCGAATTCAAGCAACCAAACCACTAAAGTCAATCATTGTCATATCAAGCCATAAGTAAAGAGCCCCGATCCTTTCGTTGTTGACTTCCTTGTGTGGAATGCACCGAAGCCAGACTATCCGTAGGGGACGTCATGAATAACTGTGGCAAGTTGATATGTATCAATGTGACGCGATGCTATCCAAGTCTTGGATGAGGGTCATTTTGAATGACATTTCTATTGTTAATAAATTTCTGACGTATTCTTGAAGACTTCTTGGCCTACCCCAGCGTGAAATCAAATTTTTTGTAATCGACTCAAAGACAAAACCCCATTTCTAAAACCCTTAAATATTTCTTCAACTAAAACAAGCGTAATATGCGCCAAAGATGTTGGCTCGAGTTGTTGAAGATTACGATCGTATTCATTCAATACCATCGTGGAAAGAGAACGTGGTAGGCGACGTATTGAGTAGAAGATCATATCGTTCACGAGTGTGAATATACGACCTACGTGAAGATAACGAATATACGAGTAGAATCGACTTTAATCGATAAAGTTAAAGCCACTCAAACTACACACTCAGAGCTGATGAATGCAAAGAAGAAGGTTCAAGAGGGCGTTATTCTAGAAGCAAGAATCGACGGAAAGAGGAAATCTCAACCCTCGATTTAATTGGCCCATTTGAAATCCTCGATCGAGTAGGAACTGTAGACTCGTTTTACTGCCAAGTATGTCGCGTGTTCATAACGTATCGATGTTAGATAAATATGTGGATGACCTGAACCGCATTATTAATTTAGAACCGGACGAGATAGCGGATGATTTAACGTATGAGGAGATACATGTTAAAATCTTGGATAAAAATGATTATATTCGACACTCAAACGTTATACCTCAAGAGTTAGAATCTGAAACGAAGTCAAGGTATCCTCACCTGTTCGGCATACCAGGTACGTACGTAAATTTCAAGGGTGAAATTCCATAAGGAGGGGAGATTGTGAGACCCCAGATTTTATGAATAAATATTTAATTTTTTCGAAATATTTTTTTTGAAAATTATGATATGAATTTGAGAGAATATTATAGTTGTGGGCAGTATTTATAAATTTTGCAAAGTATGCAAGTTGTTATATTATATTCGATTGGTCGGGGAATATTCAGTTTAGCAGGGAATATTTGTACAATGGCTCAATCATTGGTGGACCCTATAATGTAATTATCATCGGATTGAGAAAACAAAAATATTTTTATGAAAATAACGGCGGAAGTTTTACCGTTATCTTGTTGAACTACCTCAGTAGTAAAAGTGCTAAAGAATACGCTGCGTGGTTGCATAGTAGCACAATTGTATTGATTATTGATGCTTACGTGAGAAGTCATTTAGTTTTGTTCAATTATTGTTATAGTAATTGTTGCATAGTATCTCATGTTATTTGATTCAATTATTGTCGATATTTTATATATTGTTAAAATCTATAATTAAGACGACAAAGTTATTAATATTATTATTTGCAATATTAACGATGTCTAGAAGTTTTGTCAAGGAGAGGTTTGGTCACCTAATTGCGCGCCAATAAGGAGAAATCCTTATTAGAAAGCCCCCTCTTTTCTGGGAACGACCTGGTCGATTAATATTGTGAATTATAATAAAGGTGATAAATGTTGTTAAAATTATTAAGGTGATTTTTATAAAGATTTGCATATTTTATGGACCCCTATTTACCCATTTTTCAAAATATTCGGTAGGAAATTTTTATAAAAGTGGGGCCCACATGTGGGGTCCATTTGTGTTGGAAAAATGATATTGGAAATGGAAGAGTATAAGTATGGAAGTATATGTATGTATTGAGTGTATGGTGGGAGAAAATGATATGTGAAAGTGATAGGTGTGTGATGGGTGTGTGAGTGGAAAATGGTAGAAAAGTGGTAGTGTGATAGTGATGTTTAAGAGTGTAGTGAAAGTGATTTTTGGGTGGGTGGGGAATTGATGTTGGTTATGGGGGAGAATAATTAAGTGGTGTATATATAATATTGATATATATAATTTGAAAACATGTGTTATATATATATATATATTATATTTTATTTAAAAGATTTTGCTTTAAATATGGACCGTCCGATTAAAGTAAATCAATCTGGACCGTTCATAGATTGATTACTATTCATTTCTTCTTCTATAAATAGAAGCTCATTCCTTTATTATTTTCTTACGAATTCACTGAAACTCTAGAGAGAGAAACTATAGAAAGAGAAACTATTCTGCTATTTCACTACTCCGATATCAAGTTTCTTTTACGGTAAGGGGTATTATTTCTTTTGTATTCATGAAGAGAACTTCTATTATTTCATCTTTATTATTCTGTTGGAATAACCTGTATATGCGGTCTACCCTATACTTGGTGATTTCTGTTGTTATTGAAAGTTATATGCACACAAGCCAATCATATTTGATGATAAAGCATATACTTTGTAACAATCTTATTCATTTATTAATAAAAAGTATTAATTTATTAAAGGCTTTAATTATCTACATGATGTCTTTTTTTTATAATATGTGATAAACCCATAGTTTTAAGCAATGCTTTTAGAATAATTATGATGATCATTCTAATGAGATCTAAATTCTTAGAAAGCTTAAAACTAAAATAGTTCCCAATCATTGGATTACTAAATTGGGGATTAGTGAATCCGAATAGATTGGTACATACGTTGGTTGCTCATTGGATGAGGATGATTGATCTCATGATCATTTGTGGAGACACTAAAGCAAGTATGTAGGTGCTTATTAGAGAATAAGTTCACTTTGAACATTGGCTCGCTAAGGAATACCTAATGGAGTTTTACTTACCGTCAATAGGAATTCTCAGTAGTGATAATAGTACAAGTGATCCTTGGACTTGAGATCATCATAGTATCTTGTGTATGATGAGTTATACTTTGACTTATTCCTTAAGACCCTTAGGGTATATCAAAGGGTATGCTTGGGTATAATAAGTTATGCATGGAGATAATGTATGATCAATAAAGAATCTACCACTTCTAATAAAAGAAGAGAAATGTCCTATGTGATTCGATAAATGACAACCCAAGAGTCCTTGGCCATAAGCGCAGAATGAAATTAGAAAGGAGTTTCTAATTTGCATTATTTGGAGTTCATGCATTTAAGGATCGAAATACATATAATTAAATAAAATAAGACTTGTGATAATTCTACGCCTCTTATATTTAATTGGGACATCAGATGGTGGAAGGATTGAATTGTACGGTAACTATTTACTCAAAGGTTCTTTTATGATTAATGTTGAAATCTATATTATCAGGAAAGTCGTTGATCGCTAGGGAGGCTTATCCCTATTGTAGAATAAATATTATTTATTTAAATAAATTAATTATTTAATTAATTTATTTAAATAAGATTAGAATTGTTCTAATTGATTTATTCACAACCGGTTTAATATGGAGAACCTAAAGGGTCACACCATAAAAGGAAGAATAATTATTTAAGAAGTTAATGGCATAATCGTAATAATATGTTAAGTATATTTAATTTAATCTATGGTGATAGAATAAATTAAATAGCTTAATATTTATTATTTAATATTTTAGAAATATTAAATATAAATTAATAAGAGGAGTCTTATTAATATTATTATTATAATTATTATTATTTTAATTTCTAAAAGAGTTTAGGAATTAATTTAATATAAGTACTCTCATTTATTCCTAATTGGATTAGGAAGGAAAATTAGTTAAAGGAGTTTAATTAATTATCCCTAATAAGATTAGGGAGCTTAATTAAATAAAACCCAATTCCTTAATTGTTAAGGTGGGTTGCCCACATCTATAAATAAGAGGAGTCTTATTATGGGTGATGGGGTTGTTGACTTTTACAACTACGTAATAATTCCAATTTGTTGGAGAGTACGTTCTTTTTCTATAGAGATAGAAAAACTAGGGTTTAGCCAACCACCCATCTTCTTGAATCTTTATTTTTCCTTGGTGGATCACCTCAGAGGCCAAACATATGGGTGGCTAACGTTGATCAAAGGAAGGAACCAAACCCGGTGGATTCAAGTTGAAAGCTTAAAGGATTTGGAGGTGAACTTGTACTCTAGAAAGCTCGATCTTCAAGGGTATGATTTTATTCTTTATCTTTTCGTTTAATTAATAATTGTGCATAAAGGGTGATCCGGGTATATGGTTTGTAAAATTTTAAACTCGATTTTACGTTCCGCACTTTTATGCAATTTGATTGCGTTCTTGAATATTACAAACCTAACATTTATTCTATTCGTTATTATTCATTGGAACATCACATCGTGCTTTTACTGTGGGACTGGTTCCATCTTTATTATTCTATTGGAACATCCATGTCGTGCATGCTTTTACAGCGGACCGGTTTAAATCTTTATTATTACATTCTTTATTATTCTTGGAACATCCTGTTGGTGTGAATTTCACGACCGGTTCCGTCATTTAGTATTCATTGGAATAACCGCGTCATCAAGTACCTCATACATGGTGATTTATATTGTATTCCATTCGTTATTATTCGTTGGAATATCCCTTGCCATGTATTACGCTTTGACCTGGTTCCGTTATTTATTATTCTGATGGAATAACCCGTTTATGTGAAGTACCGAATGCATGGTGATTTCTTTTGTTATTCCATTCTTTATTATACTCAGTTGGTTAAGGCTTTGACTTCTATACTCCATGAAATTAGTGGAATATCCTTGATATTTGCGCTTCATCCAAAGATTTTTCATGGAAATATTCTTCGAGCATTCTTGAATTTTACTCTACAAAGCAAAGATCATGTTGACAATTTGACGTTATTAGTTCTGAATAAATTAATTCATGAACTTGTTTTATCAATTCTTATATCATTGTCAACATCCTCATGTTTATATTTTTTTGAAAGTCATCTATGGCCCAGTAGTGCATAGATGGACTTGGTATATGATTATGACTGTGGATTATTCTTGTAATCACGACCGTAATGTTATAAATGATGTGATAAAATCCTCATTGGCCCAGAGTGCATTGATGGATGATTGTTGGCATGATCATGACCATTGATGAATACACAAATATCCTTGGCCCGTAGTGCATGGATAATTTGTGGTCGTGACCCTAATGAATATCCTCGCCATAGTAGTGGGGATGATGTGGATTATTTATTGTCGAGTCTCGCCGATAAAAGTGATGAAAACCTTTTAAATCATAAAAGATGGTAGATTTTATTCTCTACTTGACTCTTTTAATGGATTGCTTGTTCCGTTGCAGTTAAACTTGATGTCTATTATATTTTATAAGTTTAACATTGTTGGAGACTAATGATAATTTATTCTGCATTATCTTATTCATAATATTTCTTACTGGGCTAGTTGAGCTTACCCTTTCTTTCACTGTTCTCTTTAGGAAATAAGAACGTAGCTGGGACGTGTCGGGGAACGGAGTGATGGTCCGGATGATAGTATTAGCTAGTAGTCCTCACTATTCTGTTAAATAGTGTGACAATAAATGTAATGAGGACTTATTCTGAGAATGGATATTGTCTAAATGACAATATTTGTATTAAAACTCACAGCTATGTTTTGTCATATTTTACACGACTGTTATATAATTAAGTTGTATTTGAATTTATGTACCATGTATTTTGGCGACTCAAGATAGGTGATGTATACCTATTTTGGGGGCGTCACATCATTCATTCCTCATTATCGACCTAATGCGATGTAAAGCGGAATAACTCGACAAACTTAGCCTCGTACTGCGACACGATCATATTGTTTTGCTCCATTGCTTATCTCAACATTTTTAGATGTCATTCTCAAACACTGTCACAAAACAAGGGTTAATTAACATATCACATATTATCCTTATACTCTGACCGACCAATTAAATACCAAATAAACTTAGGAAGGTCATACTAGCGAAGGAATTCCCTAACTCTCCCCTCCTAGTTCTTATCTCACTTCTTAGCCAGGGATCATATCCCTAAGCTTTGATACCAACCGTGACGACCCCAAAATTAGGTTTTCATCACCCATCTTGAGTCGCCAAATACATGGTGTAAGACCCCAACTTTTATGAATAAAATTGAATTTTTTTTATAAATATCATTTTTAAATATTATGGAATAAATTTGATATAATGTTATAGTTGTGGGTAATATTTATAAATTTTGCAAAGTACGCAAGTTGTTATATAATATTCGATTGGTCGGGGAATATTCGCATTATTTACACAATCATTGGTGGACCCCACAACATAATTATTGTTGGATTGAAAAAGCGACAAAAATATTTTTATAAAAATAATGGCGGAAGTTTTTACCGTTGATATTGTTGAACTACCGGTAGTAAAAATGCGAATCTGGCGTGGTTGATAATAGTAGCACTGCGGTATTGATTATTAATGCTTATGTGAGAAGTCACTCGGTTTGATTCAATTATTATCGATATTTTATATGTTATTAAATCAATAATTCAGATGATGAAGTTGTTAATATTATTATTTGCATTATTAACGATGTTCAGAAGTTACGCCGAGAGAGGTTTGGTCACCTAATTGCCGCCAATAGGAGAAATCCTTATTGAAAGCCCCTCTTTCCAGGAACGACACTGGTCGATTAATAGTGTGAATAATAATAATGATGATGACGTTTTGTTTTATTCGTATTATTAACGTAATAAAAGCAGAAAATTTTTTATATAAAATGTAATACTTTTATAAAGTTATTCGTTTTATTAGGCTAATAGTAAAATCTTTTATATAAAACAAAATACTTTTATAAAGTTATCTATTTTATTAGACAATACTTAGAATATATTATATTTTATTATGATAAGTAGTGTTTGCATAGGTGCTCGTGATAGTGTTTGCATTGTAAAATCTTTTTAAAAGTTATTCGTTTTATTAGATTATAAATAGAATATATTATATTTTATTTAAAAGATTTTGCTTTAAATATGGACTGATTCGATTAAAGTAAATCAATCGGACCGTTCATAGATTGATTACTATTCATTCAATTCTTCTATAAATAGAAGCTCATTCCTTCATTATTTCTTATTTAATTCTTTGAAACTAGAGAGAGAAACTATAGAGAGAAAGAAGAAAAGTATTCTCCTACTTCACTACTCCGATATCAAGTTTCTTTTACGGTAAGGGTATTATTTCTTTTGTATTCATGAAGAGAACTTCTATTATTCCATCTTTATTATTCTGTTGGAATAACTTTTGATACTGTGAGCTACCCTATACTTGGTGAAATTCTTACGTATTCCATTCTTTATTATTACATTGGAATATCCTCGTTTTACTTTAATTCGGTTAAAATCTTTATTATTCATTGGAACATCCCTGTTGGTATGAATTTCACCTGACCTGGTTCCGTCATTTAGTATTCTATTGGAATAACCAATATATGCGATGTACCGCATGCATGGTGATTTCTGTTGTATTCCATTCTTTATTATTACATTGGAATATCACGCCGGTCATATGACACACCTTTGACCGTTCCGTTATTTATTATTCGATGGAATAACTTTGTCATGCAAGTACCACATGCATGGTGATTTCTTTTGTTATTCCATTCTTTATTATACTCAGTTGGTTAAAGTTTTGACTTCTACACTCCGTGAAATTAGTGGAATATTCTTGATATTTGTGCTTCATCCAGTATCTTTTCATGGAAATATTCTTCTGAGCATTCTTGAGTTTTACCCTACAAAGAAATATCATGTTGACAATTTGGATGTTATTAGTTCTTGAATAAATTAATTCTTGAACTTGTTTTATTGAATTCTTATATCATTGTCATCATCTTCATGTTTATATTATTTTTGTAAGTCATCTGTGGCCTGTAGTGTATAGATGGACTTGATATGATTATGACCAGGGATTATTCGGTGTAATCATTACCGTAATGTTACAAATGATGTGGTAAAAGTCCTCATTAGCCCGAAGTGCATTGATGGACAGTTGTTGGCATGATCATGACCATTGATGAATACACGAATATCCTTGGCCCATAGTGCATGGATAATTTGTGGTCGTGACCCTAATGAATATCCTTGGTCAGTAGTGCTGCGGGGATGATGTGGATTATTTATTAAGTTGAGTCTCAAAGAATAAAAGTGATGAAAAACCTTTTAAATCATAAAGATAGTAGATTTTATTTCTACTTGACTCTTTTAATGGATTTCTTATTCTGTCGTAGTTAGTTAAACTTGTTGTCTATTGTATTTTATCAGTTTAACATTGTTGAAGGCTAATGATAATTTATCCTGCATTATCTTAGTTATAATATTTCTTACTGGGCTAGTTGAGCTCACCCTTTCTTTCACTGTTCTCTTTTGAAAATGAGAACGTAGTATGGACTAGTCGGGGACCGGAGTGATGGTCCGAGATGGTGTCTTAGTAGTCCTCACTATTCTGTTAAATAGTGTGATAATAAATATAATGAGGACTAAGTTGAGTGTGGATATTGTCTTGATGACAATATTTGTATTAAAACTCACAGTATGTATTTTGTCGTATTTTACACGACTGTTGTATAATCAAGCTTTATTTGAATTTAGTACCATGTATTTGGCGACTCAAGATGGGCGATGTATACCTATTTTGGGGGTGTCAGACATGGTACAGAATTCAAATATAACTTAATAATACAGCTGTCGTGTAAACTACGACAAAACATAAACTGAGAGTTTTAATAAGAATATTATCATCTAGACAATATCCACACCTAATGGAGTCCTCATTACATTTATTGTCACACTATTTTATAGAATAGTGAGAACTACTAAGACACCATCTCGGACCATCACTCCATTCCTCGACTAGTCCCGGCTACGTTCTCATTCCTCAAGAGCTGAAAGAAAGGTGAGCTCAACTAGCCCAGTAAGAAATATTATGACTAAGATAATGAAGAATAAATTATCATTAGTCTTCAACAATGTTAAACTGATAACATATAATAGACATCAAGTTTAACTGCAGCGGAATAAGCGATCCATTAGAAGAGTCAAGTAGAGAATAAAATCTACTATCTTCTATGATTTAAAAAATGTTTTCATCCACTTTTATCGCTGAGACTCAGCTTAATAAAAAAATCACATCATCGAATCATCCCTGCACTACGAGCCAAGGATTTTCATTAAATCATCAATGGTCATGACTATACCGAAAAATCTCTGATCATAATCATACCATGTACATCTCTGCACGTAAGCCAAAGATATACAACAATAAAGCTAATAATCAACAATTCATCTTTAAATGTAAGCCAAAGATATATAATTCAATAAACAACAGTCCATCTTCACACGTAAGCCAAAGATAACTCTCATCACCATATAAGCATGAGGATGATGACAATGATATAAGCATTAATCAAACTAAAACAAGGTTAAATATTAAAGACTTTAAATTTATCCAAATATTATCAATCACATAATAAATTGTTAATCTAATATTATTAATATTATAACAATATTTTAATCACCTCAAAACTTATAAATAATTTATTTCAATTGTTTACACTTTACCAAATAATGCATTTAATCATTTAAAGAATGCCATACTCATAAGATTTCATCACCAATGATCAAATCCCTTATCAAAATCAGCATATACCTTATATAGGATTTCCAAGCCATAAAATCCTATTTTCCAACTTTGTTACTTCACATAACATATTTAACTCATATGTTCGTAACTAAACCATTTTCATGAAAAATACCAAATCAGTCCCAAAAATATTTCTTTTCTGGTATTTAGCATAATATAGTCCCATAATGAACATATATTTTTCTCGGAATTTTTAAAATTCATTTACTATTTTTCAAAAATCAATTTCTAATTAATTCCTTAAGAAATTAGCTATCTCAAGTTTAACTCCAAAAATTCCCAAATCTTGGAAGAATCTTACACATGTTAATGTGAACTTCCAGTTTAAATTTCATGGTCATCGGAGTTATAGAACTCCGGTTATAGCATTTTTCGTTGAAAAAACCTAAATATTGAAATGGTCATAACTTGCTCATTTTAAGTCGGAATGAGCTCATTTTTGGACAGGAGGTTCTTTATACCATATACTTTCATGTCCCAAAAAGCCAGAATTTTTCTCATAAACTAAGTGGCCGAAAATGCCCTTTTAAAAATATAATCAGTAGCTTTTTTGAAATTTCCAGCTTTTGACTCCTTTGCTAAAATCAGTCCACACGGAAATCTACAACACCTTTTCTAGTGATTCCACTTGGAGATGCTAAAAAACTCATAGATCTAACTCTAGAACTTGACCACACTCAAAAATTCAAAATATAATAGGAGATATGGTCAATTGAATTTCGTGTTACGTTTTTACCAAAATTTGATTTTTCAACCCTTTGTGATTTCTAAGAAACTTTCATGTTTTCACATAATAACCAACATAACTCATCATAACACTTACTAATACTTCATATACCCATGTTTTTCATCAGTCAAATACTTTTATTATGACTCTCATCATAATCAACGTAAACAGATCATTTTCACAATTTAATAAGGAATGAATATAAAGGATCATTCATCATGCACGTGGTAACCCACATAAACAGGTTATTCCAACAAAATAATAAAGAATGAAATAACAGAAGGATTCACCATGCATGCGATAGAGACCGCATAGACAGGTTATTCCCAACAGAATAATAAAGAATGGAATAACAACAGAATTTAACCAAGTATAGGGTAAACCGCATATACAAGTTATTCCACCAAGTATAGGGTAAACCGCGTATACAGGTTATTCCAACAGAATAATAAATAATGGAATAACAGAAGAATTTCACCAAGTATAGGGTAAACCACATATACAGGTTATTCCACCAAGTATAGGGTAAACCGCGTATACAGGTTATTCTAACAGAATAATAAATAATGGAATAACTGAAGAATTTCACCAAGTATAGGGTAAACCGCATATACAAAGTTATTCCAAGTATATAGGTAAATCAGCGTATCTGAGTTATTCCAATGTAATAATAAAGAATGGAATAACAAAAGTTCTCTTCATGAATACAAAAGAATAACACCCCTTACCGTACAAAAAATTGGATATAGAATTAGTGAAGTAGCATAATACTCTTTGTAAGACCCCGAAATTTTTAAATAAAAAGGAATTTCCTTTATTTATTATTTTGAAATAGTAAGGGTTGATTTGATTAATGTGGATAGTTAAGGGTTAAATACGCAAATATTTCAAAATAAGCAAGTGGTTATAAAATATTCATTATTATTGGGGAATATTCGTTTGGTCGTGGAATATTCGATCGTGAGAATATTAATGAATGCTAGCAATGACCATGTGTGGGCCCCATGAAAGCGATTGGATGAAGAAAGCGACAAAAATAAGTTGTTTTTAAATAACTTGGCGTAGTTATTCACAGTTAATCTTGTTGGAATACCCGGTGGTTAAAACACACTAATGACGCATTGTTGAAAAAGTAGCACGGTATTGCACCAATTATTGATTCTTACGTAAGAAGGCACTACTCAATAATGGTTACGATAATTATCGCTTAAGATTTTATTTTATTGATTCAATAATTCTTTGCGTTGATATTTTATATTCTTTGTTGTTTGATAATTGTCATTACACTTATTTTCTTTATCGAAGCAATAATTCATATTATCTAAATAATATTATTAGATAACATTATTGGCAATGTCTAGAAAGTTACATACAGGAGAGGTTTGGTCACCTAATTATGGCCGAAGAAGAAGAAATTCTTATTGGAAAGCCCCCTACTCACAGGAGCGCACGGTTGTCAATATTGTGATTACGTAATATTATTTGTGAATAATTAATTATTGATTTATATGATGAGGAAAATATTGATTTTATGTGGATATAGATGGAGAAAATTTTTAAAATGACAATTGTTGAAAATTAATATTTTATCTTTTTCTGATAAAATAATTCATTTAAATATATTATTTTAATAATATATTAACGGTGATATTTTTACAACGAATGTGGGATATATGAGTATACGAGGAGGAAGAGTATTTTTATTGCAATAAATGTTTAAAACATGTTAAACATGTCGGTGGACCCCATTTATTGACTGAAATTTGATTATAGCCTGTAAAATTGCCCGTTTGTGGATTTCGGTCAATTTCTGATTGGAATTTGGAAAAACTTTCTTCTGCAAAGTTGTAGAGAATTGAATTTCCTATAAAAACTCGTGAGATTCGAATTTTCTGATGAAAGGGCTATTTATTATGAATTATTGAAGTTCCGAAGCTCCGAAATAATTGATTTTTGGAAGTTTAAAATATTTAAAATTAGAAAAACGTTTTTTCTTATTTTTTCTAGAAGGTGGCATGTGTTTGATGGCTGAAATTAGATTCTAGACATGTGTAGAAAATAATATAATTATATTATTAATTTATTAAATTTTCGCTTTTGGTGTTCTAAGCATTTTTCTATAAATAGGGTCTTAGGTTAGAATTGAAAATCACACAAAGCTGAAGTTTTCTCTCTATATTATCGGCGTATTCTTGTGAGTATTTTGAGTATACTTTGAGTATTGCTATACGGTTCAAGTCCAAGTCATGCTTTATATCAAGGTGTTTAAATTTAAATCTTGATCTTTCGAGGTAAGGGATATTATTTTTTCGTAATGATATTATTTCTTCAATATCATTATCTTTGAAATGTTGATCTGAAGTTTTATCAAATTTGGAACTTTTTCATGTGGGGTTACTATTCATGGGTTACTATTCATGAGTTCTTATTCACGATTCTTATTAATGAGTTCTTATTCACGAGTTCTTATTCACAAAAGTACTATTCATGAAGCGTGAAGATGTTTTTGTGGAATTTCTATCTCTTGGTGTTGGAGTTACTATTCACGTATCGTACTTTATTCACGATATCTGACCACTATTCACGTATCACATGCACTATTCATAGAAAAATAAAATTTCTTCTTTTCGTCGTCAAAACATCTATTACGGATACTAACTTCGATTGTATCCATGTTTTGATCATTCTTGAATTTTACACCACTATGATTATTTTTGAGGTAATTTTGGGCGTGGATAAAACCAAGTACGAATCCTTAATCCTTAATCCTTGTCATTTTGTTTCCTTTGGATTCGTTTCTTTAAAATATTTTTCATCATCCTCGGTCTTAAATGATGATATTATTGAATATCTTTGGCTGTAGTGCAAAGATGAATGATTTCTGAAGAATATCTTTGGCCTGTAGTGCAAAGATGAGTAGGTGTTGAGATGAACATGATGGATTGATTAATATCTTTGGGCTGTAGTGCAAAGATGAGCAGTGTTTAAATGAACATGACCGGTGATGAATATCTTTGGCTGTAGTGCAAAGATGAATATTTGATTCGAGATGTATATTGATTGATGTTACGAGGATAAAATATTGATGATGAATTTATTAAATTCATAGATTATAGTAGATTTCATTCTCTACGTAACTCTTTATGAATTATTATATTTCATTGCGAATATTGATCACGAAACTTGTTGTCTATTGTATTCTATCGATTTTTTCCTGTTGAAGACTAACGATAATTTGTTGTATATTATCTTAGTCATAATATTCTTTCTTGGGCTAGTTGAGCTCACCCTTTTCCTTGTTGTTCATTTTTCTTCTCGGGAGGCGAGAATGTAGCGAGTCTTAGTCGGGGGTATGGAATGAAGGTTCTAGAGAGAGTTGTTTAGTAGTCCTCACCATTTTGTAAAATAATGAATCAATAATTATGATGGGGATTTATTTGCATGTGGATATTGTCTAGAAGACAATATTATATTTAAACTCACGATTATATATTGTCGTATTTCACATGACATTTGTATTATTGAAGTTGTAGTTTGCTTTTTGTACCATGTATTTGGCGACTCGAGAATGGGTGTTGTGTATACCTATTTTGGGGGCATCACGGTTGGTATCGAGCTTAGGGATATGATCTCTGGCGGAGATCGGGAATTGAACTAGGAGGAGAGAGGCAGTAAATCCTTCGCTAGTGTGTCCTACCTAAGCTTATTTGTTAGTTGGTTAGTATATAGGGATATTATGTGATATATTGATTTCTTAATTAACCCTTATTTTATGGTGATGTATTTGAGAATGTCGTGAGAATATTATGATTGGAGTAAATGAGGACAGTGGAGATGCTGTACTCACCAACGAGGAGAAGCGTCTGCAACAGTGGCAATGTTCCTCTGTGAACAACAACACCTTGGCGAGATGAGGAATGAGGGGATGTTTAGAAGTTTTTGCGGTTTATGCAAAATCGAACGAGGAGACTCGTGTTCAAAATCTGAGGAGGAAATGATAGCAATTCACGGGTGGTCACAGCCAAGCAGTTCAAAGAGTTGGGACCACGAGTGCAGGGAAAGCGGATCCGATTAAAAAGGAGGCGTGGGTCAAACAAATTACCAAGATATTCGATGTCTTGGGATGCATGAGAAAACGAAAGTTCCATTCATTTACTTTTTATGTTCCGTAATGGCGGCGGTCTTGGTGGGAATCGTGAAGCGTACCCATCCAATTTACTTTTCGGCATGTCGTGGGAGCGTTTGAGAATAGTTCAATGACAAGTACTTCCACGAAAGTATTCGTCATATGAAGGAAGTGGAGTTTATTAGACTAGAAGCGAGAATAACATGGCGGTGTCCCGATGACGGCGAAGTTAGCGGAGTTATCGAGTTTGCACCTCATTTGGTGGAGAATGAGGAGCGTATGGCGGATGTTTTTGAGATGTTTGAAACCCGACATACGTCGATATCTCATTCTCATAAATTTTCTCTCTATTAGGATGTTGTGTCAGCGGGGCTCGGTTGTTAGAAGCGAGATAACAAGAAATGCGTCAATGAGGGACCATAACCGAGGATCATCTGAAGATAGCGATCATCGAATAACGATAACCCGGCGGAGAAAGAAGAATCTTGACAAAAGCGGTAACCACTACGGTGGTAATCGTGGCCATGAAAATAGAAGAAGCGAGTCGGGAGGAGATTTTAAAGAGGAGATTCAACAACGACCATTTGAAGGCGTCGGCGCCGATAGCAACTAGTTCTAAGGGAGGAGAAGCGACCACCCGGTCATATGTTACAAATGCGGGAAGAGGGACATATCACCCAAAGCGCCCACAACAGTTTAAAGTATGCTATAATTGTGGAAAAGAAGGACATATCGCTCAAGAGTTATGCGATATCGAAACCGATCCGGTAGGGAATGGTGACTCAAAAGATGTCGAAGAAAAGTCAAAGTCAGCGGTTCTGGAAGGCGTTTGTCGTGGCCGGTCAAAATCGAGGAAACGACGAAGTTAGCACGGGTTAGTTAATTATAAATTCTTGCGAAGTTTATACCTTACTAGATACCGGTTCTACCCATTCTTTTATCTCTCTTGCTTGCGCTCAGCGTTTTGAACTTGACTACGGAGAAATTAGACTTTGACCTATTTATGGGGACTCATTGGGAGAAACTTTCATTACATCCGTTGTTTAAAAATCTTGCTTGATTCAAGTTGGCACTATCACATACACCGTTAACCTTATTTTTATAGAGATATTTGCTTTTGATGTGATTTTAAGGTTAACTACTCATCATGCCAAAATTAATTACTTTTCGTAAGGTTGTTAGTTTTCATATTCTAAGCAACTTTGTTATTGAATTCAAGCAATCAAACCATTGTAGTCAAACATTTTCATATCAAGCCATGAAGTCATTCGTTTATTACGGATGTCAAGTTTTCTTAATCCATGTTATGGATTTGAATAAAGACAACGTCGATTTGAATAATATTCTTGTTGTTATTGATTTTTTCTGACGTATTTTTGAAGAATTTCTTGGCTTACTCCCAAAGCTTCGATATTAAATTTTGTATCGACTTTGAACCCGGTACAAAACTCATTTCTAAAATCTCATATCGAATGGATCTATTGAACTTGAGTTAAAAATTCAACTATAGAATTTGGTACTGAGCCTTTATCTTGTGACTTCCTTTGTGGAATTCACTAAGCGCCGACTCTCTGTAGGGGCGTCATATTAGATGCGATAGTAAAGCGATAGGTGTCATTGTGACGTCTTTATCCAAGATTGGGATATGAGTCGCGATTGAGAAGCAACCTAAGTCGAGAATCGAAATCGTAGCTTTCAGGCTTAGTTGGTTATTATCGGAGATTCGTTGGAAGGATTTTCTTGAATCGCTATTCCATTAACTTAGTGACTCGAAAAGATACAAAATTAAGTATGGAGCGAGGAATGCGAGAAGATTTTCCAAGAGCTCAAGAGGAGACTCATTTGGCACATATTCTAACCATACCATCTTGGAAAAGCGAGCATTAGTAGTATTTGTGGCGTTGAGTAGAAGATCATATGCGAGGAGCGAGTGCGATGATGTCAAGTATCGCATAGAGCCGACTTTAATAGAAAAAGTTAAGGTTGCTCAAGCCCGCAGGCACGGGAGTTGATCATCGTGAAGAAGAAAGTACAAGAAGGAGCTATTCGAGCGAGAATTGATGAAGAAGGAATACTTGAGTCCACTCTAGACTTTGTGTTCCTAACGACTACGATTTGAAGTACAAGATTATGATGGAGGCACAAATCGCCATTTGCAATCCATCTGGAAGTATTAAAATGTATCGTGATCTTTGACATACATTTTGGTGGAACAATATGAAGAGAGAGATTGCAAAGTTTATCTCGATGTGTTTAACTTGCTTTACGTGTAAAAGGCGGAGACATCTTGTACCTAAGGGTCCGTTGCAACCACTTGAGATTCCGGAATGGAAGTGGGAACACATTACTATGGATTTAGATTACGGGTCTTCCTGCGGTTTCTCAAGGCATCAATGCTATTTGGGTTATTGTTGATAGATTAACCAAGTACGCTCATTTCTTACCGAATCGAGAGACTTATTCCTTGAGCGTCTTTCTCGTATATGCGTAAATGCGATTGTGAGATTGCATGGCATGCGGTATCCATAGTTTTGGGTTAGATTTTATAGAAAGCTATGGGCGCAATTTACGATTGATTTGGCATACCATCCTCAAGCGGATGGGCAATCAGAAAGGACTACTCAAACTCTTGAAGATATATTAAAACTACGTGTCCTTGTAAGACCGACCGAAAGGTTGTTTTTTAAATAAAAGGAATTTCCTTTATTTATTATTTTGAAATAGTAAGGGTTGATTTGATTAATGTGGATAGTTAAGGGTTAAATATGCAAATATTTCAAAATAAGCAAGTGGTTATAAAATATTCATTATTGTGGGGAATATTAGTTTGGTGCGTGGAATATTAAATGCTTGTCGGGGAATATTAAATGCGACAGTATGACCATGTGTGGGCCCATGTGAAAAGCGATTGGATGAAAGCGACAAATATAAGTTGTTTTTAAATAGCAGGCGTAGTTATTCACAGATTATCTTGTTGGAATACCGGTGGTTAAAACACACTAATGCAGCGTTGTTGAGCGGTAGCTTTGCAGTATTGCACCAATTATTGATTCTTACGTGAAGGCACTACTCGATAATGGTTACGATAATTCTTTATTCGATTATTTTATTTTATTGAGTTAATAATTCTTTGCGTTGATATTTTATATTCTTTGTTGTTTGATAATTGTCATTTACGGTATTTTTCTTTATCGAAGCAATAATTCATATTATCTGAATAATATTATTAGATAACATTATTGGCAATGTCTAGAAAGTTACATCTAAGGAGAGGTTTGGTCACCTAATTGCGGCGATGATGAAGAAATTCTTATTGGAAAGCCCCTCTTTCACAGGAGGCGCACGGTTGTCGATATTGTGATTACGTAATATTATTTGTGAATAATTAATTATTGATTTATATGATGAGAAAATATTGATTTTATGTGGATATAGATGGAAAATTTTTAAAATGACAATTGTTGAAAATTAATATTTTATCTTTTACGATAAAATAATTCATTTAAATATATTATTTTAATAATATATTAGCGGTGATATTTTACAGCGAATGTGGGATATATGAGTATCTGAGGAGGAAGAGTATTTTTGTTGCAATAAATGTTTAAAACATGTTAAACATGTCGGTGGACCCCATTTATTGGTGAAATTTGATTATAGCACATAAAATTGCCCGTTTGTGGATTTGGTCAATTTTTGATTGGAATTTGGAAAAACTTTCTTCTGCAAAGTTGTAGAGAAATTGAATTTCCTATAAAAACTCATGAGATTCAAATTTTCTGATGAAAGGGCTATTTATTATGAATTATTGAAGTTAGAAGCTCAAAATAATTGATTTTGGAAGTTTAAAATATTTAAAAATTAGAAAAACGTTTTTTCTTATTTTTTTTTCTAGAAGGTGGCATGTGTTTGATGGCTGAAATCAGATTCTAGACATGTGTAGAAAATAATATAATTATATTATTAATTTATTAAATTTTACTAACTTTGGTGTTCTAGCGATTTCTATAAATAGGGTCTTGGGTTAGAATTGAAAATCACACGAAGCTGAAGTTTTTTCTCTCTCTATATTATCGGCGTATTCTTGTGAGTATTTTGAGTATACTTTGAGTATTGCTATCTGGTGCAAGTCAAGTCATAGCTTTATATCAGGTGTTTAATTTAGAAATCTTGATCTTTCGAGGTAAGGGATATTATTTTTTTCGTAATGATATTATTTCTTCAATATCATTATCTTTGAAATATTGATCTGAAGTTTTATCAAATTTGGAACTTTTTCATATCGGGGTACTTATTCATGGGTTCTTATTCATGAGTTCTTATTCACGAGTTCTTATTAATGAGTTCTTATTCACGATTCTTATTCACGAGTACTATTCATGAAGCGTGAAGATGTTTTTGTGGAATTTCTATCTTTTGGTGTAGAGTTACTATTCACGTATCACGGCCTTTATTCGCGTATCTGACACTATTCACGTATCTGGTCTTATTCATAGAAAAATAAAATTTCTTCTTTTAAGTCAAAACATCTAATACGGATACTAACTTCGATTGTATCCATGTTTTGATCATTCTTGAATTTTACACCACTATGATTATTTTTGAGGTATTTTTGGGCGTGGATAAAACCAAATCTGAATCCTTAATCCTTAATCCTTGTCATTTTGTTTCTTTGGATTCGTTTCTTAAAAAATATTTTCATCATCCTCGGTCTTAAATGATGATATTATTGAATATCTTTGGCTGTATAGTGCAAAGATGAATGATTCTGAAGAATATCTTTGGGCTGTAGTGCAAAGATGAGCAGTGTTGAGATGAACACATAATGGGATTGATTAATATCTTTGGCTTTGTAGTGCAAAGATGAGCAGTGTTTAAATGAACATGACCAGTGATGAATATCTTTGGCACTGTAGTGCAAAGATGAATATTTGATTCGGATGTATATTGATTGATGTTACGAGGATAAAATATTGATGATGAATTTATTAAATTCATAGATTATAGTAGATTTCATTCTCTACGTAACTCTTACATGAATTATTATTTCATTGCGAATATTGATCGAAACTTGTTGTCTATTGTATTACTATCAGATTTTTCCTGTTGAAGACTAACGATAATTTGTTGTATATTATCTTAGTCATAATATTCTTTTCTTGGGCTAGTTGAGCTCACCCTTTTCCTTGTTGTTCCATTTTTCTTCTCGGGGAGGCGAGAATGTAGCGAGTCTTAGTCGGGGTATGGAATGAAGGTTCTAGAGAGAGTTGTTTAGTAGTCCTCACCATTTTGTAAAATAATGAATCAATAATTATGATGGGGATTTATTTGCGTGTGGATATTGTCTAGAAGACAATATTATATTTAAACTCACAGTATATATTGTTGTATTTAACGACATTTGTATTGTGAAGTTGTAGTTTGCTTTTTGTACCATGTATTTGGCGACTCGAGAATGGGTTGTTGTGTATACCTATTTTGGGGGGGCGTCGCGGTTAATATCGAGCTTAGGGATATGATCTCTGGCGGAGATCGGGGAATAGAACTAGGAGGGAGGAGGCGAGTAAATCCTTCGCTAGTGTGTCCTACTAAGCTTATTTGTTAGTTAGTTCGTATATAGGGATATTATGTGATATATTGATTTCCTTAATTAACCCTTATTTTATGGCGATGTATTTGAGAATGTCATTGAGAATATTAATGATTGGAGTAAATGAGGCCAGTGGAGATGCTGTGTACTCACCTGACGAGGAGAGCGTCTGACAGTGGTGGCAATGTTCCTCTGTGAACAACACCCTTTGAGCGAGATGATGAGCGAGGGGATGTTTAGAAGTTTTTTGCGGTTCATGCAAAATCGGACGAGGAGACTTCGTGTTCAAAATCTGAGGAGAAATGATAGCAATTCACGGGTGGTCACGACCAAGCGAGTTCAAAAGTTGGGACCACGAGTGCAGGGAAGCGGATCCGATTAAAGGCGGAGGCGTGGGTCAAACAAATTACCAAGATATTCGATGTCTTGGGATGCGGAGAACGAAAGTTCCATTCGCCACCTTTATGTTAAAGTGGCGGGTGATTCTTGGTGGGAATCGTGAAGCGTACCCATCATTTTTTCGGCATGTCATGGGAGCGTTTGAAGCAGTTCAATGACAAGTACTTCCACGAAAGTATTGATACGTCGTATGAAGGAAGTGGAGTTTATTAGACTAGAAGCGAGAATAACATGGCGGTGTCGATGCGGCGAAGTTAGCGGAGTTATCGGTTGCACACCTCATTTGGTGGAGAATGAGGAGCGTATGGCGGATGTTTTGAGAGAGGTTTGAAACCGACATACGTCGGTATCTCATTTCTCATAAATTTTCTCTCTATTAGGATGTTGTCAGCGGGGCTCGGTTGTTAGGCGAGATACGAAATACGTTCAATGAGGGACCATAACCGAGGATCATCTAGAAGATAGCGGTCATCGAATAGCGATAACCGGCGGAGAAAGAAGAATACGGACAAAAGCGGTAACCACTCGGTGGTAATCGTGGCCATGAAAATAGAAGAAGCGAGTCGGGAGGAGATTTTAAAAAGAGGAGATTCAACAAGCGACCATGTGAAGGCGTCGGCGCTTGATGCAACTAGTTTTAAGGAGGAGAAGCGACCACCGGTCGTATGTTACAAATGCGGGAAAAGAGGACATATCACCCAAGCGCCCCTAGCAGTTTAAGGTATGCTATAATTGTGGAAAAAAGAAGGACATATCGCTCGAGTTATGCGATATCGAAACCCGATCCGGTAGGAATGGTGACTCAAAAAAGGATGTCGAGAAAAGTCAAAGTCAGCGGTTCTTGGAAGGCGTTTGTCGTGGCCGGTCAAAAAATCGAGGAACGAGCGAAGTTAGCAGGTTAGTTAATTATAAATTCTTGCGAAGTTTATACCTTACTAGATATCGGTTCTACCCATTCTTTTATCTCTCTCTTGCTTGCGCTCAGCGTTTGAACTTGACTACGGAGAAATTAGACTTTGACCTATTTATGGAGACTCCGTTAGGAGAAACTTTCATTACATCCGTTGTTTAAAAATCTTGCTTGATTCAAGTTGGCACTATCACATTACACATTAACCTTATTTCTATAGAGATATTTGCTTTTGATGTGATTTTAAGGTTAACTACTCATCATGCCAAAATTGATTACTTTTCGTAAGGTTGTTAGTTTTCATATTCTAAGCAACTTTGTTATTGAATTCAAGCAATCAAACCATTGTAGTCAAACATTTTCATATCAAGCCATGAAGTCATTCGTTTATTACGGATGTCAAGTTTTCTTAGTCCATGTTATGGATTTGAATAAAGACACGTCGATTTGAATAATATTCTTGTTGTTATTGATTTTTCTGGCGTATTTCTGAAGAATTTCTTGGCTTACTCCCAAAGCGATATTAAATTTTGTATCGACTTTGAACCGGTACAAAACTCATTTCTAAAATCTCATATCGAATGGCTCTATTGAACTTGAGGAGTTAAAAATTCAACTATAAATTTGGTACTGAGCCTTTATCTTGTGACTTCCTTTGTGGAATTCACTAAGCGAACTCTCTGTAGGGGCGTCGTATTAGATGCGATAGTAAAGGCGATAGGTGTCATTGTGACGTCTATCCAAGATTGGGATATGAGTCGCGGTTGAGAGCAACCTAAGTCGATGTCGAAATCGTAGCTTCTGAGGCTTAGTTGGTTATTATCGGAGATTCGTTGAAGGATTTTCTTGAATCGCTACTCGATTAACTTAGGTGACTCGAAAAGATACAAAATTCGAATGGAAGCGAGGAATGTGAGAAGATTTTCAAGAGCTCGAGGCGACTCATTTCGGCACATATTCTAACCATACCATCTGGAAAAGCGAGCGTGGTGGGCGGCGCGTTGAGTAGAAGATCATATCTTGCGGGAGCGAGTGCGATGATGTCAAGTATCGCATAGAGCCGACTTTAATAGAAAAAGTTAAGGTTGCTCGAGCCCTTGGGCGGGGTGATCGTATGAAGAAGAAAGTACAAGAAGGAGCTATTAGGAGGCGAGAATTGATGAAGAAGGAATACTTGAGTCCACTCTAGACTTTGTGTTCTAACGACTACGATTTGAAGTACAAGATTATGATGGAGGCACACTGTCGCCATTTGCAATCCATCACTGGAAGTACTAAAATGTATCGTGATCTTGACATACATTTTGGTGGAACAATATGAAGAGAGAGATTGCAAAGTTTATCTCGATGTGTTTAACTTGCCCGGCGTGTAAAGGCGGAGCATCTTGTACCTAAAAGGGTCCGTTGCAACCACTTGAGATTAGGAATGGAAGTGGGAACACATTACTATGGATTTCGATTCACGGGTCTTCTACGGTTTCTCAAGGCATCAATGCTATTTGGGTTATTGTTGATAGATTAACCAAGTACGCTCATTTCTTCCCGTCGAGAGACTTATTCCTTGAGCGTCTTTCTCGTATATGCGTAAATGAGATTGTGAGATTGCATGGCATGCCGGTATCCATAGTTTTGGATCGTGACCCAAGATTCACTTCATGATTTTGGGTTAGCTTTAAAAAAGCTATGAGCGCAATTTACGATTTGATTTGGCATACCATCCTCAAGCGGATGGGCAATCGAAAGGACTACTCAAACTCTTGAAGATATATTAAAACTACGTGTCCTAGATTTCAAAGGAAGTTGGGATAAGTACTTGCCATTGGTGGAATTCTCATACAACAATAGTTATTAAACAAATATAGGCATGGTTCCATTGAAGCATTATATGGGACGAAAATGTCGTTCTCGATATGTTGGGATGAGGTGGGTGAAAGCAACATTATTTGGGACCCGAGAGTTAAATACGTATGACTACGAAAAGATCCAAATGATTCGACAAGCGTATACAAAGCGGCACAAGATCGACAAAAGAGTTATCACGGATCTTCATCGAAAGGGCGTGGAATTTAATGTAGGGGATCATGTATTATTTGCGAGTTGCTCCATGGAAGGGAGTTACAAGATTTGGGAAGAGAGGAAAGCTCGATCCACGATTTATTGGTCCATTTCAAATTCTTGGCCGAGTAGGAAATGTAGCCTATAGACTTGCGTTACCTCAAAGTATGTCTCGTGTTCATAATGTGTTTCACATATCGTACTTCGTAAATATGTGAAAGACCGAACCACGTTATAGAGTTAGAAGCAGGGACGAGATAGTAGAAGACTTAGCGTATGAGGAGGTACTGTCAAGATTTTGGATAGGAAGGAGCATGTCCTACTGTATGCAAAGGTTATACCACAAGTTAAAGTTTTGTGGAAGAATCATGCTTTATAGAGGAAATGACTGGGAATTGGAAGCGGAAATGAAAGCGAGGTATCCTCACCTTTTGAAACACACAGTGCGTCGTCGATTCGAGGGCGAAATTTCATAAGGAGGGAGGTTGTAAGACCGAAATTTTTTTAAATAAAAGGAATTTCCTTTATTTATTATTTTGAAATAGTAAGGGTTGATTTGATTAATGTGGATAGTTAAGGGTTAAATATGCAAATATTTCAAAATAAGCAAGTGGTTATAAAATATTCATTATTGTCGGGAATATTCGTTTGGTCGTGGAATATTAAATCTTTGTCGGGGAATATTAAATGCGACGGAGCAGTAGTGACCATGTATGAGCCCCCCATAACGGAAGCGATTGGATGAAGAAAGCGACAAATATAAGTTGTTTTTAAATAGCAGGCGTAGTTATTCTGAATTATCTTTGTTGGAATACCGGTGGTTAAAACACACTAATCTGGCGTTGTTGAGCAGTAGCTTTGCGGTATTGCACCAATTATTGATTCTTACGTAAGAAGGCACTACTCGATAATGGTTACGATAATTCTTATTCGATTATTTTATTTTATTGAGTTAATAATTCTTTGCGTTGATATTTTATATTCTTTGTTTGTTTGATAATTGTCATTACGGTATTTTTCTTTTATCGAAGCAATAATTCATATTATCTGAATAATATTATTAGATAACATTATTGGCAATGTCTAGAAAGTTACATCTAAGGAGAGGTTTGGTCACTAATTGCGCGCATGATGATGAAGAAATTCTTATTGGAAAGCCCCTCTTTCTGAGGGCTGCACGGTTGTCGATATTGTGATTACGTAATATTATTTGTGAATAATTAATTATTGATTTATATGATGAGGAAAATATTGATTTTATGTGGATATAGATGGAGAAATTTTTAAAATGACAATTGTTGAAAATTAATATTTTATCTTTTACGATAAAATAATTCATTTAAATATATTATTTTAATAATATATTAGCGGTGATATTTTACAACGAATGTGGGATATATGAGTATCTGAGGAGGAAGAGTATTTTTGTTGCAATAAATGTTTAAAACATATTAAACATGTCGGTGGACCCCATTTATTGGTGAAATTTGATTATAGCTTTGTAAAATTGCCCGTTTGTGGATTTGGTCAATTTCTGATTGGAATTTGGAAAAACTTTCTTCTGCAAAGTTGTAGAGAATTGAATTTCCTATAAAAACTCTTGAGATTCGAATTTTTTTCTGATGAAAGGGCTATTTATTATGAATTATTGAAGTTAGAAGCTCAAAATAATTGATTTTGGAAGTTTAAAATATTTAAAATTAGAAAAACGTTTTTTCTTTTTTTTTTTCTAGAAGGTGGCATGTGTTTGATGGCTGAAATCAGATTCTAGACATGTGTAGAAAATAATATAATTATATTATTAATTTATTAAATTTTACTGCTTTGGTGTTCTAGCATTTTTTCTATAAATAGGGTCTTGGGTTAGAATTGAAAATCACACGAAGCTGAAGTTTTCTCTCTCTATATTATCGGCGTATTCTTGTGAGTATTTTGAGTATACTTTGAGTATTGCTATCTGGTGCAAGTCAAGTCATGCTTTATATCAGGTGTTTAATTTTAAATCTTGATCTTTCGAGGTAAGGGATATTATTTTTTTCGTAATGATATTATTTCTTCAATATCATTATCTTTGAAATATTGATCTGAAGTTTTATCAAATTTGGAACTTTTTCATGTCGGGGTTACTATTCATGGGTTCTTATTCATGAGTTCTTATTCACGAGTTCTATTAATGAGTTCTTATTCACGAGTTCTTATTCACGAGTACTATTAGCATGAAGCGTGAAGAGATTTTTTGTGGAATTTCTATCTTTTGGTGTCGGAGTTACTATTCACGTATCGGCTTTATTCACGTATCTGACACACTTTATTCACGTATCTGGTACTATTCATAGAAAAATAAAATTTCTTCTTTTCGTCAAAACATCTAATACGGATACTAACTACGATTGTATCCATGTTTTGATCATTCTTGAATTTTACACCACTATGATTATTTTTGAGGTATTTTTGGGCGTGGATAAAACCAATGCGAATCCTTAATCCTTAATCCTTGTCATTTTTTTCCTTTGGATTCGTTTCTTTAAAAATATTTTTCATCATCCTCGGTCTTAAATGATGATATTATTGAATATCTTTGGCTTTGTAGTGCGAGATGAATGATTTCTGAAGAATATCTTTGGCACTGTAGTGCAAAGATGAGCAGGTGTTGAGATGAACATGGTGGATTGATTAATATCTTTGGCTGTAGTGCAAAGATGAGCAGTGTTTAAATGAACATGACCCGGTGATGAATATCTTTGGGCTGTAGTGCAAAGATGAATATTTGATTCGGATGTATATTGATTGATGTTACGAGGATAAAATATTGATGATGGTATTAAATTCATAGATTATAGTAGATTTCATTCTCTCGTAACTCTTTATGAATTATTATTTCATTGCGAATATTGATCACGAAACTTGTTGTCTATTGTATACTATCAGATTTTTCCTGTTGAAGACTAACGATAATTTGTTGTATATTATCTTAGTCATAATATTCTTCTTGGGCTAGTTGAGCTCACCCTTTTCCTTGTTGTTCCATTTTTTTTCTTCTCGGGAGGCGAGAATGTAGCGAGTACTAGTCGGGGTATGGAATGAAGGTTTAGAGAGAGTTGTTTAGTAGTCCTCACCATTTTGTAAAATAATGAATCAATAATTATGATGGGGATTTATTTGCGTGTGGATATTGTCTAGAAGACAATATTATATTTAAACTCACGATATATATATCGTATTTACGACATTTGTATTAATAAAGTTGTAGTTATTTTTGTACCATGTATTTGGCGACTCGAGAATGGGTGTTGTGTATACCCTATTTTGGGGGCGTCACGGTTAATATCGAGCTTAGGGATATGATCTCTGGCGGAGATCGGGGAATAGAACTAGGAGGGGAGGCGAGTAAATCCTTAGCTAGTGTGTCTACTAAGCTTATTTGTTAGTTAGTTAGTATATAGGGATATTATGTGATATATTGATTTCCTTAATTAACCCTTATTTTATGGCGGTATTTGAGAATGTCATTTGAGAATATTAATGATTGGAGTAAATGAGGCCAGTGGAGATGCTGTACTCACCAGCGAGGAGAGCGTCTGCAACAGTGGCAATGTTCCTCTGTGAAACAACACCCTTGGCGAGATGATGAGCGAGGGATGTTTAGAAGTTTTTGCGGTTCATGCAAAATCAGACGAGGAGACTTCGTGTTCAAAATCTGAGGAGGAAATGATAGCAATTCACGGGTGGTCACAACAAGCGATTCGAAGTTGGGACCACGAGTGCAGGGAAGCGGATCCGATTAAAAAGGCGGAGGCGTGGGTCGAACAAATTACCAAGATATTCGATGTCTTGGGATGCGCGGAGAGCAGAAAGTTCCATTCGCTACCTTTATGTTAAAAGTGGCGAGGCGGATTCTTGGTGGGAATCGTGAAGCGTACCCATCCATTTTTTTCGGCGTGTCGTGGGAGCGTTTGAAGCAGTTCAATGACAAGTACTTCCACGAAAGTATTAAATCGTATGAAGGAAGTGGAGTTTATTAGACTGAAGCGAGAATAACATGGCGGTGTCCCGATCTGGCGAAGTTCGCGGAGTTATCGAGTTTGCACCTCATTTGGTGGAGAATGAGGAGCGTATGGCGGATGTTTAGAGAGGTTTGAAACGAGCATCGTCGATATCTCATTTCTCATAAATTTTCTCTCTATTCGGATGTTGTCAGCGGGCTCGGTTGTTAGAAGCGAGATACTTGAATACGTTCAAGCAGGGACCATAACGAGGATCATCTAGAAGATAGCGGTCATCGAATAACGATAACCGGCGGAGAAAGAAGAATACGAGACAAAAGCGGTAACCACTCTGGTGGTAATCGTGGCCATGAAAATAGAAGAAGCGAGTCGGGAGGAGATTTTAAAAAGAGGAGATTCAACAGCGACCATGTGAAGGCGTCGGCGCCGATAGCAACTAGTTTTAAGGGGGAGAAGCGACCACCGGTCGTATATGTTACAAATCACGGGAAAGAGGGACATATCATCAAGCGCCCCTAGCAGTTTAAGGTATGCTATAATTGTGGAAAAAAGAAGGACATATCGCTCGAGATTATGCGATATCGAAAACCGATCCGGTGAGGAATGGTGACTCGAAAAGATGTCCCGAGAAAAGTCAAAGTCAGCGGTTCTTGGAAGGCGTTTGTTCGTGGCCGGTCAAAATCGAGAACGACGAAGTTTACGCAGGTTAGTTAATTATAAATTCTTGCGAAGTTTATACCTTACTAGATATCGGTTCTACCCATTCTTTTATCTCTCTTACTTGCGCTCAGCGTTTGAACTTGACTACGGAGAAATTAGACTTTGACCTATTTATGGAGACTCAGTTAGGAGAAACTTTCATTACATCCGTTGTTTAAAAATCTTGCTTGATTCAAGTTGGCACTATCACATTACTGTTAACCTTATTTCTATAGAGATATTTGCTTTTGATGTGATTTTAAGGTTAACTACTCATCATGCCAAAATTGATTACTTTCGTAAGGTTGTTAGTTTTCATATTCCTAAGCAACTTTGTTATTGAATTCAAGCAATCAAACCATTGTAGTCAAACATTTTCATATCAAGCCATGAAGTCATTCGTTTTTATTACGGATGTCAAGTTTTCTTAATCCGTGTTATGGATTTGAATAAAGACACGTCGATTTGAATAATATTCTTGTTGTTATTGATTTTTTTCTGGCGTATTTCTGAAGAATTTCTTGGCTTACTCCCAAAGCACGATATTAAATTTTGTATCGACTTTGAACCGGTACAAAACTCATTTCTAAAATCTCATATCGAATGGCTCTATTGAACTTGAGAGTTAAAAATTCAACTATAAATTTGGTACTGAGCCTTTATCTTGTGACTTCCTTTGTGGAATTCACTAAGCAGAACTCTCTGTAGGGGCGTCATATTAGATGCGATAGTAAAGCGATAGGTGTCATTGTGACGTCTTTATCAAGATTGGGATATGAGTCGAGTTGAGAGCAACCTAAGTCGATAATCGAAATCGTAGCTTTCTGAGGCTTAGTTGGTTATTATCGGAGATTCGTTGAAGGATTTTCTTGAATCGCTTATTCCATTAACTTATGGTGACTCGAAAAGATACAAAATTCGTATGGAAGCGAGGAATGTGAGAAGATTTTCCAAGAGCTCGAGGAGACTCATTTTGGCACATATTCTAACCATACCATCTTGGAAGCGAGCGTGGTAGGTGGCGCGTTGAGTAGAAGATCATATCTTGCGAGAGGAGAGTGCGATGATGTCAAGTATCGCATAGAGCCAACTTTAATAGAAAAAGTTAAGGTTGCTCAAGCCCCAGGCGGAGGCGATCGTATGAAGAAGAAAGTACAAGAAGGAGCTATTCGAGCGAGAATTGATGAAGAAGGAATACTTGAGTCCACTCTAGACTTTGTGTTCTAACGACTACGATTTGAAGTACAAGATTATGATGGAGGCACACAATCGCCATTTGCAATCCATCTGGAAGTATTAAAATGTATCGTGATCTTGACATACATTTTGGTGGAACAATATGAAGAGAGAGATTGCAAAGTTTATCTCGATGTGTTTAACTTGCCAGCGTGTAAAGGCGGAGCATCTTGTACCTAAGGTCCGTTGCAACCACTTGAGATTAGGAATGGAAGTGGGAACACATTACTATGGATTTCGATTACGGGTCTTCCTGCGGTTTCTCAAGGCATCAATGCTATTTGGGTTATTGTTGATAGATTAACCAAGTCTGCTCATTTCTACCGTCACGAGAGACTTATTCCTTGAGCGTCTTTCTCGTATATGCGTAAATAAGATTGTGAGATTGCATGGCAGTATCCATAGTTTTAGATCGTGACCGAAGATTCCTTATGATTTTGGGTTAGTTTGTAAAAAGCTATGGAGCGCAATTTACGATTAGGTTTGGCATACCATCCTCAAGCGGATGGGCAATCGAGAAAGGACTACTCAAACTCTTGAAGATATATTAAAACTACGTGTCCTAGATTTCAAAGGAAGTTGGGATAAGTACTTGCCATTGGTGGAATTCTCATACAACAATAGTTATTAAACAAATATAGGCATGGTTCCATTGAAGCATTATATGGACGAAAATGTCGTTTTCTCGATATGTTGGGATGAGGTGGGTGAAGCAACATTGTTGGGACTAGAGTTAATGCGATATGACTACCGAAAAGATAATGATTCGACAAGCGTATACAAAGCGGCACAAGATCGACAAAAGAGTTATGCGGATCTTCATCGAAAGGGCGTGGAATTTAATGTAGGGGATCATTATTGTTGCGAGTTGCTCCGTGGAAGGGAGTTACAAGATTTGGGAAGAGAGGAAAGCTCGATCCACGATTTATTGGTCCATTTCAAATTCTTGATAGGAGTAGGAAATGTAGCCTATAGACTTGCGTTACCTCAGAGTATGTCTCGTGTTCATAATGTGTTTCACATATCTCGTGCTTCGTAAATATGTGAAAGACGAACCACGTTATAGAGTTAGAAGCAGGACGAGATAGTAGAAGACTTAGCGTATGAGGAGGTACTGTCAAGATTTTGGATAGGAAGGAGCATGTCCTACTGCCTGAAAGGTTATACCACAAGTTAAAGTTTTGTGGAAGAATCATGCTTTATAGAGGAAATGACTTGGGAATTGGAAGCGGAAATGAAAGCGAGGTATCCTCACCTTTGAAAACACACAGTGCGTCACGTCGATTTCGAGGGACGAAATTTCATAAGGAGGGAGGTTGTAAGACCCCAAAATTTTTAAATAAAAGGAATTTCCTTTATTTATTATTTTGAAATAGTAAGGGTTGATTTGATTAATGTGGATAGTTAAGGGTTAAATATGCAAATATTTCAAAATAAGCAAGTGGTTATAAAATATTCATTATTGTCGGGGAATATTCGTTTGGTCGTGGAATATTAAATCTTTGTCGAGAATATTAAATGCGACGGTAGCGACCATGTGTGGGCCCATGTGAAAGCGATTGGATGAAGAAAGCGACAAAAATAAGTTGTTTTTAAATAGCGGCGTAGTTATTACAGATTATCTTGTTGGAATACCGGTGGTTAAAAAACACACTAATCTGCGTTGTTGAGCAGTGCTTTACGGTATTGCACCAATTATTGATTCTTACGTGAAGGCACTACTCGATAATGGTTACGATAATTTCTTATTCAAGATTTTATTTTATTGAGTTAATAATTCTTTGCGTTGATATTTTATATTCTTTGTTGTTTTGATAATTGTCATTCTACGTATTTTTCATTATCGAAGCAATAATTCATATTATCTGAATAATATTATTAGATAACATTATTGGCAATGTCTAGAAAGTTACATCTAAGGAGAGGTTTGGTCACCTAATTGCGGCGCGATGAAGAAGAAATTCTTATTGGAAAGCCCCTCTTTCACAGGAGGCTGCACGGTTGTCGATATTGTGATTACGTAATATTATTTGTGAATAATTAATTATTGATTTATATGATGAGGAAAATATTGATTTTATGTGGATATAGATGGAAAATTTTTAAAATGACAATTGTTGAAAATTAATATTTTATCTTTTACGATAAAATAATTCATTTAAATATATTATTTTAATAATATATTAGCGGTGATATTTTACAACGAATGTGGGATATATGAGTATCTGAGGAGGAAGAGTATTTTTGTTGCAATAAATGTTTAAAACATGTTAAACATGTCGGTGGACCCCATTTATTGGTTTGAAATTTGATTATAGCTTTGTAAAATTGCCCGTTTGTGGATTTGGTCAATTTCTGATTGGAATTTGGAAAAACTTTCTTCTGCAAAGTTGTAGAGAATTGAATTTCCTATAAAAACTCTCGATGATTCAAATTTTCTGATGAAAGGGCTATTTATTATGAATTATTGAAGTTAGAAGCTCAAAATAATTGATTTTGGAAGTTTAAAATATTTAAAATTAGAAAAACGTTTTTTTCTTTTTTTTTCTAGAAGGTGGCATGTGTTTGATGGCTGAAATCAGATTCTAGACATGTGTAGAAAATAATATAATTATATTATTAATTTATTAAATTTTACGCTTTTGGTGTTAAGCGATTTTTCTATAAATAGGGTCTTGGGTTAGAATTGAAAATCACACGAAGCTGAAGTTTTCTCTCTCTATATTATCGGCGTATTCTTGTGAGTATTTTGAGTATACTTTGAGTATTGCTATACGGTGCAAGTCAAGTCATAGCTTTATATCAGGTGTTTTAATTTAGAAATCTTGATCTTTCGAGGTAAGGGATATTATTTTTTTCGTAATGATATTATTTCTTCAATATCATTATCTTTGAAATGTTGATCTGAAGTTTTTATCAAATTTGGAACTTTTTCATATGGGGTTACTATTCATGGGTTCTTATTCATGAGTTCTTATTCACGAGTTCTTATTAATGAGTTACTTATTCACGAGTTTCTTATTCACGAGTACTATTAATGAAGCGTGAAGATGTTTTTGTGGAATTTCTATCTTTTGGTGTATGGAGTTACTATTCACGTATCTCGGCCTTTATTCACGTATCTGACACTATTCACGTATCTGGTACTATTCATAGAAAAATAAAATTTCTTCTTTTTCGTCAAAACATCTATTACGGATACTAACTCTGATTGTATCCATGTTTTGATCATTCTTGAATTTTACACCACTATGATTATTTTTGAGGTATTTTTGGGCGTGGATAAAACCAAGTACGAATCCTTAATCCTTAATCCTTGTCATTTTGTTTCCTTTGGATTCGTTTCTTTAAAAATATTTTCATCATCCTCGGTCTTAAATGATGATATTATTGAATATCTTTGGCTGTAGTGCAAAGATGAATGATTCTGAAGAATATCTTTGGCTGTAGTGCAAAGATGAGCAGTGTTGAGATGAACATGGCCAGATTGATTAATATCTTTGGCTTTGTAGTGCAAAGATGAGCAGTGTTTAAATGAACATGACCGGTGATGAATATCTTTGGCTGTAGTGCAAAGATGAATATTTGATTCGGATGTATATTGATTGATGTTCTGAGGATAAAATATTGATGATGGGGTATTAAATTCATAGATTATAGTAGATTTCATTTCTACGTAACTCTTCTTATGAATTATTATTTCATTGCGAATATTGATCCGAAACTTGTTGTCTATTGTATTCTATCAGATTTTTCCTGTTGAAGACTAACGATAATTTGTTGTATATTATCTTAGTCATAATATTCTTCTTGGGCTAGTTGAGCTCACCCTTTTCCTTGTTGTTCCATTTTTCTTCTCGGGAGGCGAGAATGTAGCGAGTATCTAGTGGGGTATGGAATGAAGGTTCTAGAGAGAGTTGTTTAGTAGTCCTCACCATTTTTGTAAAATAATGAATCAATAATTATGATGGGGATTTATTTGCATGTGGATATTGTCTAGAAGACAATATTATATTTAAACTCAAGTATATATTGTCGTATTTCACACGACATTTGTATTATAATAAAGTTGTGTTTGAATGGGTGTTGTGTATACCTATTTTGCTCTCTTCTTCTTTTTCGCTATATACCATGTATTTGGCGACGTAAGAAATAATGAAGGAATGGGTGATTGAATGTATACCTATTTTGGGGATATTATAACTCACAATATTTAACAACCGAGGTTGTTCCCGTGGAAGAGGGGCTTTCAATAAGGATTTCTCCTTTGGCGCCGCAATTAAGTGACCAAACCTCTCCTTGGCAGAACTTCTAGACATTAAAAAAATTGTAATTTAATAATATGAACAACTTTGTCGTCTCAATTATTGATTTAATAATATATCATATAATACAGATGATACTATGACAATAATCGAATCAATAATATGAGAGATATGATGCAACAATTACTATAGCAATAATTGAGTATAACTGAGTGACTTCTCACGTAAGCATCAATAATCAATACCGTGTGCTACTATGCAACCACGCGTATTACTATACTTTTACTACAGGTTATTTTATGACAACTTGCTTACTTTGAAAATTTTTCAAATATAACCTTTAACTTTAAACTTTTATCAATTTAACTATTTACCAAAATAGAAAAATTGAATACTTTTATTTCATAAAATTCGAGGTCTCACACAACTGATATTCCATGTTTCGATATCAAGTGCCCAAAGAATGCTACTTACTCAATCCAGAACTCGCATTTCTTCAACTTGGTGTATAGTTTATTTTCACAAAACTTTTAGAGTATCAACCTCAAGTGTTGTTCATGATGTTCACGGCTTTTGGAGTATATGTGGATGTCATCAATAAAGACAACCACAAAATGATCCAAATATTCCTTGAATACTCGGTTCATCATATCCATGAAGGCAGCAGGAGCATTGGTCAATCCAAAAGACATGACTAGGAATTCGTAATGCCCATACCAAGTTTTGAAATTAGTCTTTGGAATGTCATCAATTTTAATCTTTAACTGATTATATCCGAAATGAAGATCAATATTTGAAAAGAATTTAGCACCTTGCAACTAGTCAAATAAGTCATCAATGCGAGGTAACGGGTATCTATTTTTGATGGTGATATGATTCAACTCCCGATAGTTAATGCAATGCTGCATACTCCCATATTTCTTCTTTACGAATAAAATAGGGGCACACCAAGGAGATGTACTAGGACGAATGAAATCGATGTGTAAAAGTTCCCGCAATTGTGTTTTTAACTCCTGAAGTTCAATAGGAGCCATTCAATATGGGGTTTTGGAAACATGTTTTGTACCAGGTTCAAGGTCAATACAAAATTCGATTTCATGCTCTGGGGGTAGGCCATGAAGTTCTTCAGGGAATACATCAAGAAATTTATTAATAATAGAAATATCATTCAAATCTGACGTATTTTTGTTTAAACCCGTGACATGGGCTAAAAAAGCTTGACATCCATTTTTCAACAAACGAATGGCTTTATGGCTTATATGATAGTGATTGACCTTAGTGGTTTGGTTGCTTTTATTCACATAATAGGTTGGTTAGGAATATGAAAACTAACAACCTTATGAAAATAATCAATTTTAGCATGATGAGTAGTTAACCAATCAATCCCTAATATCACATCAAATGCAAGTATTTTCAAAGAGATGAGATCAATAAGTAATGTGAAAGTGTCGATTTGAATCAAACAAGATTTATAAATGGTGTATGTAATGAAGGTTTCTCCCAACGGAGTTTTAACAGATAAGTCAAAGTCTAATTTCTCTAGAGTCTAATTTAAACGTTGAGCACAAGCATGTGAAATAAAAGAATGGGTAGGACCGATATCTAATAAGGTATAGACTTCGCAAGAGTTTATGATTAGCTTACCCGTGATAACTTTATTCGGGTTCCTCGCTTTTTGGTAGGTCACGACAAACGCTCTCCCTTGAACTATCGACTTTGACTTGTCTGCGACAGCCTATGTTGTCACCATCCCAGCTGAACTTGACTTTGCTGTATGATAAAATCGAGCTAGGTGACATTTCTTTCCGCAATTGAAACATACTTTGGGTTGCTGTGTACAATTTGGACTGATGTGTCCCTCCTGTCCGCATCTTTAGCATACTACTGATGGTATTTCTCCTTCCTTGAAAATGGGTGTTGGTGCTGTTGTCTTTCCATCATTGTTGAATCTTCTCTTTTTGAAAATTTCACTTGACTTATTTTTTCTATTATCTTGGCCAGGATTACCACTGAAGTGGTTACCATTTCTGGCATTATAATTTCCTCCACGTTTGTTATATATCACCGCTTCGATGACTGTTGCTACTGGTATGACCATTATCGTTTTACCAATGATTATCTTTTGCTTGGGCTGACTCATTATCGCGCTCTAATAACTGAGCCCTATTCACAACATCTTAATATAAACATAGTTTGTGAGAAATGAGGTATTAACGAAGTTTGGGCTTCAAACCTCGCAGAAACATTCATGTCAAACGCTCTTCATTATCTACCAAATGGGATGTAAACCGGGATAACCTCGCAAAATTTGCCTCATATTGCAATACGATCATATTATTTTGTTCCAGCTTGATGAACTCCACCTCCTTTATGTGACGAATACTTTCTGGAAAGTACTTGTCATTGAACAATTCTTGGAACTTTTCCCAAGACATCTTCAGTGATGAAAGATGAGTACATTTTACAGATTCTAACCAATAATCTCCCTTTCCTCGCAACATGAAAGTGGCGAAGGGAACCTTTTACTCCTTTGAGCATCAGGGACATCAAATATCTTGGTGATTTACTTAATCCACGTCTCTGCCTTAAGTGGCTCTAGCTTTTCCAAAAACTCCGGTGGTTGTAGCTCCTTGAATTGTTTAGTAGTGACCAGCCGTGAGTTGCCATTGATTCCACTTGTATTTTGAACATGAATCTCTCTCGTTTGGTGTTGTATGAATTGCAGAAAGCTACTAAACATCCAATCGTTCATCATTTTATCGGTGTTGTTGTTTACATGAGGATTATTGCCTTCCTGATGCACATTATCCTAGTTATTAATTGGCGGTGTCGCAACGGTCTCCATTGCTTATCTCAAAGTTTTCAGATGTCATTCTCAAACACTGCCATAAAACAAGGGTTAATTGACATGCCACATATTATCCCTATATTCTGACCGACCAATTAAATAATAAATAAGCTTAAGTAGGACACACTAGCGAAAGATTTACTCGTCTCTCCCCTCCTAGTTCTAGCCTCAGATCTTCGCCAGGGATCATATCCCTAAGCTTTGATACCAACTGTGATGCCCCCAAAATAGGTTCATACAACCCATTTTGAATCGCCAAATACATGGTACAAAATTCAAACACAAACTTCATTTATACAATTATTAACTGTCGTGTAAAATACGACAAAACGTAAACTATGAGTTTCAATACAAATATTGTCTCGTAGACAATATCCAAACTCAAAATATGTCCTCATTACAATTATTATCACACTATTTTATAGAATAGTGAGGACTGCTATAGCCACCATCTTGGGTCGTAACTCCATTCCCCAACTAGTCCCATCTATATTCTCATTTCCTGAAGAGAACAATGAAAGAAAAGGGTGAGCTCAACTAGCCCAGTAAAAAATATTATGACTAAGATAATGCAGAATAAATTATCCTTAGTCCTCAACAGTGTAAAATCTGATAGAATACAATAGACAACAAGTTTAGATAAATAACTGCAGTGGAACAAGCAATCCATTAGAAGAATCAAGTATAGCATGATGTCTACTATCTTCTATGATTTAAAGGTTTATTATCAATATTTTATCTCTGTAACACAACTCAATAAATATTCCACATCAGCGAATTATCCATGCACTACGAACCAATGATATTCGTTAGTATCACCAGTGGTCATGATCATTCCAAACAACCGTCCATATATGCACTACGGGCCAAAGAGGACGTTCACCACATCATTTGTCTGTAATATTACAGGTCATGATTATACTAGTACACAATTCCTAGTCATAATCATATCAATCAACAGTTCATCTATGCATAATGGGTCAAAGATGACTTTTACCACAATATAAACGTGATGATGATGACAATGATATAAGAAATCAATCTAGTGAGATCAAAGATAAATATTAAAGATTTATAACTCAATTTATCCAGAGTTTAAGAATGTCCAAATTGTCAACATGATAATTAATTGTGAGTAAAATTTAAGAATGATATTCATGTATCAAAAATAATTTGGACAGAAAAGAAACCAATTTTGTTATGAATAGTACCCCGTGAATAGTACCCTAGGTGAATAGTATCTGAGTGAATAGTACCCTGTGAATAGTACCTGAGTGAATAGTACCACGGCATGAAAAGATTTAAAATTTAATAAGAAATTTTAGAAAAATATTGCAGTGAAACGATACTAGATGAAACGTAAAATTCAAGGATATTATACTAATTTGAGGGAGTATAAAAGCAATACTTATCAAAATAAGTGTAGATTTAGGAATATGAAATGAAATAATATTACTTACATACTATAGAGTATGGAAGAAAATGTGACGGCCCCAAAATAGGTATACATCACCCATCTTGAGTCGCCAATACATGGTACAAAATTCAAATACAACTTAATTATACAACAGTCGTGTAAAGTACGGCAAAATACATGCTGTGAGTTTTAATACAAATATTGTCTTCTAGACAATATCCACTCTCAGAATAAGTCCTCAATACATTTATTGTCACAATATTTAACAGAATATTGAGGACTACTAGCTAACACTATAATCCAGAACATCACTCCGTTCCCCGACTCGTCCCAGCTACGTTCTTATTTCCTAAAGAGAACAGTGAAAGAAAGGGTGAGCTCAACTAGCCCAGCAAGAAATATTATGACTAAGATAATGCAGAATAAATTATCATTAGTCCTCAACAATGTTAAACTGATAAAATACAATAAACATCAAGTTTAACTGCAGCGGAACAAGCAATCCATTAAAAGAGTCAAGTAGAGAATAAAATCTACTATCTTTTATGTTTTAAAAGGTTTTCATCACTTTTATCATTTGAGACTCGACAATAAATAAAATCCACATCATCCTCGCACTATGGCCGAGGATATTCATTAGGGTCACGACCACAAATTCCATGCACTACGGGCCAAGGATATTTGTGTATTCATCAATGGTCATGATCATGCCAACAACTGTCCATCAATGCACTACGGGCCAATGAGGACTTTTATCACATCATTTGCAACATTACGGTAATGATTACATCGAATAATCCCTAGTCATAATCATACCAAGTCCATCTATACATTACAGGCCACAGATGACTTTCAAAAAATATAAACAGGAGGATGATGACAATGATATAAGAATTCAATAAAACAAGTTCAAGAATTAAGTTATTCAGGAACTAATAACGTCCAAATTGTCAACATGATACTGCTTTGTAGAGTAAAATTCAAAAATGCTCAGAAGAATATTTCCATGAAAAATACTGGATGAAGCGAAAATATCAAGGATATTCCACTAATTTCATGGAGTATAGAAGTCAAAATTTTAACTTATTTGAGAATAATAAGGAATGGAATAACAACAGAAATCACCATGCATGTGGTACTTCGTATAGACAGGTTATTCCAACAGAATAATAATAACGGAACCAGGTCAGGTGAAAATTACACCGACAGGATGTTCCAAAAGAAAGTTAGCAGACTTCTCTTCTTCTTTCTCTCTATAACTTTCTTTCTCTAGAGTTCAGTGAATTCATAAGAAAATAATGAAGGAATGAGCTTCTATTTATAGAAGAATGGACTGTATAGTAACTAATTCATGAACGGTCCAGATTGATTTACTTTTAATCGGACGGTCCATATTTAAAGCAAAATCTTTTAAATAAAATATATTATATATATAATACATATAATAATAATAATAATAATAATAATAATAATAATAATAATAATAATAATAATAATAATAATAATACTCCCTAAGTATAAACAAAAATATCCCCCCCCCAACCCAAAATGACAACTTTGAAAAAACTTCCAACCATTCAATTTTCAATCATGTGGGCCCACATGTTCCCCTCCCCAACATGTCGTAATAATCGGGGTTCCATTATATTTAAATAACTTTCTACCAATAATGTTGAAAAATAGGTAAATGGGGGTCTAAATAATACGTCAAATTTACAACAACTACCTCATAAAAATCCTTTCAATATTTTTAACAACATTTATCATTGTTATTATAATTCACAATATTAATCGACCAGGTCGTTCCCAGGAAAGAGGGGGCTTTCCAATAAGGATTTCTCCCTATTGGCGCGCAATTAGGTGACCAAACCTCTCCTTGGCAGAATTTCTAGACATCGTTAATATTGCAATTTATAATATTAATAACTCTGTCATTTCAATTATTGATTTAATAATATATAAAATATCGACAATAATTGAATCAAATAACGTGAGATACTATGCAACAATTACTACAACAATAATTGAACAAAACTAAGTGACTTCTCACGTAAGCATTAATAATCAATACCGTGTGCTACTATGCAACCACGCCAGACATTGTATTTTTTACTACTAGAGTAGTTCAACAAGTATTAACGGTAAAACTTCCGCCGTTATTTTCATAAACTATTTTTGTCGTTTTCTCAATCAAAAAATAATAATTCCGTTAATGGGGTCCACCAATGATTGTGTGTCGTCATTGAATATTCCCTACACAAGGAATATTCCCTGACCAATCGAATATAATATAACAACTTGCATACTTTTCAAAATTTATAAATATTACCCATAACTATAGCATTATATCAAATTCACACCATAATATAAAAAAATATTTCGAGAAAATTAAATATTTATTCATAAAATCTGGGGTCTCACAATCTCCCCTTCTTAAGAAATTTTGCCCTCAAAATTGAGAGTATACATTACGGTATATCGAAGAGGTAAGGATACCTTGATTTCATTTCAGATTCTAACTCCCAGGTCATTTCCTCAACATCGTGGTTTCTCCACAAAACTTTGACTTGAGGTATAACCTTGGAGCGTAAAATATGTTCCTTCTTATCCAAGATTTGAACATGAACCTCTTCATACGTTAAATCTTCCGCTATTTCGTCTGGTTCTAACTCACTAATGTGGTTTGGGTCTTTCACATATTTACATAACATGGATATGTGAAAAACGTTATGAACACGAGACATACTTGGCGGTAAAGCGAGTCTATAGGCCACAGTTCCTACTCGATCGATGATTAAAAATGGGCCAATGAATCGAGGATTGAGCTTTCCTCTCTTTCCAAATCTTGTAATTCCTTTCCATGGAGCAACACGTAACAACACATGATCTCCTATATCGAATTCCACGTCCTTTCGATGAAGATCAGCATAACTCTTTTGTCGATCTTGTGAGGTTTTTATACGTTGTCGGATCGTTTGAATCTTTTCCGTAGTCATACGTACCAACTCCGGTCCCAACAACGTTGTTTCACCCACCTCATCCCAGCATACTGGAGAACGACACTTTCTTCCATACAACGCCTCGAATGGAGCCATGCCAATACTTGCTTGATAACTATTGTTGTAGGAAAACTCCACCAATGGTAAGAACTTGTCCCAACTTCCCTTGAAGTCAAGGACATAGAGTCTTAATAAATCTTCTAGAGTTTGAATAGTCCTCTCTGATTGTCCGTCCGTTTGAGGATGATATGCCGAACTAAATCGTAAATCCGTGCCCATAGCTTTTTGTAAACTAACCCAAAATCGTGAAGTGAATCTTGGGTCTCGATCAGAAACTATGGATACTGGCATACCATGCAGTCTTACAATCTCGTTTATGTATATACGAGCAAGACGTTCAAGTGTATAAGTTTTCGTATTGGTAAGAAATGAAGCGGACTTGGTCGATCTATCAACAATGACCCAAATTGCATCTATGCCTTGAGAAACCTTGGGAAGACCGATGCTTGAAATCCATGGTAATGTGCTCCCACTTCCATTCTGGAATTTTAAGTGGTTGCAATAGACCTTTTAGTACTTGATGCTCTGTCTTGACTCGTTGACAAGTTAGACACCTTGAGATAAACAACGCTATCTCTCTCTTCATATTGCTCCACCAAATTATATGACGAAGATCACGATACATTTGAGAACTCCCAGGATGGATTGTAAATGGTGTGTTGTGAGCCTCCATCATGATTTTATACTTTAACTCAGGATCGTTAGGAACACAAAGTCTGGAGTTGACTCGAAGTATTCCTTCATCATCGATTCTTGCTTCCGGCATAGCACCTTCTTGCACTTTCTTCCTTATACGCATCAGCTCCAGGTCTGTAGTTTGAGCAGCTTTCACTTTATCAATTAAAGTCGGTTCTACTCGTATAGTCGCCATCATCACGTGGGTCCCTGGAGTCTTTATCTCTATCTCCATTCTTTGCAAGTCACACAAAATGGGCCTTTGCATTGATAATATCACTCGTACCCGCATATGATCTTCTACTCAATGCGTCAGCTACCACGTTCGCTTTTCCAGGATGGGATTGGATGGTATGATCATAATCTTTCAACAGTTCAAGCCAACGTCGTTGTTGCATGTTGAGTTCCTTTTGAGTGAAGAAATATTTGAGGCTTTTATGATCCGTAAAGATCTCCACTTTCTCCCCATACAAGTAATGCCTCCAAATCTTTAGTGCGAAGACAACAACTGCCAACTCTAGATCATGAGTAGGATAATTCCTCTCATATTCTTTGAGTTGTCGAGAGGCATAGGCTATGACTTTCCCATGTTGCATGAGAACACATCCTAACCCTTTTGCGAAGCATCATTTGTATATGACAAATCCCTCCAAGGCGGATGGTATTAGCCGAGCAGGTGTTGAAATGAGTCTCCTCTTGAGTTCTTGAAAACTCTTCTCACATTCCTCGCTCCAACCAAACTTTGTATCTTTAAAGTCGGTGAGTTAGTGGAGTAGCGATTCGAGAAAATCCTTCCACGAATCTCGATAATAACAAACTAAGCAGAAAGCTACGTACTTGATCATCGATTTAGGTTGCTCCTAGCTTTGAATAGCTTCAATCTTTGCTGGGTCAACAGATATCCCATGACTTGATACCACGTTCCCAAGGAATGCCACTTCCTAAAGCCAGAACTCGTATTTCTTCAACTAGGCATAAAGCTTATATTCACGAAGCTTTTGGAGTATCAGCCTCAAATGTTGCTCATGATCTTCACGGGTTTTTGGAATATATGAGGATGTCATCAATAAAGATGACCACAAAGTGATCCAAATATTCCTTAAATACTCGGTTCATTATATCCATGAAGGCGGCGAGGAGCATTAGTCGATCAAAGGACATGACCCAGAATTCATAGTGCGTCTCAGGAGTTACGAAAGCCGTCTTTGGAATGTCATCGGTTCTAATCTTCAATTGGTGATATCCGGAACGAAGATCAATCTTTGAAAAGAATTTGGCGCCTTGCAACTGGTCAAACATGTCATCAATACGTGGCAATGGGTACCTATTTTTGATGGTGACATGATTCAACTCCCGATAATCAATTCAAAGTCGCATACTCCCATCTTTCTTTTTCACGAATAGAACAGGAGCACCCCAAGGAGAAGTACTAGGACGAATAAAGCCAATGTCTAATAATTCCTGCAGTTGGATCTTTAACTCCTGAAGTTCAATATGAGCCATTCGATATGGGGCTTTGGAAATGGGTTTTGTACCGGGTTCAAGGTCGATAAAATTCAATTTCACGCTCTCGGGGTAAGGTAGGCGGGAAGTTCTTTCAAGGAATACGTCGGAAAATTCATTAACAATAGAGATATCATTCAAAAGCGGCGTATTTTGTTTAGATCCGTGACATGAGCTAAGAAAGCTTGACATCCATTTTTCAATAAACGAATAGATTTTTGGCTTGAGATGACAGTGATTGATTTTAATAGCTTGGTTGCTTGAATTCGCATAATAGGTTGGTTAGGAATATGAAAGCTAACAACCCTACGAAAATAATCAATTTTTGCATGATGTGTAGTTAACCAATCAATCCCTAGAATTACATCAAATGCAAGTATTTTCAATGAAATAAGATCGACAGTAACGTCTGGGTGCCGATTTGAACTAAACAAGACTTATAAGCCGTGGAGGTAATGAAGGTTTCTCCCAATGGAGTTTCAACGAGATAACTCAAAGTCCAATCTCTCGAGTCAAATTTAAGCGTTGGCGCAAGTAGGAGAAATGAAAGAGTGGGTAGAACCAGTATCGAATAAAGTATAAACTTTGCTAGAGTTTATGATAAGCTTACCCGTGATGACCTCGTTCGGGTTCCTTGCTTTCTGAGAGGTCACAACAAACGCTCTCCCTTGCACTACAGGCTTTGACTTTTCTGGGACGGCCTTTGGTGCTTCCATCCTAGCTGAACTTGTCTTCTGTGAATGACAAAATCGGGCTAGGTGACCTTTTCTTCCACAATTATAACATGCTTTGGACGACATCGCGCAGTTTGGACTGATGTGTCCCTCCCCTCCACATTTGAAGCATATAATAGGTGGTCGTTCTCCTTCCTTCACAATGGGTGCTGGTGCTGACGTCTTTCCATCATTATTGAATCCCCTCTTCTTGAAATGTCCATTCTTACTGTTTTGGCCTTGATTACCACCGAAGTGGTTACCATTTCTGGCTTGTTGATTCCCTCCACGCTTGTTGTCACCGCCGCTTGATGATGTTCTCTTTGGTATTATCATTTCTTTGGTTGCTCTCTTTTGGTTGGGTTGACTCATTATCACGCTCAATAAGCGAGCCCTATTAACAACATCTCGAATACAAACATAGTTTATGAGATATAAGATATTGGCGTATCTCAAGTTTCAAACCTCTTAAAACATTAGTGTCATTCTCTCCTCATTATCAACCAAATGGGATGCAAATCGGGACAACTCGGCAAACTTGGCTTCGTACTGCGACACGGTCATGTTATTTTGCTCCAACTTGATGAACTCTACCTCTTTCATGTGACGAATACTTTCGGGAAAGTACTTGTCATTGAGCAGTTCTGAAACTTCTCCCCAAGACATCTTGATGCGGCGGAGTTGAGTCGTTTCTGATTCCCACCGATGTCTGCCTCGCTTAATAAATAAAAGTGGCAAAAGGAACCTTTTGCTCCTCTGAGCATCCCAAGACATCAAATATCTTGTTGATTTGTTTAATCCACGTTTTCGCCTTAAGTGGTTTTGGCTCTCCAAAGAACTCTAGTGGTCCCAGTTCCTTAAACTGCTTGGCGGTGACCATTCGAGAGTTGCCTAGTGTTTCCACCTGCATTTTGGACAGGAGCCGCTCTCGCCTGTTGTTGCATGAATTGCATGAAGCCTCGGAACATTCCATCGTTCATCATTTGGTCGGGTTGTTGTTGTTTGCACGAGGATTGTCGCCTTCACGATGTACATTATCCACGATTATTGATCTGTGGAGACTCAGCGGTCTCTGTGCTCCATTGATGTTCTCAACATTCTCGGATGCCATTTTCAGATACTGCCACAAAACAAGGGTTAATAAACGTATCACATATTATCCCTATACTCTGACCAACCAATTAAATAACAAATAAACTTAGGTAGGTTATACTAGCGAAAGAATTCCCCGTCTCTCCCCTTCTAGTTCTTATCTCACATCTTAGCCAGGGATCATATCCCTAAGCTTTGATACCAACTGTGATGGCCCAAAAATAGGTATACATCACCCATCTTGAGTCGCCAATACATGGTACAAAATTCAAATATAACTTAATTATACAACAGTCGTGTAAAGTACGACAAAATACATGCTGTGAGTTTTAATACAAATATTGTCTTCTAGACAATATCCACTCTCAGAATAAGTCCTCAATACATTTATTGTCACACTATTTAACAGAATAGTGAGGACTACTAGCTAACACTATCATCCAGAACATTACTCCGTTCCTCGACTCGTCCCAGCTACATTCTCATTTCCTAAAGAGAACAGTGAAAGAAAGGGTGAGCTCAACTAGCCCAGCAAGAAATATTATGACTAAGATAATGCAGAATAAATTATCATTAGTCCTCAACAATGTTAAACTGATAAAATACAATAGACATCAAGTTTAAGCTGCGTGATGAACAAGCAATCCATTAAAAGAGAGAGTAGAGAATAAAATCTACTATCTTTTATGTTTTAAAGGTTTTCATCACTTTTATCATTTGAGACTAAAGCTTAATAAATAATCCACATCATCCCCGCAGACTACGACCAAGGATATTCATTAGGGTCACGACCACAAATTCCATGCACTACTGGCTAATGATATTTGTGTATTCATCAATGGTCATGATCATGACAACAAGCGTCCATCAATGCACTACGGCCGATGAGGACTTTTATCACATCATTTATAACATTACGATTCGTGATTACAAGAATAATCCACGGTCATAATCATACCAAGTCCATCTATGCATTATGGGCCACAGATGACTTTAAAAAAAATATAAACACGAGGATGATGACAATGATATAAGAATTCAATAAAACAAGTTCAAGAATTAAGTTATTCAGAACTAATAACGTCCAAATTGTCAACATGATCTTTGCTTTGTAGAGTAAAATTCAAAAATGCTCGGAAGAATATTTCCATGAAAATCTTTGGATGAAGCGCAAATATCGAGGATATTCCACTAATTTCATGGAGTATAGAAGTCAAAATTTTAACCAATTTGAGAATAATAAGGAATGGAATAACAAGAAATCACCGTGCATGCGTACTTGCATAGACAAAGTTATTCAGCAGAATAATAATAACGGAACTAGGTCGGTGAAAATTACACCAAGCAGGATGTTCCAAAGAATAATAAAGAATAGAATAACAATGAAATCACCATGCATGCGGTACTTGGCGTGATAGACATGTTATTCCAATGATAATAATAATAACGGAACCAAAGTCGGTGAAAATTACAACCGATAGGATGTTCCAACAGAATAATAAAGAATGGAATAACAATGAAATCACCATGCATGCATGCATTCATATATAGGCGAGTTATTCCAATAGAATAATAAATAACGGAATCGAAGTAGGTGTAAAACGCATGTATGAGCAGGATATTCCAACAGAATAATAAAAGGCGGAACCAGTCCGGCGTAAAACGCATGACAGGATATTCCAAGCAGAATAATAAGGGCGGAACCAGTCCAAAGAAAACGCATGTATGAGGATGTTCCAGCCAGAATAATAAAGAATGGAGTAACAACAGAAATCACCAAGTATAGGGTAGACCGCGAATACAGGTTATTCCAACAGAATAATAAAGATAGAATAATAGAAGTTCTCTTCATGAATACAAAAGAAATAATACCCCTTACCGTAAAAGAAATTGGATAAAGGAAAAGAAAGTTAGCAAACTTCTCTTCTTCTTTCTCTCTATAACTTTCTCTCTCGAGAGTTCAGTGAATTCGTAAGAAAATAATGAAGGAATGAACTTCTATTTATAGAAGAATGGACTACATAGTAACTAATTCATGAACGGTCCAGATTGATTTACTTTTAATCGGACTGTCCATATTTAAAGCAAAATCTTTTAAATAAAATATATTATATATTATATATAATATATAATAATAATAATAATAATAATAATATAATAATAATAATAATAATAATAATAATAATAATAATAATAATAATAATAATAATAATAATAATAATAATACTCCTAAATATAAACCAAATATTCCCCCCACCCAAAATGACAACTTTGAAAAAACTTCCAACCATTCAATTTTCAATACCGTGGCCCCACATGTTCCCTCCCCCAACATGTCATAATCATTGAGGTCCCATTATATTTAAATAACTTTCTACCAATAATGTTGAAAAATAGGTAAATGGGGTCTAAATAATACGCCAAATTTACAACAACTACCTCATAAAAATCCTTTCAATATTTTTAACAACATTTATCATTGTTATTATAATTCACAATATTAATCGACCGAGTCGTTCCCGAGAAAGAGGGGCTTTCAATAAGGATTTCTCCCTATTGGCGTATGATTAGGTGACCAAACCCTCTCTTGGCGTAATTTTGAGACATCGTTAATATTGCGATTTATAATATTAATAACTCTATCATTTCAATTATTGATTTAATAATATATAAAATATCGACAATAATTGAATCAAATAACGTGAGATACTTATGCAACAATTACTACAAAGAATAATTGAACAAAACTAAGTGACTTCTCACGTAAGCATTAATAATCAATCTTGTGCTACTATGCAATCACGCGTATTCATTGTATTTTTACTACCGAGTAGTTCAACAAGATTAATCTGTGAAAACTTCCGCCGTTATTTTCATAAAATAATTTTGTCATTTTCTCAATCCGACAATAATTCCGTTGTGGGGTCCACCAATGATTGCGCCGTCGTACGAATATTCCCCGACACAAAGAATATTCTCTGACCAATCAAATATAATATAACAACTTGCATACTTTGCAAAATTTATAAATATTACCCACAACTATAACATTATATCAAATTCACAGCATAATATAAAAAAATATTTTGAAAAAATTAAATATTTATTCATAAAATCTGGGGTCTCACAGAAAATAATATTTTTTACGAATATTGAACGAATATTGAACGTAAAACTTGCACTATTTGTTACACTCAAAGTATCCTTATGCTCAAAAGAAATACGCACAATATTATAAAAGAAAAATTCTTTAATTCTGGTGTATTTTCATTTCTTAACTAAGCATCCTATTTATAGGAGAATGGCAGGGTACTATTTTTAAAAATCTTTGGTGAATGTAAAGAAATTTATTGAGCTCGAGAATCCATGAATTTTTTTGATTTTTACTATTCATTACTGTGCAATAAAATATTCTAATAATATAAAAACTTTATATAAAATATAATATATTATATTTATAATCTAATAAAACGAATAACTTATATATAATATAAAAAGTATTCTGTTTTATTACTATTATAATAATAATAAAACAAAACTGAGATAACATTCTACCGGCGATTTTGAAAAATGAGTTAGTGGGGGTCCATGTAATAAGTCAAACTTACAACAAATACTTCATGAAAACCCCCTCTATTTATATCAAAAATTAAATAAATATTTACCATAAATCACTTATCTTCAATAAACACATTTTTAATATTTCAAAAAAATTTCATCATTAATATTATAACTCACAATATTAACAACTAAATCATTCCCAGGAAAGAGGTGGCTTTCCGATTGGAGTCCCTCCTTCAATCGATTTCTTCTTCTCTTTATTCATAATCGGAAACTCTCGTGAACGGGGTTTCAAAGTGTTAAGTAAAAAACCTGCAAAGTCCAACTCTAAATTCGACAAACGCACCTGATGGACACTCCCTCAAGCAACAAAGGGTGGCACACAGATTGGTTCTTCATCACCGGACCAGAGATTCCCAAGATCCCAGACAGGACTTCACACAAATGCCTCTCTCTGGACTTTGGTGATATCTTAGACAAACGTGTAATGGAGATGGTGAAGCCACACAAAAAACTTCCTCTGAATGAATGGAGCTTCGGCCTCTTGAGCAAAAAGGCATGGTTGTATGACCATAAACGTAAGTCCCGAACTCAATACTTGTATAACCTTAAATTTTTTTCAGTATTTATTCTAAAAAATCCTTCTTCATCCTCTATGGTATCCCTTATCAAACCAACCTCAACCGACCGAAGAGATCTTGAAGAATTTCTCTCCAAAAAATCAACTGAAACACTTGCTCAACCCCAAATCACCGAACCCGAACCAACTACAGCCGAAGACCCAAATCAACCACGACTGAAGAAAATAGCCACCAAAAAACCCAAAAACATCCATGTTCCTATTCTTACCGAAAGCCTTCTTGACATGCCCATTCCGAACGAACCCAAATCCTTCGAACCAAAAAGAATCGTGCCAAAATCACCCCCTCACAGCCAAAGAGCTTAGGGTTCCTCCACCCGAAGCCCACCAAACTCAAAACATTCCTATTGAAATTGACGAAGCTGATGAACCAGTTGAACCCATTCCTCCACTTAACAAAAAACGAAAAATATTCCTCAGAAAGTCATCCAACCGCACCAACTAAAGTGCCAACAGAAACCCAAATCCTCACCCGCGTAATCAATGACACAAAGATTTCAGAACAAACATATCTTCAACTTTGCAGCAAAGTAGAAAAAGAATTTTGAGAGCTCAAAGCCCTCGACCCTCAATTAAATGACGAACTACGAAATAAAATCTGAAGTGAGTATCAAAAATCACCCGAACTCACCAACAAAATAGTTCAGATGTATGTTGAAGGCTACGAAGCAGCCCGAAATTAAGAAAAATCAAAACTTGATGTCACCGCACGAAACCCCTTACTCCTTGATTCTTCTAAAGATGAAGACGAGGATAACGCTGAAGACGACACCCCACTTTCTTAACTTTAAACTTGTACAAATACAAAATTGTAATTGCTTTCTTACATTTTATTGAAATACAATTATTCCCTTTTTACTACTCTAACATCCTTCACATACATTTACTTCAACAAAATTTGAACTCAACACTTTAACATAAATCAAACAAAATATTCAATAACCATATTCAACTTCATAAGGATGAACAGACACCACCGAACATCAAATGATCTTGTTGGCCATCTTTAGGACGAACAGGTTTTGTCCACCATCTTTAGGACGAACATATTATGTTCACCATCTTTAGGATGAACATATCCAACCGAACCTCCCAACAATCCTATTCGCCATCTTTAGGACGAACAGGTTATGTTCACCATCTTTAGGATGAACAGATCCACCGAACCTCTAAACAATCTTGTTTGCCATCTTTAGGATAAATAGTTTATGTTCACCATCTTTAGGATGAACAGATCCACCAACCTCCCAACAATCCTGTTCGCCATATTTAGGATGGACAATTTTTGTTCACCATCTTTAGGATGAACAGATCCACCGAACCTCACAACAATCATGTTCGCTATATTTAGGACGAACAGGTTCTGTTCACCATCTTTAAGATGAACAGATCCACCGAACATGTTTTATTTTCCGAATAACAATCAAACAGAGCAATATTGAAGAGAAAAATACTTCTTTTATTGATAACTGTTGAAAGAATTACAGATTCAAGAACTCTGATATCGACCCTACTAAAAATATTTCCAAAGTCTTCTCATATGCCATGTGTTCTTTATCTTAGTCCCATCCATCGTTCGCAACTGATAAGTCCTTGGCTTTGGTACTTCAATAATTTTATAAGGACCTTCCCAGTTTGGCATCAGTTTTACCAAATTCTGAGGTATTGAAGCTTCCACTTCTCGAAGAACCAGATCCTCTACTTCAAACCTTTGAAGCTTCACTCCTTTGTTATAATATATGGCCACTCGGCCCTGATATGCTGCCAATTTTACCAGGGCTGCTTCTTTGACCTCCTCAAGCAAATCCAGATTGACTTGAAGTCCTTCCTCATTATATATTTCCCAAAATTGACTGACTCAAAGAGATGGTGAGCCAACCTCCATAGGAACCAAAACATTTGAACCATAAGCCAATCTAAAAGGCGAGTCTCCAGTAGTAGTTCTTGGTGTGGTTCGATAAGCCCATAAGATACTAAGTAACTCCTCTGGCCACCTTCCATTTGCCTCATCAAGTCTTTTTTTAATACCATTCAGAAGAGTTATGTTTGCCACTTCAACCTTCCCATTCGTCTGAGGATGAGCGACCGAAGTCTTTCGATGTTAAACTCCCAACTCCTCTAAGTACGCCTCAAACTTCGAACCCACGAACTGACATCCATTATCCGAAACCACTACCATAGGAATGCTAAACCAAAACACCACATACTTCTTTAAAAAATTTAAACACGCATACTCCGTGATTTCCCGAAGAGGTTTGGCCTCCACCCATTTAGTCATATAATCAATCGTCACTATAACAAAGCTGACCTACCCCTTAGCCTTCGGCAACGGACCTAGTATATCCTCCCCCCAAACAGCAAAAGGTATAGGAGATAAAACCGAATACAATTCTTCTGGTGGTTGATGTGGGATCGAACTGTTCAGTTGACACTTCGGACACTTCTTCACATAATCAGTTGCTTCTTTGAAAATCATCGGCCAATAATATCCAAGTCGAAGCACCTTATATGTTAATGAATTTGCCACCATATGATCAAGATAAATACCATCATGGACTTCTCGAATGACATACTCAGCTTCAGATGGAACCAAACATTTCAGCAAAGGAGACGAGTAAGCCCGTTGATAAAGATCCCCATAAATAAGTACGAAATTTGAGCTCCTATACTTAACTTTATTTGCCAACATCCGATCTGAATGCAGTACGCCATCTTCCAAATAATCGAGGTAAGTAGTCATCTAACAATTAGAATGTTCCACACACATCACCTCCTCATGTTGAACACTCGGCTGATTTAGGACTTCTAAATAAACTGACTCATTGAATGTACTTGCTTCAGTTGTAGCTAGCTTCGCCAATGCATTTGCTATCAAATTATCTAATCTGTCTATCCCCTAAAACACGTAAGAATCTAAACACCGAAGTCGATCCTTCAACTCTCCCAAATATTTCACCATTCCCGAATCCCAAGCTTTATATTCCCCTGAAACATGCTTGACGACCAACTTAGAGTCACTATAAATAACCAATCTCTGAACCTTAAGACTCTTCACCAAACGTAATCCTGCCAATACTGTTTTGTAATCTGCCTCATTATTTGTTGCCCAAAATCCAAACCTAATAGCCTGTTGCACTTTAAACCCTTTTGGACTCGTCAAAATTATCCCAGCCCCACTGACATCCAAGTGGATGACCCATCTGCATACAACGTCCATAAATTATGTGCCTGCTGAAGTACTACAACTGGCTTCTCAGATCCTCTAACTTGAGCCAAAGTATCATCCGCTTCAGAGAACGAACATTCCACCACAAAATCAGCCAATGCTTGATGTGACGCCCCCAAAATAGGTATACATCACCCATCTTGAGTCGCCAAATACATGGTACAAAATACAAATACAAACTTAATTATACAACCGTCGTGTAATATACGACAAAACATAGCTGAGAGTTTAAACAGGAATATTGCCTTCTAGACAATATCCACTCTCAAATAAAGTCCTCATTACATTTATTGTCACACTATTTTATAGAATAGTGAGGACTACTAATACACCATCTCGGATCATCACTCCGTTCCCCGACTCGTCCCAACTATATTCTCATTTCCTGAAGAGAACAATGAAAGAAAGGGTGAGCTCAACTAGCCTAGTAAGAAATATTATGACTAAGATAATGCAAAATAAATTATCCTTAGCCTTCAATAGTATAACAACTGATAGAATACAATAGACAACAAGTTTTAGATCAACAACTGCAGCAGAAATAAACAATCCATTAGAAGAGTCAAGTAGAGCATAAAATCTACTATCTTCTATGATTTAAAAAGTTTTTCATCAATTTTATCACTGAGACTCAGCTTAATAAATAAAATCGAATCATCCCTGCACCACGGCCAAGGATATTCATGTAATCATCAATGGTCATGATTATACCGAATAATCCCTGGTCATAATCATACCAACAATTGTCCATCAATGAACTACATGCCAATAAGGATTTTTACCACATCATTCGTCACATTACGGTCATGAATATACCGAATAATCCCTGTTCATAATCATACCAAGTCCATCTATGCACGTAAGCCAAAGATGACTTTCATCACAATATAAGCATGAGAATGATGACAATGATATAAGCAATAATCAACCGAAATCAAATCAAACAAAATCAAGGATAAATATTAAAAACTTTAAATTTATCCAGAGTTTAAAGATATCCAAATTGTCAACATGATACTGCTTTGTAGAGTAAAATCCAAGAATAATATTCATGTACCAAAAATATATTGGACATAAAAGAATATATTTTTTGGGTAAATAGTGCCCCGTGAATAGTACCCTATGAATAGTACTTCGAGAATAGTACCTCGTGAATAGTACCCCGACATGAAAAGTACTCTAAATACCCGAGTGAATAATATTCAGGTGAATAGTAATTGGGTGAATAGTAACCCGTGAATAATAACTCGTGAATAGTACTCTGGCATGAAAAGTGTCCCGAATACCCGAGTGAATAAAACTAAAGTGAATAGTAACCGGGTGAATAGTAACCCATGAATAGTAACTCGTAAAAGAAAAATACCAAAGAAAATGATATTTCATGATGAGTACAAAATAACTGATATCTAAGACGAGTATAATAGAATATATGAAACTGCAAATGGATTTTTCGCCCGCTATGCGGTAATCCACGTAGACAGATCATTTCCACAATTTAATAAATAACGAATACGAAGGATTATTCACCATGCATGTGGTAATCCACATAAACAAGTTATTCCAACAAAATAATAAAGAATGGAATAACAGAAGATTTCATAAAATTTAAATAGAGACACTTAGAAGGGGGGGGGGGGTTGAATAAGTGTAGGCACAAACTATGTCCAACTTTTGTTACTAATAAGAATTCCTTTGAATACAACAAGCTGGATTATGGAATCAGGATATTATTTAATTTTGATTCAATCAACTTACTGGTATATATAATGCAGGCAGCTGGATAGATAACAAAATATTAAAACACAGAATGTAATCACATCAACACCAGGATTTTTACGTGGTTCAACTACTACCCTCTAGAATAGTAGCCTAATCCACGTCCAATACCAACTAGTATTGGAGACTCACTTTTATTAAATTCTTCCAATTACAATACACGTTCTAGCAATTCGAACACCTTTGTTCTCTGTGCACCTATGCACTCTTAAGCATCTATGCTTTCCTCAAACTTGTCTATAATGAGTTATCAACCCAAACTGGATTACATATAATAGAATATTGATTGAGATAAGGAAAATTAAAATACACACTAGAGGTCTAATGATCAATCAATATATCACTTACCAACTCAAGGCTCTAGTATGAAATGATATGCAATAAGAATATTACCAGAATATGTTCTATATGTTCTTCGTGGCTGAAATTCTTAATGCAATCGATCACGAGTAAAAACACTTTTGTAACTTGTATGCATTTTTAATACTGTAAATGTTTTTCGCGATTAAATTTGTTAAAGAGCTTGGTTTATATAGACCACTTCAGAATATTATCGTTTGCAAAGATTTGTTACTGTAATATGCACGATTAAAACAACGTTGCACAATTCTTGTAGTTCTAGGTCAATCATGATAAACTCAGCTGGATTTCAATCACAGAGATTCTGATTTCTGAGATATCACGCTATCAGTAATTTAAGGCTAATTGATTTCCATTGCATGGGAGATAGGCTTGTTGCAGATTACTATAGTCCCAATTTCTAAAAAACCAGAAGTCATTACCTTGTATTACCATAGGCATGTTTCCATATTTCTTAACATACATTAGACTGTTAGAATTAACTAATTAGATTTCTCAAATCATGAGACAAGATTATGGCACATGATTTCTGCTATGAATGTGTAACATATGGTAATTTATGCAATCAACTAGTTACCTTAATTAATTGGCTAGAATTAAGACCCTTGATTTATGACGCATGATTTATAAGATGTGCTTATCGTGAATCAAGGTGATAACAATGGATAGATTTATGGTATTAACTACAATCGATCATTTACTCCAGATTACCATATATATATTGGTTATTCAAGATTTGATTTCATATGTTATGCTAAGTAATACTAGCCATGAATATTTGAACAAGTGAGTTAGCAGGTAGCACACGTATGAGAATGCAAGTATGTTAATGCACATGTCCTAGAGCCTTATTTTGGAAAGTAATAATTGCTAAGATCTTACATATATTCCTAGGACTCAAATTTGCTTTACAATGGCATCTTGACATTTGAGCCTTCCTCTTTGAGATGTCATCTCTTTCCCTGAAATGTTATATAGCATGATTAGTGAAGTAATATGGTCATCATCAAAACATAGAGTGTGACATAAGTCAACATTCTCCCCCTTTTTGATGATGACAAAAAAATAATTATGGCTCCCCCTAAAACCATGCATTTCAAGAGAGTTACAGCTCCCCCTCAGTTCATGCATACTATTGACTGCATATATGCAGTGTTTGAGTACCCTTGCATTTTCAAGTTACAACTAAAAATTGAAAAGTAACCCTGCATTTTCTGGTTAGTCCACGACATTTAAAGCAAAGAGTTATAGTAGACTTTTAAACCATCATCCATCAACAAATTTAAATAATAGTCTTAAAACCAAAAGTTATCATGCATGAAAATTTTAAAAATTGTCTTTGGAAGAAAAGTAGGCATAATTCTTCTCCCCCTTTGGCATCTATCAAAAAGGTGTGTCCAGAAGGCCAAAAAGGATAGGGCGTCTAATCATCCTCCTCCTCAAGATTAACGCGATTGGCTTCGTGGGCGGTGAAATAGGGCCGGTGAAGCCTGCGGTGTTCGATCTATTCCAGGGACATGGTATTGGCAAATCTGGGAGGACGAGCAATGAAGGTAGGAGGTGGTAATGGTAGGTCCAGAAAGTCGCCTTGATATTCGGCCATCCAATTGCATTAGGGCCATTCAGGGATGGTGGACACTGTTGGATCATCCAGGACAATGTAAAGCTGGACTAGAGGAGACAAAGGAGTAGAGATAGGCCCTTTAAGAGTGAAGGGGCAGTCACCGGTGTATGGAATTGATAGTATACTCCCTAAATCCATAGCTGTGAGGAACAAAGATTTACCTTTAACAAACGAGGTGTAGCAATCGCCATTATTCTCAAGATTGGTATAAAACTACTGAACTAATTTTGGGTAAGCTAGCGAGGGAGGAGTACTTAAAGAAGACAGACTACATGACTCAAAGAGATGATGAAGAGTCGAGTTTTGGTAGTAAAGCATGTCGATTAATTTTTCATAGACGAAGGATTTTTGACAGATAGAAGATTTAAACCGGAGTTCGAAATTATGGCCTCTAAAAAAATCGTCAGGAACATCATACAAGGAAACGGATAGAGGAGTTACCAGTATCGGAGGTGAGCCAGGTAAAGAATCTTTGAGTGTGCATTGTTTGTGACCCATTGATGTCCCGATTGGTGGAGGAGAGGGTAGGCTCGCTTCGGATTCGACAGGGGATGATCCACTGGAGATGATAGTGACAGAGGATTGCTTTTGTTTCAGTCTTTGAGTGGCTGGTGGTTGAGACGGTGGAGAGGAAGGTGAGACCTCATCTTTCGATTCATCACGAAGCTGTTTAGAACGCCTAGTTCTCATTGTTACAGAGACTGGGGATGGTGATTAAGATGGTGGAGAAGGGGATGAGATAGGCAGAGACTTGAAAGTCAGAGATGGAGAGAGAGAGAGAGAGTAAAGTGGCTTCTGTTCTTATGTGTTGAACACGTTATCGAGATATGGGAAGTGGTGAAGCCATTTTTGGGAAGGAAAATCTGAATAGATTTTAATGTGTGTAATTATGGTCTGAAGATATGCCAGTGATTTGTCTGTCTAATATCTTTAACACATGCGGTTCATATCTGTATTAGACACATCCCGAGTTCTCTCCTTAGAGTACTGAATCGTTCTTCCCCTAGAGGTTTTGTAAATATATCTGCTAGTTGATGCTCAGTGGGAATGAATATTAATCTTATTAATCCTTTGGACACATTGTCTCTAAGAAAGTGGTGTCGGACTTTAATATGTTTCGTGCGAGAGTGTAGAACTGGATTTTTAGAGATGTTGATGGTGCTTGTATTATCACAGTATATAGGCACATTGTTATACATAACATCAAAATCGCACAGTGTTTGACGCAACCACAAGATTTGAGAGCAGCAACTTCCTCCTGCTAAATATTCTCCCTCAGTAGTGGATAAGGCAACTGAAGTTTATTTCTTGTTATGCCATGAGACAAGACTTTGTCCCAAAAATGTACAAGCACCGCTTGTGCTTTTTCTATCTATTAGATCAAAATTGTCACATATTGGGTAAAATAGTCCTAAGTTTGTAGTACCACTCAAATATTTAAATATTCGTTTAACAGCCTGTAAGTGGGATTCTTTTTGGTTGGCCTGAAAACGAGCACATAGACATACACTGTACATTATATCAAGTCTAGAAGCAGTTAGATATAGTAAGAATCCAATCATACCTCTATATTTTGTTACTTCTACATCCATACCTTTCTCATCTGCTGTGAGTTTTATCGATGTACTCATTGGTGTGGTTTTTGAGTTTGAATTGTCAAAGCCGAACCTCTTGAGTAGCTCTTTTGTATACTTGGTTTGATGAATGAAAATTCCTTTATGATTTTGTTTGATTTAAAGGCCCAGAAAGTAATTGAGTTCTCCCATCAAGCTTATGTCAAATTCCTTGTGCATGCATTTAGAAAACCACTCACAAAGAAAATTATTAGTAGCTCCAAATATTATATCATCAACATATATTTGTACAATAATAATATCTTTAGTTTGACATTTAATAAATAATGTAGAGTTAATTTTACCTCGTATGAACCCATTTGATAGGAGATACTTACTTAATCTCTCATACCAAGCCCTTGGGGCTTATTTGAGTCCATAAAGTGCCTTCTTTAACTTGTATACGTATTAAGGGAACTTGTCATGCTCGAATGCAGGAGGCTGTTTGACATAGACTTCTTCATTTATGTAACCGTTGAGAAAGGCGCTTTTGACGTCCATTTGGTGTAGCTTGAACTTTCTAAAACAGGAAAATGCTAGTAATATACGAATGGACTCCAAACGAGCTACTGGGGCAAATGTTTCTTTATAGTCTATTCCTTCCTACTGGTTGTACCCTTGAGCTACTAGTCTAGCTTTATTTCTTGTAATTGTTCCGTACTCGTCAAGCTTATTTTTGAATACCCATTTTGTTCCAATAATGGATACATCTTTTGGAGGAGCTACCAACTCCCACACTTGACATCTTTCCAATTGTTGTAGTTCCTCCTGCATTGCAAAAAGCCAATTTTTATCAAGTATGGCTTCTTTGGCATTCTTTGGTTCACTTTGGGATAGGAATGCCGGGAAAGAACACATATTTTGTGTTTTTCTTCTTGTAATAACTTTGTCATTTATGTTTTTGATGATGTTCTCAGGATGATGGTTTTTGATGTATTTTGCTGACTTTGGAAGTTGAGTGTCATGTATAACTTCTTCAGTAGTTTCTGAATTGTGGTCTTGTTGTTCGTCCATTTCAGCTTGCTAGATATGTTCCTGATTTTTGTTTTCAGCTTGCTGGATAGAGTATTGGTCCCGCTGCTCTTCTAATCCATCCTGCTGGATTGGTTCCATGATCTTACGATTTTGCTTTATCTGGTAGGCTGGATTTGCAGCAATCTCTAAATTTCCTGCATCTTCTTCCCTTTCTTTTGGAATATCATGGTTAGATTCGTTAAATTTGACATGTATAGATTCCTCGATACACATCTTTTGCACATTATAAATGCGATATGCTCTACTATTTTGTGAGTAGCCAATGAATATTCCTTCGTACGATCTAGCATCAAACTTGCCCAAATTTCCATTAGTGTTAAGAATAAAACAAATAGATCCAAACACTTTAAGATAGCTTATGTTAGGAAGACGGTTATTCAACAGTTCATATGGTGTTCTCAAAATGATTGGTCGAATCAACACTCTATTTAGCACATAACATGCTGTGTTTACAGCTTCGGCCCAAAATTTCTTAGGAGTTTACTTTCTTGAATTAGAGTTCTAGCTGTTTCTTGTAGTGTTCAATTTTTCCTTTCTACCACTCCATTTTGTTGTGGAGTTCTAGGTGCTGAAAATTCATGAGTGATTCCTTTTTGATTATAAAATATAATAAAATACTTTTGAAATTCAGTACCATAGTCACTTCTGATTTTTATAAGATTTAGACTATATTTAGTCTCTAAATTTTTAATCAGTTTTTCAAATTCTTTAAATGCCTCATCTTTCATTCTAAGAAAAAGTACCCATGTATATCTAAAGAAGTCATCGACTATCACGAAAGCATAGAATTTACCATTTAAACTAGCATGCCTTTCAGGTCCAAATAAATCATGATGGAGCAGTTGTAAGGGAAAAGAAGTTGATACCATGTTTTTGGCTGTGAATGATGTTCTTACTTGTTTTCCAAGTTGACAAGGTTCGCATATACCTTTCTTCTCGAAATTCATTTTGGGTAGCCCTCTTACTAAGTTCTTTGATGACAACTTTTTGATGAGGTCCATATAAACATGTCCCATCCTTCTATGCCATAGATTTACTTCATCTTGGATGGTTGCGAGACACAATTCTTCCTCATGTTACTCAAAATCAAGAGTATATATATTCCCTTCTCTTCGGGCAAGTAAAGCAGCATTGTTAGTACCATGTGAAATTGTACATTTATCTTTCTCAAAATTTACTTGATGTCCATTATCCATTAATTGACTAACACTGATAAGATTGAACTCTAGACTGTTAACAAGATGAACATCATTAATGTTAACCTTACCATTTCCGATTTTACCTTTCCTGATTATTTTGCATGACCGATTATCACCGAATGTGACAGTTCCATGTTTCTTTTTGACATTTAATTCCACGAAATTAGATTTGTCACCCGTCATATGACGTGAACATCCGCTGTCAAGGATCCATTTTTGAGAGGCTACTTTTGCTTTGAAACATACCTGTATGAGAGAAATACAATTTATCTTTTTGGTACCCATATCTTTTTGGGTCCACTTGTGTTAGTTGAAATCATGTCACTTTTCTTTACCCATACGGCTTTACTTAGATTGTTCTTTTTCTTTCTTGAGTAGTTTATTTCTAGATGTCCTTTAACGCCACAATTTTTGCAAGTAGTAAAAGGTGTGCAATAATTTAATTTAAATGATGATTTAGATTTGAGCATTTCAATTTCCTTTCTATATGTTGGGTTATACCCTATGCCTTGTTTATCATAACTGTGTGAGACCCCAGATTTTATCAATAAAGATTTAAATTTTGTCGAAATAATTTTTTAATGTTATGGTGTGAATTTGAGATAATATTATAGTTGTGGGTAGTATTTATAAATTTTGCAAAGTATGCAAGTGGTTATATTATATTCGATTGGTCGGGGAATATTCGGTTTAGCAGGAAATATTCGCATAACTACTCAATCATTGGTGGACCTATTAATGTAAATATCATCGGATTGAGAAAACGACAAAAATATTTTATTGAAATAACGGCGGAAGTTTTACCATTGACATCTTGTTGAACTACTCGATAGTAAAAATGCGACAAAGAATACGTGTGGTTGTATAGTAGACACCAGTATTGATTATTGATGCTTATGTGAGAAGTCACTCGGTTTGATTCAATTATTGTCGATTAATAATATGAATTATTATAGCGATAATGACGCTTTTGTTTTATTCGTATTATTAACGTAATAAAACGTAAACATCTTTTATATAAAATGTAATACTTTATTAAAGTTATTCTATAAATAGAATATATTATATTTTATTATGCATAGTGTTGCATAAGTATTTTGCATAGTATTTTGCATAGTGTTGCATAGTGTTTGCATAGTAAAATGTTTTTATATAAATAGAATATATGATATTTTATTTAAAAGATTTTGCTTTAAATATGGACCGTCGATTAAAGTAAATCAATCTGGATAATTCATGGATTAATTACTATGTATTCTATTTTCCTATAAATAGAAGCTCATTCCTTCATTATTTTCTTACTTAATTCAATTGAAACTCTAGAGAGAGAAATTAGAGAGAAGCTATAGAGAGAAAATCTATAGAGAGAAAGAAGAAGAGTATTACGGTACTTCACTACTTTTATATCCAAAGTGTCTTTTTACGGTATGGGATATTATTCTTTTGTATTCAAAAAGAGAACTTCGTTATTCCATTTCTTTATTATTACATTGGAATAACTTTGATATCGTGGTTTACCCTATACTTGGTGACATTCTTCTATTATTACATTGGAACATCCACATCGTGTGTTTTTACAGGACCGGTTCCGCTCTTTTTATTATTATTACATTGGAATATCATATTCGTGTGTTTTACACTGCACACGGTTCCATTTTTATTATTCCGTCTTTATTATTCCGGCCGGAATATCTCGTCTCAGTATATCTGTCTGGGACCTGGTTCCATCATTTATTATTTCGCATTTATTATTCTGTTGGAACATCCTGTCGGTGTGAATTTCACCTGACCTGGTTCCGTTATTATTATTCTGTTGGAATAACCTGCCTGTGCGGTCTATCGCATGCATGGTGATTTCTTTTGTTATTCCATTCTTTATTATACCCAGTTGGTTAAAACTTTGACTTCTATACTCCATGAAATTAGTAGAATATCCTTGATATTTGCGCTTCATCCAGATCCTTTCATGGAAATATTCTTCTCATCATTCTTGAATTTTACTCTACAAAACAGTATCATGTTGACAATTTGGACGTTAATAATTCCTGGATAAAATAATTCTTGAACTTGTTTTATTGAATTCTTATATCATTGTCATCATCCTCATGTTTATATTATGTTGAAAGTCATCTGTGGCCTGTAGTGCATAGATGGACTTGGTATGATTATGACCGAGAGACTATTCGATTGTAATCATGACCGTAATGTTACAAATGATGTGATGAAAGTCATCTTTGGCTTACGTGCATAGATGGACTTAGTATGATTATGACCGTGGATCATTCGGTATATAATCATGACTGTTATAAATGATGTGATAAAAGTCCTCAAATGGCATGTAAAGCATTGATGAATAGTTTTTGGTATGATTATGACTGTGGTTTATTCTTAAGATAGTCATGACCATTGATGATTTAATGAAAATTCTTTCGACCGTGGTACAAGGATGATTAGATGTGGTGGAATATTTATTAAAGTCGAGTCTCAATATAATAAAGATGATGAAAAACCTTTTAAATCATAAAAGATAGTAGATTTTATTTTCTACTTGACTTTTTTAATGGATCAGATATTCGCCGCATTAAACCGGTTATCTATTGTATTTTATCGTTTAACATTGTTGAAGACTATTGATAATTTATTCGCATTATCTTAGTTATAATATTTTTCATCGGGCTAGTTGAGCTCACCCTTTCTTTCTTTGTTCTCTTGTGAAATGAGAATATAGTCCGGGACGAGTCGGGAAAAGAGTGATGGTCCCGAAGATAGCATTAGTAGTCCTCACTATTTTGTTAAATAGTGTAACAATAAATGTAATGAGGACTCCTTGAGTATGGATATTGTCTAAATGACAATATTCTATTAGAACTCTCGGTTTATGTATTGTCGTATATTACACGACGGATGTATAATTAAGTTTGTATTTGAATTTATGTACCATGTAAGTGGCGACCCAAGATGGGTGACGATACCTAATTTTGGGGTGTCATGGTTGGTATCGAGCTTAGGATATGATCCCGAGCTAAGATGCGAGATAAGAACCAGAGAGGGAGAGACGGGAATTCCTTCGCAAGTATGATCTACCCAAGTTTATTTGTTATTTAATTGGTGGTCGAGTATAGGGATAATATTTGATATATTAATTAACCCTTGTGTTGTGGCAGTGTTTGGAAATGGCAGCTGAAAATATTCACAATGGAGTGAATGTGACCGTTGTGACACCTTTAATCACTAATCAGGTTAATGCAGTGTCAGACGATGAACAAATTAGAGATATCCACGTAGTGAATGAAGAACTAATTGTTGCACCCGAGCTAGTTGCAGAGGTAGCAGCTGAGAGAGAGGAAGAAGAGGAAGAAGAGGAACTCGAGGAGAATGGTTAGAAGAAGTTTATGATCAAAACTTAGAATTACAAAATCGTGTTCGTGAGCTAGAAGAACAGGTTGAAGAACGGCAAACGGTCGTGGAACAAAGGGATACAACAATTCAAAATTGGGTTACCCGATATGTGATGCTCGAACAAAATCACGCCAAGCAGGTGTAAGATATTAAAGTTGGAATCGAGAATTTAAAATCAAAGATCATTTGAAAGAAGAAACAATCGAACGAAGGAGAATAGTTGATGCATGGGTAAAAGCTGCACAACGCGTTGATAGTGTAGAAAAAGACGTCCGATCCAATAAAGCCAAAATAGATGAAATGGACTTTGCTTTTGGACAACAATTAGGAGAACCCAACATCGAATTCGGAATTACCCTGTGCATAGTGGTCAACCCGAATTCGATATGGATCGGAGAATAATGATTCAAATCATGGATCAGGAATGTGAAGAAGCACTTAAGGGTGGAATGTACCCTATAGTAAAGTCAAACTCGGTAATTTAAGCGAGAGCGTTTGTCGAGAAACCCAAACAAAGTTATTACGGGTAAATTAATTATAAATTATTACGAAGTCTATACTTTATTCAATACAAGTTCTACCCACTCTTTTATTCTACCTAGTTGTGTTCAATGTTTAAATTTAACTCCTGGAAAATTAGACTTTGATTTATCTATTGAAACTTCGTTGGGAGAAACCTTCGTTACCTCCACTGTTTATTAATCTTGTTGTTTCAAATAAACACTTTCACGATCTTATCTCTTTGAAAATACTTGCCTTTGAGGTAATTTTTGAAAATGATTGATTAACTACTCATTATTCTTTTTGTAAGGTTGTTAGCTTTCATATTCCTAACCAACTTTGTTATACTTAATTCAAAGTAACCAAACCCTAAAGTTAATCACCGTTATATCAAGCCATAAGTAAAGAGCCCCGATCCTTTTCGTTGTTGACTTCCTTGTGTGGAATGCACCGCGGACTTTCGTGAGAGGCGACGCCGTGGATCAAGATGGCAAGTTGATAGGTATCATTGTGAGGTGCTATCCGAGTTAAGGGATCAAGTCACAATTGGTATTAATGTGACGTACTATCCAAGTCTTGGACGAGAGTAATGATTTTGAATGATATTTCTATCATTAATAAATTTCTTGGCGTATTCTTGAAGACTTCCTAGCCTACCCTAGAATGTGAAATCGAATTTTGTATTGACCCCAGTACAAAAACCCATTTCTTAAACCCTCAAATAATTCTTCAACTAAAAGAATCTGTTTACGAGGATTATGATGAAAGTCATAATAAAAGCATTAGACTAATGAAAATCATGGGTATATGAAGTATTAGTAAGTGTTATGATGAGTTATGTTGGTTATTATGTGAAAACATGAAAGTTTCTTAGAAATCACAAAGAGTTGAAAATCAGATTTTGGTGAAAAACGTAACATGAAATTCAATTGACCATATCTCCTATTATATTTTGAATTTTTGAGTGTGGTCAAGTCCTAGAGTTAGATCTATGAGTTACCTAACTAATCCAAGTGGAATTACTGGAAAAGGTGTTGTAGATTTTTGTGTGGACTGATTTTAGCAAAGGAGTGCAAAGCTGCAAAAATCGAAAAAGTTGCTGCCATGATTTTAGAGGGGCTGTTTTGGCCACTTATATTATGAGAAAAATTCTGGCCTTTTGGGACATGAAGGTATATGGTATAAAGTACCTGCTGTCCAAAAATGAGCTCATTCTGACTTAAAATGAGCAAGTTATGACTATTTCAATATTTAGGTTTTTCCGACGAAAAATGCTATAACCAGAGTTCTATAACTCCGATGACCATGAAATTTAAACTGGAGGCTCACATTAAGATGTGTAAGGTCCTGCCAAGATTTGGAAATTTTGGAGTTAAACTTGAGGTAGCAAATTTCTTAAGAAATTAATTAGAAATTGATTTTGAAAAATAGTAAATGAATTTTAAAATTCGAGAAAATATATTTTCATTATGGGACTATATTATGCTAAATCCTTTAAAAGAAATATTTTGGGACTGATTTGATATTTTCATGAAAATAGTTTAGTTACTTGAACATATGAGTTAAATATGTTATGTGAAGTAACAAAGTTGAAAATATGATTTTATGGCTAGAGAATCCTATATAGAGTATATGCATATTTTTTTTTATGAGGGATTTGATAATTGGTGATGATATCTTATGAGTATGGCATTTTTGAATGATTAAATGCATTATATGGTAAAGCGTAAACAATTGAGATAAATTGTTTATAAATTTAAGAAGTGATTAAAATATTGTTATAATATTAATGATATTAGATTATGAGATTATTAAGTGATTGATAACATGGGGATATTCTTGAATCCTGGATAAATTATATTATAAATGTTTAATATTTATCCTTTATCTCATTGATTGATTCTTTATATCATTATCCTCATGTTTATATTATGTTGAAAGTCATCTGTGGTCTGTAGTGCATAGATGGACTTGGTATGATTATGACCAGGGATTGTTCAGTATAATCATAACCGTAATTGAAAACACGATTATCTTTGGCCGTAGTGCATGGATAATTTGTGGTCGTGATACTAATGAATACACGATTATCTTTGGCCGTAGTGCATGGATAATTTGTGGTCGTGATACTAATGAATACACGATTATCTTTGGCCGTAGTGCATGAATAATTTGTGGTCGTGATACTAATGAATACACGATTATCTTTGGCAGTAAAGTGCATGGATAATTTGTGGTCGTGATACTAATGAATACACGATTATCTTCGGGTCAGTAGTGCATGGATAATTTGTGGACGGATACTAATGAATACACGATTATCTTTGGCCGTAGTGCATGGATAATTTGTGGTCGTGATACTAATGAATACACGATTATCTTTGGCCGTAGTGCATGGATAATTCGTGGTCGTGATACTAATGAATATCCTTGGCCTGTAAAGCGGTGGATGATTCGATGATATGGATTAATTATTGGTGAGTCTCAAAGAATGAAATATTAATTCATGGATGTGGTAAAAGTCATCTTTGGTAGTAGTGCATTGATAGACTTGGTATGATTATGACCAAGGATTATTCGGTATAATCACGATCAGATTAAAAAACACGAATATCCCCGCCAAGAGTGCATGGATAATTCGTGGTCGTGATACTATTAAGTCGAAGTTTTAGCATTATTGGTTTTTCTGATTGTATATCTTTGGCACCGTAGTGCAAAGATGAATTGTTAATGAATATCTTCGCCGGATTGCAAAAGATGAATTTAATGTTTTCAACGATAAATGTATTCAAGGTATCCTCACCTCTTATCATACTGTGCACGTACCTAATTTCGAGGGTGAAATTCCATAAGGAGGGAGATTGTGAGACCCAGATTTTATCAATAAAGATTTAAATTTTATCGAAATAATTTTTAATGTTATGGTGTGAATTTGAGATAATATTATAGTTGTGGGTAGTATTTATAAATTTTGCAAAGTATGCAAGTGGTTTATATTATATTCGATTGGCTGGGAATATATCGGTTTAGCGAGGAATATTCGCAATAACTAATCAATCATTGGTGGACCCATAAATGAAGTTATTGTCGGATTGAGAAAACGACAAAAATATTTTATTGAAATAACGGCGGAAGTTTTACCGTTGATACTGTTGAACTACTCGGTAGTAAAAGTACAGTAATACGTGTGGTTGCATAGTAGCACACGGTATTGATTATTGATGTTTATGTGAGAAGTCACTCAGTTTGATTCCATTATTGTCGATTAATAATATGAATTATTATAGCGATAATGACGTTTTGTTTTATTCGTATTATTAACGTAATAAAACAGAAACATCTTTTTATATAAAACAGAATACTTTATTAAAGTTATTCTATAAATAGAATATATTATATTTTATTACGCATAGTGTTGTATAGTGTTTTCATATAGTGTTGTATAGTGTTTGCATAGTAAAATGTTTTTATATAAATAGAATATATGATATTTTATTTAAAAGATTTTGCTTTAAATATGGACCGTCGATTAAAGTAAATCAACTGGACTAGTTCATGGATTAATTACTATACATTCTATTTTCCTATAAATAAGCTCATTCCTTCATTATTTTCTTACGAATTCTTTCAAACTCTAGAGAGAGAAATTATAGAGAGAAGCTATAGAGAAAAATATAGAGAGAAAGAAGAAGAGTATTCTACAAGTACTTCACTACTTTGATATCAATGGTCTTTTACGGTAAGGGATATTATTCTTTTGTATTCAAAAGAGAACTTCTATTATTCCATTTCTTTATTATTACATTGGAATAACTTTTGATACGTGGTTTACCCTATACTTGGTGACATTCTTCTATTATTACATTGGAACATCCACATGCATGTGTTTTTACGGACTTGGTTAAAATCTTTATTATTATTCTGTTGGAATATCATGTATGCGTGTGTTTTACACTGCACTGGTTCCATTTTATTATTAAAAGTCTTTATTATTCGCCGGAATATCCATACATGCTATCTGTAGGACTGGTTCCATCATTTATTATTCGCATTTATTATTACGTTGGAACATCCGTTGCGGTGTGAATTTCACCGACACTCGTTCCGTTATTATTATTCTGTTGGAATAACTTTTCGCTGTCTTGATCTATCGCATGCATGGTGATTTCTTTTGTTATTCCATTCTTTATTATACCCGGTTGGTTAAAACTTTGACTTATACTCCATGAAATTAGTAGAATATCCTTGATATTTTGCGCTTCATCCAAAGATCCTTTCATGGAAATATTCTTCTCGATATTCTTGAATTTTACTCTACAAAACAAGTATTATGTTGACAATTTGGGACGTTAATAATTCTCGGATAAAATAATTCTTGAACTTGTTTTATTGAATTCTTATATCATTGTCATCATCCTCATGTTTATATTATATTGAAAGTCATCTGTGGCCTTTCAGAGTGCATAGATGGACTTGGTATGATTATGACCCGAGACTATTCGGTGTAATCATTTAATTGTAATGTTACAAATGATGTGATGAAAGTCATCTTTTGGCTTACGTGCATAGATGGACTTAGTATGATTATGACGAGGATCATTCGGTATAATCATGACCGTTATAAATGATGTGATAAAAGTCCTCGGTGGCACGTAAAGCATTGATGAATAGTTTTGGTATGATTATGACGGTGGTTTATTCGGTATAGTCATGACCATTGATGATTTAATGAAAATTCTTGACCGTGGTACAAGGATGATTAGATGTGGTGGAATATTTATTAAAGTCGAGTCTCAAATTTATAATAAATGATGAAAAACCTTTTAAATCATAAAAGATAGTAGATTTTATTTTCTACTTGACTTTTTAATGGATTGATATTCGGCTTAGATTAAACCTGGTTGTCTATTGTATTTTATCGGTTTAACATTGTTGAAGACTATTGATAATTTATTCTGCATTATCTTAGTTATAATATTTCTTACTGGGCTAGTTGAGCTCACCCTTTCTTTTACTGTTCTCTTCAGAAAATGAGAATATAGCTGGGACGAGTCGGGAAAAAGAGTGATAGTCCTGAAGATAGCATTAGTAGTCCTCACTATTTTGTTAAATAGTGTAACAATAAATGTAATGAGGACTCCTTGAGTGTGGATATTGTCTAAATGACAATATTCCTATTAGAACTCTCAGTTTATGTATTGTTGTATATTACACGACAGATGTATAATTAAGTTTGTATTTGAATTTATGTACCATGTAAGTGGCGACCCAAGATGGGTGACGTATACCTAATTTTGGGGGCGTAACAAACTGGGTCTTTGTTTTCCTAAGATGACATTTAGATTTTCTTCCCCATGAACAAATTTAGCTAAAGAGGTTTTTAATGACTTTATTTCCTTTTGCAGTTCATTAGTTGGAGGGGTTTTATTAATCGATTCATCACCAAATGCATCAATGCACACATCTATCATCTTTATCTCATTTGTTAATTTTTCAACTTCATCATTTAGTTGTTTCACCTTGTTGAACAGTATTTTATTGTAATTATCTAAATAATCATTTTCCGCTGCTAATTTTTTTTCCTCATTTGTGTGTGTTACTCTTTCTAATTCTTTCTTTTCATCTATCAGTGCTTCCACTTCGCCCACTAGCCTGTTTACTAGATCTTTTAAGTACATATTTTTTTCTTTTAATTTTTCATTTTCCTATTTTAAAATAACATCAGAAAGAAGTACCTCACTAGATTCACCTTCAAGTCCCATGAAGCATATTTGAGCCAGTTCATCGTTTGCATCTATTTCCACTTCGGATTCTTCATCATCACTCCACGTTAGAAATGCTTTATGCTTTTTAAACTCCTTATTTCCTTGCTTTCCCTTGTTCTTGAGCTGGAAGCAGTCCTTTTTGAAGTGACCTGGTCGTCCACACTCGAAGCAGGTCTCTTCGGTTTGATTGGCTTTGTGTTTGTTGGAGTTGAATGTATTTTTCTTTTGATTCTTTCTTTGGAGTAGTCCCTTAAGTCTCCTTGACATCATGGCTATTTCATCATCCGAGTTTTTTTCAAGTTCTTCTTCAAGTCCTTGCATTTAGAGCTAGTACTTTCTTTCGAGGAATTTCTTCCTCGTCATCATATCTTTTCAATTGATGTTCATACTCTTCAAGTTCACCAAAGAGAGTTAATGTATCCATAGAAGAGATGTTTATAGAATCTTGAAGAGTAGTAATTTTGGATGTAAACCTTTTGGGCATTACCTGAAGTAGCTTACGATTGATTTCGCTTTGTGGTATTGACTTGTCGAGCAACTTTAAGGAATTTATAAGTACCAAAAATCGTGCCTGAGCCATTTTGATTGTTTCGTCTCTTTCCAGTTTTAATATCTCGTAGTCATGCATGAGCATTCTTAGCTTAACTTCTCTTACTTTGGAAGTTCCTTCGTGACTTACCACTAAAGTATCTCATATCTCCTTTGATGTGTTGCATGAAGAAACTTTATCTATATCGGATTGCACCATGCCGCTGAGAAGAATGTTCATTGCTTTTGAGTCATATGACACAATGTATGTTTCGATTGAGTCCATCTCGAGTAGAGTTTTTGGAGTACTATCATCTTTCCTTGGAATTACCGGTCCATTCTCTACTACCCACCATTCCCATGGGTCTCGTGTGACGCCCCCAAAATAGGTCCATTCCACCCAACCCATTCCGAGTCGCCAAATACATGGTACAGAAACAACTACAACTTTATTAATACAATATATAAACTGTGAGTTTAAATACAAATATTGTCATCTAGACAATATTCACACCCAAATAAGTCCTCATTACATTTATTGGTACATTATTTTACAAAAATGGTGAGGACTACTAAAACAACTGTCTTGAACCATCACTCCACACCCCAACTAGTTCCCGCTATATTCTCGCTTCCTGAGAAAAATGGAACAAAAAGGAAAAAGGGTGAGCTCAACTAGCCCAGTAAAGAATGTTATAACCAAGATAATATAGAACAAATTATCGTTAGTCTTCAACAGGGAAAAATCTGATAGAATATAATAGACAACAAGTTTTAGATCAACAACTGCAGCGGAAACAACAATTCATTAGAAGAATTAAGTAGAGAATAAAATCTACTATCATCTATGAATTTAAAAGTCCATCATCAATATTTTATCCCTTTAACATCAATCAATATACATCTTGAATCAAATAGTCATCTTTGCACTACAGGCCAAAGATATTAATCAGTCGGTCATGTTCATCTCAACACCTGTTCATCTTTGCACTACGGGCCAAAGATATTCATCAAGAAATCATTCATCTTTGCACTACAGGCCAAAGATATTTAGTTATATCATCATTTAGGACTGAGGATGATGAAAAATATTTTAAAGAAAACGAATCCAGTGAGACAAAAGAACAAATATTAAGGATTCGTACTTTAGACAATCCAAGTTCAAAAATACTCCATAATAAACTATTGTGGAGCAGAATTCAAAAATAAAGATCAAAACATAGATCCAATCAAAGATAGGAACCATAACAGACAATCTTGGACACAGAAAAGAAAAATTTGTTTTTCCGTTATGGGGCCCACACAAGGCTGCGCCGTCATACAAATATTCTCCGACAGCAAGAATATTCCACGACCAAACGAATATTCCCCGAAAACAAATGAATATTTTATAACCACTTGCTTATTTAAAATATTTGCGCATTTTACCCATAACTAACCACATTAATCAAATCAACCCTTACTATTTCAAAATAATAAATAAAAGAAATTCTATTTTATTTAAAAAATTCTGGGGTCTTACAACCTCCCCTCCTTATGAAATTTTGTCCTCGAAATTGACGTGCGTACCTGGTGTTTCGAAAAGGTGAGGATACCTCGCTTTCATTTTTGATTCCAACTCCCAGGTCATTTCTTCAATAGCATGGTTTCTACACAAAACTTTGACTTGTGGTATGACCTTTGTGCGTAGGACATGCTTCTTCCTATCCAAGATCTTGACTGGTACCTCCTCGTACGTTAAGTCTTCGGCTATCTCGTCTGGTTCTAACTCAATAACGTGGTTCGGGTCGTTCACATATTTACGTAACATAGATACGCAAAAAAAGTTATAAACACGCGACATACTTGGTGGTAAAGTGAGTCTATAGGCCACAGTTCTTACTCGATCAAGAATTTCAAATGGACCAATAAATCGAAGGTTTGAGCTTTCCTCACATCACCGATTCTCTCTTTTGGAATAACAACTTCTTGCACCTCCTTCTTCATATTCATCAGCTCCAGTGTGTAGCTTGAGCGGCTTTAACTATCGATTAAAGTCAATTCTACTCTTATATTATTATGTGGGTTTCTATAGTTTTTAACTCCATCTCTATCTTTTGTAAGTCGTACGAAATGTGTCTTTGATAATATCGCACTCGTACTTGTATACGATCTTCTACTCAACACGTCAGCTGCCACATTCGCTTTTCTAGGATGGTATGGTCAGAACATGTGCCAAAATGAGTCTCCTCTTGAGTTCTTCGAAGCTCTTTTCACATTCCTTGCTCCATTCGAATTTTGTATCTCTACGAGTCAGCTAAGTTAATGGAGTACCAATTCGAGAAAATCTTTCCACGAATCTCCGATAATAACCAACTAAGCCTAGAAAGCTACGTATTTCAATTACTAACTTAGGTTTCTCTCAATTGTGACTCATATCCCAATCTTGGATAGCACGTCACAATGGCACCTATCAGTTTACTACCGCACAATATGGCGTCCCCTACGGAGAGTTTGGCTTCGGTACATTCCACAAAGGAAGTCACCAGATAGAGGCTCGGTTATCAACTTCTATAGTTGGGTTTTTAACTACTGAAGTTCAATAGGAGTCATTCAATATGAGATTTTAGAAATGGGTTTTGTACGGAGTTCAAAGTCTATACAAAATTCAATATCACGCCTCGGGAGTAGGCGAAATTCTTGAGGAGAAATATGTCAGGAAATTCACTAACAATGTAAATATCATTGAATCGCGTATTTTTGTTCAAGTCCATGACATGGCTAAGAAAGCTTGACATTCGGTTTTCAATAAACAAATGGCTTTATGGCTTGATATGAAAGTGTTTGACTTCAAATGGTTTGATTGCTTGAATTCGAATAACAGGTTTCTTAGGAATATGAAAACTAACAACCTTACGAAAGCAATCAATTTTGGCATGATGAGTAGTTAACCAATCAATCCCTAAAATCACATCAAAAGCAAGTATCTTTAAAGAGATAAGATCAACAGGTAATGTGATGGTTCCAACTTGGATCAAACAAGATTTATAAATAGTGGATGTAACGAAAGTTTCTCCTAACGGAGTCTCCACAGATAAGTCAAAGTCTAATTTCTTCGGAGTCAAGTTTAAACGTTGAGCACAAGCAGGAGAGATAAATGAATGGGTAGAACCGGTATCTAATAAGGTATAAACTTTGCAAGAATTTATAATTAACTAACCCGTGCTAACTTCATTCGGGTTACTCGCTTTTTGAGAAGTCACGAAAAACGCTCTTCCAGGAACCGCCGACTTTGTTTTGTCCGTATCCGCCTTTGGTGTCATCGTCCAAGCTGGACTTGATTTTGCTATAGGACGATCTCGAGCTATATGACCATCATTTCCATAACTAAAACATACCTTGGAAGGCTGTGAACAGTTTGGACTTATATGTCCCTCCTCTCCGCATTTGTAGCATCTAACTGGCGGTCGTTCTCCTCCCCTAGAATTTGTTGCTGGTGCTGGTGCTGGTGCTGACGTCTTCCTGTCAATGTTAAATCTTCTCTTCTTGAAATTTCCACTTGAGTTATTTCTTCTATTATCTTGGCCATGATTACCACCGAAGTGGTTACCATTTCAGACATGATAATTTCCTCCACGATGGTTATCATTGTCCTGACGGTCGTTGCCATCGGTACGATTATTATCGTGTTACTGGTCGCCCGGTTGAACAGACTCATTATCTCGCTTTAATAATTGAGCCCTGTTCACAACATCTAAATATCGAGAAAATTTATAAGAAATGAGATATTGACGTATGTCGGGTTTCAAACCTCTCAAAAACATCCGCGTCATACGTTCCTCATTCTCCACCAAATGAGGTGCAAACCTGGATAACTCCGCGAACTTCGCCTCGTACTAGGACACCGTCATGTTATTCTGTTCTAGTCTAATAAACTCTACCTCTTTCATATGACGAATACTTTCAGGAAAGTACTTGTCATTGAAAAGTTTCTGAAATGTTTCCCAAGACATGTTGAGTGCGGCTGGATGAGTACGCTTCACGGATTCCCACCAGTAATCTGCCTCGTTACGGAACATAAAAGTTGTGAATGGAACCTTCTGTTCCTCCGTGCATCCCAAGACATCAAATATCTTGGTAATTTGCTTGACCCACGTCTCCACCTTAATCGGATCCGGCTTTCCCCAGAATTCTGGTGGTCCTAACTCTTTGAACTGCTTGGCTGTGACAAATCGTGCGTTACTATCATTTTTACTTGTATTTTGTACACAAGTCTCCCTCATCTGATTTTGCATGAACTGTAAAAAGTTTCTAAACATCCCATCGTTCATCGTCTGATCAGTGGTGTTATTTACAGGAGGAACATTTCCATCATGTTGCACGTTCTCCTGATTAGTGAGCAAATGTGTCTCTACGGTCTCATTTACTCTAATGTTAACATTCTCAGTTGCCATTCTCAATTACTGCCATAAAACAAGGGTTAATTAAAGAAATTAACATGCATATAATAACCCTATACTCTAACTAACCAACAAATAAGCTTAGGTAGGACACACTAGCGAAGGATTTACTCATCTCTCTCCTCCTAGTTCTATTCCCCGATCTCCGCTAGAGATCATATCCCTAAGCTCTGATACTAACTGTGACGCCCCCAAAATAGGTCCATTCCACTCAACCCATTCTGAGTCGCCAAATACATGGTACAGAAACAACTACAACTTTATTAATACCATATATAAACTGTGAGTTTAAATACAAATATTGTCATCTAGACAATATTCACACCCAAATAAGTAGAATATTACCAGAATATGTTCTATATGTTCTTCGTGGCTGAAACTCTGTTCTTAATGCAATCGATCACGATGAAAAATATTTTTGTAACTTGTATGTGTTTTTAATACTGTAAATGTTTTCCATGATTAAATTTGTTAAAGAGCTCGGTTTATATAGACCACTCCAGAATATTATCGTTTACAAAGATTTGCTGCTGTAATATGCACGATTAAAACAATGTTGCACAATTCTTGTAGTTCTAGGTCAATCATGATAAACTCATCTCGATTTCAGTCACAGAGATTCTGATTTCTGAGATATCACGCTATCAGTAATTTAAGGCTAATTGATATCCATTGCATGGGAGATAGGCTTGTTGCAGATTACTATAGTCCCAATTTCTAAAAAATGGGAAGTCATTACCTTGTATTACCATAAGCATGTTTCCATATTTCTTAATATACATTGGACCGTTAGAATTAACCAATTAGATTTCTCAAATCATGAGACAAGATTATGGCACATGATTTCTACTATGAATGTGTAACATATGGTAATTTATGCAATCAACTAGTTACCTTAAATAATTGCCTAGAATTAAGACCCTTGATTTATGACGCATGATTTATGCAGCATGATTTATGAGATGTGCTTACCATGAATCAAGGTGATGACAATGGATAGATTTATGGTATTAACTACAATTGATCATTTACTCCAGATTACCATATATGTATTGGTTATTCAAGATTTGATTTCATATGTTATGCTAGGTAATACTGGCCATGCATATTTGAACAAGTGAGTTAGCAGGTAGCACACGTATGAGAATGCAAGTATGTTTGTAATGCACATGTCCTAGAGCCTTATTTTGGAAAGTAATAATCATTAAGATCTTACATATATTCCTAGGACTCAAATTTGCTTTACAATGGCATCTTGACGTTTGAGCCTTCCTCTTTGAGATGTCATCTCTTTCCCTGAAATGTTATATAGCATGATTAGTGAAGTAATATGGTCATCATCAAAACATAGAGTGTGACATAAGTCAACATTCTCCCCCTTTTTGATGATGACAAAAAAATAATTATGGCTCCCCCTAAAACCATGCATTTCAAGAGAGTTATTGACTCCCTCTCGATTCATGCATACTATTGATCGTACATATACGCAAAGTTGTTCGAGTACCCTCGCATTTTCAAGTTACAACTAAAAATTGAAAAGTAACCCCTGCATTTTATGGTTAGTCCACGACATTTAAAGCAAAGAGTTATAGTAGACTTTTAAACCATCATCCATCAACAAATTTAAATCAACATGCATGCGGTACTTTGCATAGACAGGTTATTTGAACATAATAATAAAGAATGGAATAACAACCCTTATGAGTATTGAAAGAAAATAACTCTCTTCATGAATAATGAAAGAATAATACCCTTACCTCATAAGAAGACTGGATACTAGAATAGTGAGGTAGCAGTACTTTCTTCTTCTTTCTCTCTATAATTTCTCTCTATAATAATTTGCTCTATAGCTTTAGTGAATTGGTGAAAAATAATGAAGGAATGAGCTTCTATTTATAGGAAAATATAGTTTCGATAATTGCACATTTTGGGGCTCGAAATATTACAGTATAATACCTTTCTCTTTTACTTCATTTTTAATTTAGTCTTGCAAGTATTATCAAACTTGCACCACCTCCCCTAATAGTAAATCATGTGAATCAATAGTAAATCATGTGAATCAATAGTTCTAGACATGTGAAAATACGAATTACAGTATAGTACCTCCATCTATACCTCCATTTTTAACTTAGTCATGCAAGTATTATCAATCTTGCACCAACTCCCCTAATAGTAAATCATGTGAATCAATAGTACACACATGTGAACACATAGTTATAAGCATGTGAATTAATAGCAATTAACTACTCATTTATTCGGTGAATTACTCGATTGGTCAATATAACCTCCAGACATTAATTATCATCGAAATAAATGTCGATGTCCAATAACACTAATAATTCCCACACAATGGAATTATCACTTCATCTTTAATCAACACGAACTTGTTCATCATTAATATTATAACTCATAATATTTAACAACCAGATCGTTCCTAGGAAAGAGGGGGCTTTCCGATAAGGATTTCTCCTTATTGGCGGGCAATTAGGTGACCAAACCTCTCCTTGACAGAACTTCTAGACATTGTCAATATTGCAAATAATAATATGAATAACTTTGTCGTCTCAATTATTGATTTAATAATATAACATATTATGCAGATGATACTGTGACAATAATTGAATCAATAATATGAGAGATATGATGCAACAATTACTATAGCAATAATTGAGTATAACTGAGTGACTTCTTACGTAAGCATCAATAATCAATACCGTGTGCTACTATGAAACCACACGTATTACTGTACTTTTACTACTGGGTAGTTCAACAGTTTTAACGGTAACACTTTCGCCGTTATTTTTATAAAATGATAATTCTGTTGTTTTCTAACTACGATAATACTTCCGTTGTGAAGTCCACCAATGATTGTGCTATAGTACGGATATTCCCTGACAAAAAGAATATTCCCCGACCAATCGAATATTATATAACAACTTGCTTACTTTGCATAAGTTATAAATGTAGGGTTTCGACACAATAACGCACAGCGGAAATAGAACAATTTAAAGCAATTTCCGAAACCCTAACCAGGATCCATGCAAAAATAATTAATTCAGTGATTAGAAATTATACCGAATATGAAGATACTTTTAAAATTGATGCGCTCGAATCTCCAACGCAATCCAAACGAATCGCGCCTCTACGGTATCCACACGAACGCCCACGAACCATCGTACGATCTGCAGTAAACAAAACTGCGGTACTAGCCACCAAAAGGAATGGATTTTTAGAACTGTTTCTCTCTAGTCTCTCTCTAAGAGCGGCTAGGGTTATGATGTTCTGATATAACCCTAAGTGGCTACTATATCATATATATAGTAGTTTAAAAAGGGATTAATCAAGAACGTATTTTAATAAAATACGGATTTAATTTATATATATATATATATATATATATATATATCTTAATTAAGTCTTACTTAATTAATATACATGTATATACAAATTATCCTTTTAAATTTAAATTCAGTGATTTAAATATTATTAATCATATTAATATATTTAAATCCTTGAAATTTAAATTAATTCCATTTTAAATTACGTTCTATGTGTGTGACCCTATAGGTTATTATTACGTTGACAATAATTTTAAAATCATATTATAAAATTATAAACAGTGAGCGGCATCTAGTAATGCATCACTGCTACCCAAGTAATAATAAGATCGATGATTCGATACAACCTTTTCGTGACCAATGTTTCAATGTAATTTAATCCTTTTAACCTTAATATCCTAGATTAAATTCGAGTCATGGAATGTGTCATACTCTTCATAATTTAATCTGAGTTTTCTTGATCAATGAGCAGACTATATGAAACAAATCACTATTTGAGCATGGCCATGCATTTCATAGTCCTACTCAATCAAGAGGCCTATGGATATCATCCCTAATATATAGGAAGGTTAAATTTCATCTAGATCACTCATATTCCTCACACGATTCATGATGTACCTAATAATCACCTTTATAGTCCACCCTATTAAAGGTGACATTTGATGATATCAAAGTACATAAATTCCCGTGTAACAATATAGTGATTTCAGGTCAGAGGACCATTACATCATTGTCACTATGAGAATTGCTAATGACACTTCGCATAATGCTCCACATAGAATTCTCATGGTGGGTCCGTCAAAGTACATCGTTCTCTAACATGTACCTATGCATTGACTTAATATCTCATATATTTATGACCAATGAGATTTGGTCATCAGTCAATCCATATACTAGTCTCAATGCATCAATGTTGTCACATCAACAATGATACTCGACTAGGGACATTTAAGAATAATGATACTAATTGTAATTATATAATCTCATATTCAAGTCACATACTTGAAACTATATAATTTGTATCACTATTCTAAGGAATTTTATTATGTTAACAATTATATAACGCAGTAAATAAAACCATAATAAAATCATTCATTTATTCAATCAAATATAATATCAAAATGGTAAGCAATTATATCAAATAATTGGCCTCTATGGCATAAACTCTAACAATAAATATTACCCACAACTATAACATTGTATCAAATCCACACCATAATATTCAAAAAAAATATTTCGAGAAATTTAAATCTTTATTCATAAAATTTGGTGTCTCACAATCTCCCCTCCTTATGAAATTTTTCCCTCGAAATTTACGTACGTACCTGGTATGTCGAAGAGGTGAGGATACCTTGACTTCATTTCAGATTCTAACTCTTGAGGTATAACCTTTGAGTGTCGAATAGGATCCTTCTTATCCAAGATTTTAACACGTATCTCATCATACGTTAAATCTTCTGCTATCTCGTCTAGTTCTAATTCAATAATGTGGTTTGGGTCATCCACATATTTACGTAACATCAATACATGAAAAACGTTATGAACACGCGGCATACTTGGCGGTAAAACGAGTCTATAGGCCACAATTCCTACTCGATCGAGGATTTTAAATAGATCAATAAAATCAAGGGTTGAGATTTCCTCTCTTCATCGACTATTGCTTCTAGAATAACGCCCTCTTGAACCTTCTTCTTCACATTCATCAGCTTTGGATGTGTAGCTTGAGTGGCGTTTAACTTTATCGATTAAAGTCAATTCTACTCGTAGGTTTGATATCACCATGTGGGTCCCTAGAGTCTTTAACTCTATCTTCATCAATTGTAAGTTATACGAAATGGGTTTTGTGTTAACAACATCACACTCGTAAACGCATACGATCTTCTACTCAACGCGTCAGCTACCACGTTTGCTCTTCCACGATGATATTGAATGGTATAGTTGTAATCTTCAACAGCTCGAGCCAACGTCTTTGGCGCATGATACGTTCGTTTTGGGTGAAGAAATACTTGAGGGTTTTAGAAATGGGTTTTGTACTGGGGTCAATATAAAATTTGATTTCATGCTCTGGGGTAGGCTAGGAAGTCTTCAGAGAATATGTCAGGAAATTTATTAACAATAGAAATATCATTTAAAAACTGTGACTCTCATCCAAGACTTGGATAGCACATGAAATGAAGGTTTCTACTAACAAAGCTTTAACAAATAAGTCAAAGTCTAATCTCTCCGGAGTCAAATTTAAACATTGAGCGCAAGCACGAGAGATAAAAGAATGGGTAGAACCGGTATCTAATAAGGTATAGACTTCGCAAGAATTTATAATTAACTAACCCGTGCTAACTTTGTTCTGGTTACTCGCTTTTTGAGAAGTCACAAAAAACGCTCTTCCTGAAACCACCGACTTTATTTTGTTCGTATACGCCTTTGGTGCCACCATCCCAGCTGGACTTGATTTCGCTACATGACAAAATCAAGCTATGTGACTGTCTTTTCCACAACTAAAACATACCTTGAAAGGTTGTGAACAGTTTGGACTTATGTGTCCCTTCTCTTCCACATCTATTGCATCTAACTAACGGTCGTTCTCCTTCCTTGAAAACGGTTATTGGTGCTGCTGCCGACGTCTTCCCATCATCATTAAATCTTCTCTTCTTGAATTTTCCACTTCTATTATCTTGGCCATGATTACCACCGAAGTGGTTACCATTCTTGGCATGATAATTTCCCCCCACGATGGTTATCATTGTTCCGATGGTTGTTGCCACCGGTATGAGTATTATCGTGTTGTTGGTCGTTGCCTTTTGGTTGTGCTGACTCATTATCGCGCTCCAATAACTGAGCCCTATTCACAACATCTGAATATAAACAAATTTTGTGAGAAATGAGGTATTGACGTATATCGGGTTTCAAACCTCTTAGAAACATTCGCGTCATTCTCTCCTCATTATCGACCAAATGGGATGCAAACTAGGATAACTCCTCAAATTTAGCCTCGTATTGCGACAAGGTTATATTGTTTTGCTCCAACTTGATAAACTCCACCTCCTTTATGTGACGAATACTTTCGGGAAAGTACTTGTCGTTGAACAACTCTTGGAACTTCTCCCAAGACATCTTGAGTCCATTAGGCTAGGTACGTTTTACAGATTCCCACCAGTAATATGCCTCTTCACGTAACATAAAGGTGGCGAAGGGAACCTTTTGCTCCTCTGAGCATCCCAAGACATCAAATATCTTCGTGATCTTCCTTAACCACGTCTCTGCCTTAAGTGGTTCTGGCTTTCCCAAAAACTCTGGTGGTCCCAGCTCCTTGAACTGCTTAGCGGTGACCACCCGAGAGTTGCCAGTGTTTCCACATGCATTTTGAACAGGAGTCTCTCTCACCTGATGTTGCATGAATTGCATAAAGCCTCTAAACATCCCATCGTTCATCATCTGATTGGTGTTGTTATTTACCTGAGGATTATTGTCTTCCTGTTGCACATTATCCTGGGTATTGATCGTTGGTGACTCAATGGTCTCATGTGCTTCATTGCTGATCTCAACATTTCTAGATGCCATTTTCAAACACTGTCACAAAACAAGGGTTAATTGACATATCACATATTATCCCTATACTCTGACCGACCAATTAAATACCAAATAAACTTAGGTAGGTCATACTAGCGAAGGAATTCACCGTCTCTCCCCTCCTAGTGTTTATCTCACATCTCAGCCAGGGATCATATCCCTAAGCTTTGATACCAACTCTGACGCCCCTAAAATAGGTATACATCACCCATCTTGAGTCGCCAAATACATGGTACAAAATACAAATACAAACTTAATTTTACAACTGTTGTGTAATATACGGCAAAACATAGCTGAGAGTTTAAACAGGAATATTGCCTTCTAGACAATATCCACTCTCAAATAGAGTCCTCATTACATTTATTGTCACACTATTTTATAGAATAGTGAGGACTACTAATAAACCATCTCGGATTGATAAGTGGGTTTTATACCTACTTATTGGATATCAATTCACGCGAACTATGCCCATCTCAAGTACATTTTAGTATGTTTTTAGTTGCATTTCATGTTATTTTGCATTGCATGTATTGAGAACTCCTTTGGTGTAAAAGTACAGGATCTAGCATAATTTGGTGATATTAGATGGCATGAGGCTGATGGATGCATGGCATGAGGATCAAGTGGAGCAAAGAGACTAAGTGTTGATGGACAAAAGAATGAGCAGCATGAAAGGAATGAGCAGCAGAACCAGAACTCAAGTTGTAGAAGCCGCGCGGCCGCGCGACTACACAGGTCAACATACGCGTGCCCTCACGATCACTCGGCTGGGCCAGAATTGACATACGCGTGCCCGCACGAGGATTACAAAGGAAGACCACGCGCCCGCGCGCGATGACTAAAGTTGTTGAGCTATTTTGTTTTAATTTTTATTTTTGAGAGTTGTAATCAATTAAAAAAAATTCTGACTGGTGTCAGACGGATGATTTATTAGTTTTTACATTTTTTTATATTGGTAATTAGGGTTTACACTCTAGGAGAGATTCCAACGTAGAACTAAGCCTAAACTTCATCTTTTCTAATTCTTCTTGGGATTTTCAATCATTGTGAAAAACTATTGTTCGTTTGCTGGATTTTAATGCGGAATTGAACATTATTATTGGATTATAATCAACAATTAGGTTTGATCATTTCTATCCTTTCTCTTTCAATTGTTTGTTGATTATCCATGTTTAACTTTGATCCCATGATGGCTTTTGGTTCAGTCATGAACTAAACTCCATTATGGGATTCTAACCAATTTTAATATGTAGTTTAATTGCATACTTGACTGCTGGACTATTTTACATATCATAAGGAATTTCTATCATGGTTGATTTGCATGCATAAATGATTGATCACCATTCGATTTAGTTACTTGTATGGAATTTAAAGATAACATGCGAGTATGGATTGTAATCATGATAGCATGCGTATATGGGGCTGTTTTGGGTAGCTTTGTATTTCGTGAATAAGATAGACATATACTGTTTCACTGTATGAGTTAAATAAGGGCTTGTGCTTAAATTCAATATAGTTGCAATTTCACATAGACATATAGTGATTTTTGTTATATTGATGATTACATGGTGTCTATTGCATGTGGATGCTGTGTAAGTAGGTCATAATGCATTGAAAAATGGTTATGTCTACATTAGTGCTCTTGGCTACTTTCCTGTGATATGTGAACGATCTTGCATGAGGGTGGTAATTAGATGAAGTATTAAATGAAGTTAGGATCCCATTATTTCCAGATTTGATATATTTCATTACTATTCTTATTTTAGTTGTCATTTGATTTTAAAGTAGTTTTTAATCATAATCATATTTATTAGTTTAAGCATATAAAAATAGTGATAGAGTTGATGCATAATAATTTGATTTAGCAACTTTCTCTGTGGGACGATACTCTACTTACTCTGTATTACTTGTTGACGCATGTATGCTTGAATGAGTTAGAGCTCTTTTGTTAGAACTAAAAAAGAGGCAACAAGTTTTTGGCGCCGTTGCCGGGGAGAGTTGTTTAAATTTAAATAATTATCATCAATTTTAAGCTATATTGTATGACTTAGACAAATCTATTATTATCTCCTTTCTATTTTTGTTTGTTTTGTGGTTTAAGGTACTTGTAGATTTTTATGCACACGCGATCATCTAATTCCGAGTTAATACCTGCGGAGGATAACATTAATGGAAGAGGATGGAAAACAAGTGTGCGACGAAATTTGCAAGCTTAGTTAAAGGGTACTATACCTAACATGGCAGAAGAACAAAGAGTAGAGCAAAGAGAGGAGCACAAGGCTTTAAGAGACTATTCCATATCGAATATTAATGGACTTCAGTCTAGCATAGTCAGACCGGCAATAGCAGCAAATACTTTTGAGATTAAACCGGGCACTATTCAGATGGTGCAGAATTCGGTACAGTTTGGGGGTACTGCTACGGATGATCCGAATGAACACATGTTAAGTTTTATTGAGATTTGTGATACATTCAGATACAACAGTGTGTCGAAGGATGCTATCAGACTTAGGCTATTCCCATTCTCATTGAGGGATAAGGCGAGAAGTTGGTTGCATTCTTTGTCGTCAGGGTCAATCACTACATGGGAGGACTTAGCACATAAATTCTTAGCCAAGTTTTTCCCAATGGATAAGACTGCAAAGATGAGGACAGCTATCTCTCAGTTTGAGCAACAACAGGGCAAGTCCTTATATGAAGCATGAGAGAGATATAAAGAGATGATAAAGAAATGTCTGCATCACGGTATGCCAGATTAGATGGTGATTAACATATTTTACAATGGATTGGGATGGCAGTCGAGACGTATTATAGATGCAGCTGCAGGAGGGTCATTATGGGCAATGAGCTATGATGAGGCCTATACCCTTTTCAAAACTATGGCAGCAAATGACTTTCAGAATCCTACATCTCGGATGCCATAGCCCAAGGTTGCAGGTTTGTTGGAGGTGGACGCTATTATGCAGTTGTCGGCACAGATGGCAGCTATGGCGAAGAAAATAGATACAATAGCAGAGAGCAAAGTGAAAATAGTTGCCTTCGTATGTGAGATTTGTGCGGGGTCACACTCGACAGATCAATGTGCTATCAGCTCAGAGTCGGTACAGTATGTGAGCAATTACAGGAAAGACCAAAGATAGTTTTAGAACACAATACAATCCTAACAACCGCAATCATCCAAACTTCAGTTGGTCAAATAACCAAGGGAATCAACAAAATCAGTTTCAACTGATTCAACAATTTTAAGCAAAAGCCATCTCGTATTATTGATTTACACCAAAAACCACCGTTTCACGGATTTTCTCAACAACAACAACATCACACTCAAATTTGCACCTCAAAGAAGAAAAGAAATCGAAGTGGAGGAGATGATGTTGAAGTACATGGCAAACACGGAAGTTATGATCAAAAGCCAAGCAGTGGCTATTAAGAATTTGGAGTCTCAAATGGGGCAGATGAAGAACATGCTTAACAACAGGCCCCAAGGTTCATTGCCAAGTAATAAAGAGACAAATCCAAGAAGAGACAGGAAGGAACAGTGTCAAGCAATCACATTGAGATCTGGGAAAAACATTGCAGGTACTGAGAGTCACGCGCCCACGCTTAGTTATACTTTAAAGCGGTTTAAATTGCCATTGTGTGGCCGTCTAGGTAGAAAGCAATTGGTGATGAGAAAGAAAATTTGGAAAAATCTGAGTCGCAGCAGGTCGAGAAGGATAAAGTAGGTTCAGAAGAGAAGCTTAAGAATACAGTACCACCAGTTCACCCTCGGGTTCCGTATCTGCAAAGATTAAATATGCAGAGGGAAGATAAGCAATTCAGTAAGTTTTTGGAGGTCTTTAAAAAGCTGTAAATTAACATACCTTTCGCCGAGGCATTGGAACAAATGCCAAGCTATGCAAAGTTCATGAAGGGTATATTGTCAAGGAAGAGGAGATTAGACGAGTTTGAGACGGTAGCCTTGACAGAGGAATGTAGTGCAGTGCTTTAGCAGAAATTACCTCTAAATTTGAAGGATCCGGGCAGTTTCACATTTCCATGCACAATCGGGAAGATGAGTTTCAGTAAGTGTTTATGTGATCTTGGGGCAAGTATAAATTTGATGCCCTTCTCAGTATTCAATCAATTAGGATTGCGGCTCCAAGGCCGATAAACATTTCTTTGTAGCTAGCTGACAGATCCATCACGTATCCACGGGGAATTATTGAAGATGTGTTGGTAAAGGTGGACAAATTTATCTTTTCGGTTGACTTTATCATCTTAGATTATGAGGAAGATAAAAACATACCAATCATATTGGAGAGACCATTCTTAGCCACAGGCAGGACTTTGATAGATGTGCAGAAAGGGGAACTCACGATGCGTGTACATGATCAGGAGGTTATCTTTAACGTCTTCAAGGCAATGAAGTTCCCAACAGATGACGAAGAATGTTTCTGGGTTGGTTTGGTGGATCGGGTCTTACATGATGAGGTACAGAATTTGGTGAACTATGAACCATGGAGGAGTGTAATTACTGAAAATTCAGATTTGGTGGACGATGAATTCGACGAATTTGTGCAATATCTGGACACTACTCCATAATTCAGAAAATTCAGAACACCTGTCGAGCCATTGACAAAAGCTGGAGAGTCATCGATAAAATTAAAGCCATCTCTTGAGACACCTCCAGAGCTTGAATTAAAACAACTTCCAGAACATCACAGGTACACATTTTTAAATAAAGATTCAAAATTACCTATGATTATTTCTTCTGCACTAACATCTTTTCAGGAAGAAAAACTGCTATGAGTGCTTAGAGAGTTCAAATCAGCTATTGGATGGACCATAGAAGATATCAAAGGGATCAGCCCTTCGTTTTGTATGCATACGATCTTGCTGGAAGATGGGAGTAAACCGTCGGTTGAGCAACAAAGAAGGCTTAATCCGATAATGAAAGAAGTGGTCAAGAAAGAGGTACTGAAATGGCTGGATGCAGGAATAATTTATCCGATTTCACACAGCTTATGGGTGAGCCCAGTGTAGTGTGTACCGAAGAAGGGGGGTATGGCTATTGTGACCAATGAAAATAATGAGTTAATTCCAACATGCACAGTGACGGGATGGAGAGTTTGCATAGATTACCGCAGGCTCAACAAAGCTACAAGGAAAGATCATTTTCCACTACCATTTATCGATCAGATGTTGGACAGATTAGTGGGTCATGAATACTATTGCCTTCTGGACGGGTATTCAGGATACAATCAAATTGTGATAGCTCCAGAAGATTAGGAAAAGACTACCTTCACATGTCCATACGGCACGTTTGCTTTCTGAAGGATGTCTTTTGGGTTGTGCAATGCTCCAACCATATTTCAGAGATGCGTGATGGCTATATTTTCAGATATGGTGGAGCAGAATATAGAGGTATTTATGGATGATTTTTCAGTCCTCAGGGACTCTTTTGATCTATGCCTTGAGAATTTGGTTATGGTTTTGAAGAGATGTGTTGAGACGAACTTAGTGTTGAACTGGGAAAAGTGCGATTTCATGGTAAAAGAAGGAATCATACTGGGACACAAGGTTTCGAAGAAGGGACTCGAGGTGGATAGAGCAAAGCTGGAAACGATTGAGAACTTGCCACCACCTACTTCAGTAAAAGGTGTCCGCAGTTTTTTGGGACATGCAGGTTTCTACCGCAGATTCCTCAAGGACTTCTCCAAGATAACCAAACCACTATACAGTCTATTAGAGAAGGATACACAGTTTAATTTTGATGAAACCTGTGTGTCGGCATTTGAGCACTTAAAGAGGAAACTAACTTCAGCACCAGTGATTACTGCACCAGATTGGGAATTGCCATTTGAGTTGATGTGTGATGCCAGCGATTACGTCGTAGGGGCTGTTTTGGGGAAGAGGAAATAGAAGAATTTTCATGTGATTTATTATGCCAGCAAGACTCCTTACAGATGCACAGTTGAACTACACCACCATAGAGAAAGAGTTATTGGCAGTGGTGTACGCCTTTAATAAATTTCGAGCATATCTAATTGGCACAATGCTGATAGTGTATACGGATCACGTGACAATTCGACATTTAATGGCAAAGAAAGATGCAAAACCTCGGTTGATCAGATGGATTTTATTACTGTAGGAATTTGATTTGGAGATCAAGGACAGAAATGGCACCGAAAACTAAGTGGCGAACCACTTATCGAGACTAGAGAATCCAGAAATGAAGGAAGACGATAATGTTATGATCAATGAGTCCTTTCCAGATGAGCAGTTGTTTGAGGTGAAAGGGGAAGTGCCATGGTTTGCAGATTACACGAATTATTTGGTGAGTAAGATGGTACCTTCTGACTTAATGGGTTATCAAAAGAAGAAATTTCTGCATGATGTTAAATGGTATATATGAGATGAGCCTTACTTGTTTAAACAGTGTTATGATCAAATGATACGGAGGTGTATTCCGTATAGCGAAACCGAGAGGATTTTACAGGATTGTCATTCTTCAGTGTATGGAGGTCACTATGGGGGAGAAGGAACAGCGGCTAGAGTACTACAAGCAGGATTTTATTGGCCTATAATTTTCAAGGATGCATATAGTTTTGTCCAGTGGTGTGATAGATGTCAGCGAGTGGGGAACATCTCGAAAAGAAATGAAATGCCCCTGAATACGATCCTCGAAGTAGAAATTTTTGATGTTTGGGGGATTGATTTCATGGGACCTTTTGTTTCTTCCTGCAGAAATCTCTACATCTTGCTCACAGTGGATTATGTCTCGAAATGGGTAGAAGTGGCAGCTCTTCCGACAAATGATGCCAAGGTTGTCTTAAGGTTTTTACACAGAAGTATCTTCACGAGATTTGGGACTCCAAGGGTCATCATCAGTGACGAAGGTAGTCATTTCTGCAATAGGCAGTTTACAGCTTTGTTGGCTAAGTATGGGTTGAACCATCGCATCGCTATAGCTTATCACCCACAAACGAATGGCCAAGCTGAAGTGTCGAATCGAGAAGTCAAGAGAATCCCTGAAAAATTTATGAATCCCACACGGAAGGACTGGTCGTTAAAGTTAGATGATGCAGTATGGGCCTATAGGACTGCATACAAGACTCCGTTGGGTATGTCACCTTTTCAGCTCATGTACGGAAAAGCCTGTCACCTGCCTATGGAGCTAGAGCATAAGGCATATTGGGCAATTAGAAAGCTCAATTTTGATTTGAAAGTTGTAGAGGAGAAACACTTACTCCAACTCAATGAGTTGGATGAGTTCAGATTACAGGCATATGAGAATTAAAGCTATACAAGGAGAAGGTGAAGAAATGGCATAACCAAAAAATCATTGAGAGGACCTTTAAACCGGGACAGAGGGTTTTGCTTTATAACTCCAGACTTAAATTTTTTTCCCGGGAAGCTAAAATCGAGATGGTCAGGTCCATTTATAGTGAAGACTGTCTTCTCGCATGGTGCAATTGAAGTATTTGATAAGTTGCCGGACAAGCCTTTTAAGTTGAATGGACATCGCTTGAAGCATTACTTTGGTGGTGGGGTGGACAGACAGAAAGTCTCCTCAATTCTTTCTTCGACGTGAGATTCAGAGACAGTCAAGCTAATTGACTATAACTTAGCGCTTGATGGGAGGCAGCCCATTATTTCTATCTCTATTTACTTTTTATTTATTTAGTAGGGTATTTAGCTAGTTCATCTTTATCACTTTTGATAGATTGCTATGTTGAGCATAAGTGAGTGCATAATTGAATCTGCATTGGACTGTGTTTTAGTATGGTATAGAATTCACTTGTTCATTTATGCTTACTCCGGAGTTCACACGTTGATATGGGTAATTGGTGTGATGTAGGTGAATGGAAAAGAAGGCAGCACTATTTTGCAGATTGAGAGTTAAAGAAAATTTTTATAGTACAGGAATTTGCATCACGCGACCGTGCATGATTAAGCTTAACGAATCACGCGCTCGTGCCTGGAAGTCAATAGCTCATATTTCCAATCAAGCACCTTAATTCTCCACTCGCGCGCCTGAGCAAAAACTCCACTGCAAGGAAGCGCGGTCGTGCGCGATACTGGGACGTAAAATATTTTAAAAGTTTTAAAACCGAGTCGTGGCTTAATTAGTTTCTCACTTGACATAACAGAAGCTAATTCTTCAATTCTCCCATAACCACACGACTCCTCAGCTCTCATAAAAACTCATACCCACGATTCTCTCTACATTCAAAGCTCAGACCCGTGCTCTCATCCATGGGTATAAATCTAGGGTTTCTGTTTGGGTTGTGCAGCAACAAGTTTGGGGGTACTCTTATCAGCTATCTTATTCCTTATTAAGAAACTCATCTGTATTCTCTCTATCATCTATAAATGGGTCCAAAAAGAGCACACTCCATCTCCATCTCTTCCTCATCAGCATCTTCCTCCAGTAACCAAGAAGAGGATGTCGTGGACCACGTGAAATTTATCAGTTTGGAGGCCCAACAGGAATATTATCGAATTGTGGCCAAATCATTTGTGAAGTAACGGGGGTTTAAACCTGAGAAGCAAATGGAATATGATACAAGAAAGAGGTTGGGTTGGGTTGGCTGCAACTCCTATACCTATTCCCATGGGGGTTGTTCGAGAGTTCTACGCGAATGCTAAGGACATAAAAGGAGGGATAACGCTGGTTCGAGGAGTACAAGTGGATTTTCGACCTCCAGCGATCAGAGTAGTCTTCAGAATAAATGACGCACCACCGACCAGGTCTGCTAATTGGGTAGAAGGTGCGCATTTAGAAATGGATCTGGCAGTAGTGATTGCTGAATTGTGCATTCCGGGCACCAAATAGAATTATAAGGCAGGGACGACTGAGCCAAAATCTTTTCCAGCATCCGCCTTGAATCGATATGCCAAAGCATGGAATCTGTTTATCTGTGCCAAATTAATTCCATTAGCTCACCAGCATGAAATAATCACTGAGTGGGCTATCATTTTGTGGGGCATTATTAAAGGCAAGTACATTGACGTAGGCCACCTAATTCATCAAAATATGTGCATTATTTATGGGGGAGCACTACTGGGAGTATTCCACATGCGTTTGTGGCGGCCATGCTATATACCCAACAAGGAGTCTCGTGAAATAACGAGCAGTTGCAAATCCCGAGCCACGACATCACTCATGCAACTATTTCCAAGTTCAAGGATTGGACGGGTGGTGAACCACATCCGAGAGGATTAGGTTTTATCATTCAGCCCACTTTCCCAGAGCCATCACAGCAGCTCTTTCAGACAGATGAGGCTGGCCCGTTGACGCAAACACATGCTGCCCATGGGGATCTCCAGCTCCGAAGGTTGGAGCGTAAGGTTGATGCCATGTACGATAACTTCGGAGCGTTTGCTACGGGTCTCACGAGGGCCTTGGCAGAGGCTTTTGCCCAGCAGGGGACGACGTTAGAGTGGCCTCAGTTCGGGATAGCAGTGCCATATCCACCACCAGATTCACCACCCGAGGAGGGTGGTGCCACTGATCATTAGGGAAGTTTTTCTTTACCCTTTACCTTCATTCACTGGGACATTGAATATTATAAGTTTGGGGGTATTGGGGTAGTAGGATAGTTGCATGTAGTTTTTGCATGATTAGGTTAGATTTTGCATGTTTATTTGTCATGTTGCATGTTTAGTTTACTAGTTTATTTGTTTATGTGTTAGAATTTTTTTTAGTTTGCATGTCTCACAAAGTCTAGCTTTATGGAAATTTTGTCTAGCCAATGATGATAGTGAATGTTGAAGGATTTTTGAGTATTTTGGATAATATGAACGTAGTTATAAATGTTTTACACGATGAAATTCATGTTGTTGATTAAATGCTTTCGATTTGCACGGACGTGTTCACAACTACTTGTAGGCATAAGAATGATGTGTTGCATTGCTCGATAGAAAATGTAGTTTTAAAAAGAGAAATATGTGGAACATAGATGTAGACTTTCAAAACATTGACATTCAAACTTTGGGAAAACATGGGTATGCTATGTATAAAAAAAACAAAGAGCAATAACGTGGCTAGTCTTATTTTGGGGCCCTGGCTACTTGAGTAAGTACACCCGAGGGGATTGTCTCTACACCTAGCGCCCTAAGGTCTTTCATGGTCTGGGAGTCGTTGGTTGAAAGCTCGCTAAAGAGTAGCTGTGAGACCCCAGATTTTATGAATAAGGATTTAAATTTCTTGAAATATTTTTTTTGAATATTATGAAATGAATTTGATATAATGTTATAATTGTGGGTAATATTTATAAATTTTGCAAAGTACACAAGTTGTTATATAATATTCGATTGGTCGGGGAATATTCGTTTTAACAGAAAATATTCGTACGTCGACACAATCATTGGTGGACCCCACAACAGAATTATTATCGGATTGAGAAAACGACAAAAACATTTTATTGAAAATAACGGCGGAAGTTTTACCGTTGATACTGTTGAACTACTCGGTAGTAAAAGTATAGTAATACGTGTGGTTGCATAGTAGCACACGGTATTGATTATTAATGCTTATGTAAGAAGTCACTCAATTTGATTCAATTATTGTCGATATTTTATATGTTATTAAATTAATAATTGAGATGACGAAGTTGTTAATATTATTATTTGCATTATTAATGATGTCTAGAAGTTCTGCCAAGGAGAGGTTTGGTCACCTAATTGTGCGCCAATAGGGAGAAATCCTTATTGGAAAGCCCCCTCTTCTCGGGAGGCTAACACGTCGATTAATTGTGTGAATAATAATAATGATGATGAAGTTTTTTTTTATTAGTATTATTAACGTAATAAAACAGAAAAGCTTTTTATATAAAAAAATACTTTTATAAAGTTATTTGTTTTTTTAGGCTAATAGTAAAATCTTTTTATATAAAATGTAATACTTTTATAAAGTTATCTGTTTTATTAGACAATAATTAGAATATATTATATTTTATTATGCATAGTGTTTGCATAGTGCATGCATAGTATTTGTATAGTAAAATCTTTTATAAAGTTATTCGTTTTATTAGATTATAAATAGAATATATTATATTTTATTTAAAAGATTTTGCTTTAAATATGGACCGTCCAATTAAAGTAAATCAATCTGGACCATTCATAAATTAGTTACTATGCATTCCATTCTTCTATAAATAGAAGCTTATTCCTTCATTATTTCCTATGAATTCACTGAAACTCTAGAGGGAGAAACTATAGAGGGAAAGAAGAAAAGTATTCTGTTACTTCACCACTTCTATATTAAGTTTCTTTTACGGTAAGAGGTATTATTTCTTTTGTATTCATGAAGAGAACTTCTGTTATTCCATCTTTATTATTCTATTGGAATAACCTGTATACGCGGGCTACCCTATACTTGGTGAAATTCTTCTGTATTCCATTCATTATTATTCTGTTGGAATATCATGTCTGTGTATTACGCCGGACCTGGTTCCGTTTTTATTATTCTGTTAGAACATCCTGTCGGTGTGAATTTTACCTGACCTGGTTCTGTTATTTAGTATTCTGTTGGAATAACCTGTCTATACAAAGTATCGCATGTATGGTGATTTCTGTTGTTATTCCATTCCTTATTATTTTGTTGGAACATCTTGTCGGAGCGTATTACGCCTGACCTGGTTCCGTTATTTATTATTCGGTTGGAATAACTTGTCTATGCAAAGTATCGCATGCATGGTGATTTCTTTTGTTATTCCATTCTTTATTATACTCATTTGGTTAAAGTTTTGACTTCTATACTCCATGAAATTAGTGAAATATTCTTGATATTTGCGCTTCATCCAGTATCTTTTCATGGAAATATTCTTCTGAGCATTCTTGAATTTTACTTTACAAAGAAGTATAATGTTGACAATTTGGATGTTATTAGTTCCTGGATAAAATAATTCTTGAATTTGTTTTATTGAATTCTTATATCATTGTCATCATCCTCATTTTATATTTTTTTGAAAGTCATCTGTGGCCTGTAGTGCATAGATGGACTTGGTATGATTATGACCAGGGATTATTCGATGTAATCATGACCGTAATGTTACAAATGATGTGATAAAAGTCCCCATTGGCCCGTAGTGCATTGATGGACAGTTGTTGGCATGATCATAACCATTGATGAATACATGAATATCCTTGGCCCGTAGTGCATGGATAATTTGTGGTCGTGACCCTAATTAATATCCTTGGCCGTAGTGCAGGGATGATGTGGATTATTTATTAAGTTGAGTCTCAGCAATAAAAGTGATGAAAACCTTTTTAAATCATAAAAGATAGTAGACTTTATTCTCTACTTGACTCTTTTAATGGATTGCAGGTTCCGCTACAGTTAAACCTGATGTCCATTATATTTTATCAGTTTAACATTGTTGAAGACTAATGATAATTTATTCTGCATTATCTTAGTCATAATATTTCTTAATGGGCTAGTTGAGCTCACCTTTTCTTTCACTGTTCTCTTCAGGAAATGAGAACGTAGCCGGGACTAGTCGGGGAACGGAGTGATGGTCCGAGATGGTGTCTTAGTAGTCCTCACTATTCTGTTAAATAGTGTGATAATAAATGTAATGAGGACTAAATTGAGTGTGGATATTGTCTAGATGACAATATTTGCATTAAAACTCATAACATGTATTTTGTCGTATTTTACACGACTGTTGTATAATCAAGTTGTATTTAAATTTAGTACCATGTATTTGGCGACTCAAGATGGGTGATGTATACCTATTTTGGGGACGGCACAGTTGGTATCAAAGCTTAGGGATATGATCCCTGGATGAGATGTGAGATAAGAACTAGGAGGGGAGAGACGGGGAATTCCTTCGCTAGTATGACCTACCTAAGTTTATTTGGTATTTAATTGGTCGGTCAGAGTATAGGGATAATATGTGATATGTTAATTAACCCTTGTTTTGTGGCAGTGTTTGAAAATGGCATTCGAGAATGTTGAGAACATCAATGGAGCACAGGAGACCATTGAGTCTCCACAGATCAATAACCAGGACAATGTGCATCAGGAAGGCGACAATCCTCATGTAAATAACAACATTGACCAAATGATGAACGATGGAATGTTCTGAGGCTTCATGCAATTCATGCAACATCAGGCGAGAGCGGCTCCTATCCAAAATGCAGGTGGAAACACTGGCAACTCTCGGACGGTCACCGCCAAACAGTTCAAGGAGCTAGGACCACCTGAGTTTTTTGGAGAGCCAAAACCACTTAAGGCGGAGACGTGGATAAAACAGATCAACAAGATATTTGATGTCTTGGGTTGCTACAAGGAGCAAAAGGTTCCTTTTGCCACCTTCATGTCAAGGCAGCAGAGGCGATTCTTGGTGGGAATCAGAAACATACCCAACTCCGCCAGACTGAAGATGACTTGGGAGAAGCTCCAAGAATTATTCAACGACAAATACTTTCTCGAAAGTATTCATCACATGAAAGAGGTAGAGTTCATCAAGCTAGAGCAAAACAACATGACCGTGTCGCAGTACGAAGCCAAGTTTGCCGAGTTATCCCGGTTTGCGTCCCATTTGGTTGATAATGAGGAGAGAATGACACGGATGTTTTTAAGAGGTTTGAAACCAGAGATACGTCAATATCTTATCTCTCATAAACTGTGTTTGTATTCAGATGTTGTTAATAGGGCTCAGATATTGGAGCGCGATAATGAGTCAACCCAACCAAAGGAGAGCAGCTAGCAAAATGATAATACCAGTGATAACAGTCATCGAAGCGGTGACAATAAGTGTGGAGGGAATCAATATGCTAGAAATGGTAACCACTTCGGTGTTAATCATGGCCAAAATAATAAGAATGGACATTTCAAGAAGAGGAGATTCAACAATGATGGAAAGTTATCAGCACCAGAACCCGTGGTTAAGGAAGGAGAACGACCACCTATCATATGCTTCAAATGTGGAGGGGAGGGACACATTAGTCCAAACTGCGCAATGTCGTCCAAAGCATGTTATAATTATGGAAGAGAAGGTCACCTAGCCCGATTTTGTCGTTCACCGAAGACAAGTCCAGCTGAGATGGTGGCACCAAAGGCGGATGCAGACAAAACAAAGTTGGTGGTTTCAGGATGAGGCGTTTTCGTGACTTCTCAAAAAGCGAGTGACCCGAACGATGTTAGCACGGGTTAGTTAATTATAAATTATTGCGAAGACTATACCTTATTAGATACCGGTTCTACCCATTCTTTTATCTCTCTTGCTTGCGCTCAACGTTTAAATTTGACTCCGGAGAAATTAGACTTTGACTTATCGGTTGAAACTTCGTTAGCAGAAACCTTCGTTACCTCCAATGTTTATAAATCTTGTTTGATTCAAATCGACACTTTCACGTTGCATGTCGATCTTATCTCTTTGAAAATACTTATCTTTGATGTGATTTTAGGAATCAATTGGTTAACTACTCATCATGCTTTTAGTAAGGTTGTTAGCTTTCATATTCCTAACCAACCTGTTATGCGAATTCAAGTAACCAAACCACTAAAGTCAATCACTGTCATATCAAGCCATAAGTAAAGAGCCCCGATCCTTTCGTTGTTGATTTCATTGTGTGGAATGCACCAAAGCCAGACTTTCTGTAGGCGACTTCGTGAATGACGATGGCAAGTTGATAGGTATCAATGTGACGTGTTATCCAAGTCTTGGATGAGAGTCACAGTTGTGAATGATATTTCTATTGTTAATAAATTTCCTGACGTATTCTTGAAGACTTCTTAGCCTACCCCTAGAGCGTGAAATCGAATTTTGTATTGACCCCAGTATAAAACCCATTTCTTAAACCCTCAAATATTTCTTCAACTAAAACGAACGTAACATGTGCCAAAGACGTTGGTTCGAGTTGTTGAAGATTACGATCGTACTATTCAATACCAGTGTGGAAAAGCGAACGTGGTAGCTGACACGTTGAGTAGAAGATCGTATGCGTTTACAAGTGAGAATATACGAACATACGAACATACGGGAAGATAACAAATATACGATTAGAATCGACTTTAATCGATAAAGTTAAAGCCGCTCATGCTACACACCCGAATCTAATGAATGTGAAGAAGAAGGTTCAAGAAGGCGTTATCTCAACCCTCGATTTAATTATCCCATTTGAAATCCTCGATTGAGTAGGATCTGTGGCCTATAGACATATTTTACCGCCAAGTATGTCGCATGTTCATAACGTTTTTCACGTATCGATGTTAGTAAAAACTTAGTCTTGGGGGACTTTGGAGCCAAATTTCGGAATAATTAATGAATCTGAAAAATTATGAAATCATAGGGGTTTTATAGATCATGTTATAAGCTTTCCATAGCCTCAAAAATGGACTAATTCCGATAACGGACGAAGAAGTTATGAAGATTTGAAGTATATGCGTCAAAAGTTGCAAAATCTGGAAAATTGGAGCTAAGTGTCAAGGGTCGAGCGCCTAGGCGCTAGACTCGGCACTTAGATTCTGCTCTTGGGAGCCTAGGTTCTTGCCCAAGGCCAAATTTGGGCGCCTAGGCGCTGGTCAAGTGTTAAGCCAAAATCTGCCCGAACGTCCTTTAGTAAATTGGGCATAATATTTTCATATGAACTCGATTGAGGTGATTCAGGATGATTCGGAAAGGTAACGAGTAGACCTATAACTTTCATTATTTATATTTTGAGATTTGAGGTCGGTATCAAGGCCTAAAATGGCTATTTTAGGGACTGATGTGCATTCGGAGGCAATCGGAGGACATCGGGCATGCACGTATGCAACATGTAATGTTTTCGACGATAAAGGTATTCAAGGTTATACCTCAAGAGTTGGAATATGAAATGAAGTCAAGCTATCCTCACCTCTTCGGCATACCAGGTACGTACGTAAATTTCGAGGGCGAAATTTCATAAGGAGGGGAGATTTTGAGACCCCAGATTTTATGAATAAGGATTTAAATTTCTCAAAATATTTTTTTTGAATATTATGAAATGAATTTGATATAATGTTATAGTTGTGGGTAATATTTATAAATTTTGCAAAGTACGCAAGTTGTTATATAATATTCGATTGGTCGGGGAATATTCGTTTTAATAGGAAATATTCGTACGACAAGACACAATCATTAGTGGACCCCACAATGTAATTATCATTTGATTGAGAAAACAACAAAAAATATTTTATTGAAAATAATGGCGGGAGTTTTACCGTTGATACCGTTGAAATACTCGGTAGTAAAGTAAAAGAATACGATGTCTGGCGCAGTTAGTAGTAATACCAGTATTGATTATTAATGCTTATGTGAGAAGTCACTCGGTTTTATTCAATTATTATTCGATATTTTATATGTTATTAAATCAATAATTGAGATGATGAAGTTGTTAATATTATTATTTGCATTATTAACGATGTCTAGAAGTTACGCCAAGGAGAGGTTTGGTCACCTAATCATTGGCTATGAATAGGAGAAATCCTTATTCGAAAGCCCCATCTTTCCTAGAACGACACACTGGTCGATTAATGGTGTGAATAATAATAATGATGATGAAGTTTTGTTTTATTAGTATTATTAACGTAATAAAAGCAGAAAGATTTTTATATAAAACAAAATACTTTTATAAAGTTATTCGTTTTATTAGGTTAATAGTAAAATCTTGTTATATAAAAATGTAATACTTTTATAAAGTTATCATGTTTTATTAGACAATAATTAAAATATATTATATTTTATTATGCATAGTGTTTGCATAGTAAAATCTTTTATAATGTTATTCGTTTTATTAGATTATAAATGGAATATATTATATTTTATTTAAAAGATTTTGCTTTAAATATGGACCGTCCGATTAAAGTAAATCAATCTGGACCGTTCATGAATTAGTTACTATGCATTCCATTCTTCAATAAATAGAAACTCATTCCTTCATTATTTCTTACAAATTCACTGGAACTCTAGAGAGAGAAACTATAGAGAGACCGAAGAAAAGTATTCTACTACTTCACCACTTCTATATCAAGTTTCTTTTACTGGTAAGGGATATTATTTGTTGTAATTAGTAAGGGGTATTATTTTTTTGTATTCATGAAGAGAACTTCGTTGTTATTCCATCTTTATTATTTCGTGGAATAACTCAGATCTGCAAGCTACCCTATACTTGGTGAAATTCTTCTCGTATTCCATTCTTTATTATTCTATTGGAATATCCTCATCATGCATGATTTCTACGCCGACCCGGTTTCGCCTTTTATTATTCTCGTTGGAATATCCTCGTCTGCGTGCTTTTACCTTTGGACTGGTTCTCATCTTTATTATTCATTTATTACATTGGAACATCCCGCTTGATTGTGAATTTCACCGAACTGGTTTTCGTTATTTAGTATTTTGTGGAATAACTTTCATACATGCAAAGTAACACATGCATGGTGATTTCTGTTGTTATTCCATTCCTTATTATTCTGTTGGAACATCCTATCGGTGTGTATTACGCCTGACCTGGTTCCGTTATTTATTATTCTGTTAGAATAACCATCTATGTGAAGTACTGCATGCATGGTGATTTCTTTTGTTATTCCATTCTTTATTATACTCAGTTGGTTAAAGTTTTAACTTCTATAATCCATGAAATTAGTGGAATATTCTTGATATTTGCGCTTCATCCAGTATCTTTTCATGGAAATATTCTTCTGAGCATTCTTGAATTTTACTTTACAAAGAAGTATCATGTTGACAATTTGGACATTATTAGTTCCTGGATAAAATAATTCTTGAATTTGTTTTATTGAATTCTTATATCATTGTCATCATCCCCATGTTTATATTTTGTTGAAAGTCATCTGTAGCCTGTAGTGCATAGATGGACTTGGTATGATTATGACCAGGGATTATTCGGTATAATCATAACTGTAATGTTACAAATGATGTGAAAAAAATCCTCATTGGCCCGTAGTGCATTGATGGACAGTTTTTGGTATGATTATGGCTATGGATTCTCTTTGGCCAAAGGAGCAAAGATGAATTGTTTTATGACATAATCAGGACTGTTGATGAAAACACGATTATCTTTGGACCGTAGTGCATGGATAATTCGTGGTCGTGATACTAAATAATATCCTTGGCCTGTAGTGCAGGGATGATTTGATGATGTAGATTATTTATTAAGCTGAGTCTTAGCGATAAAAGTGATGAAAAACTTTTTAAATCATAAAAGATAGTAGATTTTATTCTCTACTTGACTCTTTTAATGGATTGCATGTTTCATCGCAGATTAAACTTGATGTCTATTATATTTTATCGGTTTAACATCATTGTTGAAGACTAATGATAATTTTATTCGCATTATCTTAGTCATAATATTTCTTATTGGGCTAGTTGAGCTCACCCTTTCTTTCACTGTTCTCTTCAGGAAATGAAAACATAGCCGGGACTAGTCCGAGATGGTTTATTAGTAGTCCTCACTATTCTATAAAATAGTGTGATAATAAATGTAATGAGGACTCTATTTGAGAGTGGATATTGTCTAGGTGACAATATTTATATTAAAACTCACAGCATATGTTTTGTCGTATTTTACACGACTGTTGTATAATTAAGTTGTATTTGAATTTTGTATCATGTATTTGGTGACCCAAGATGGGTGATGTATACCTATTTTTGGGACGTCACAGTTGGTATCAAAGCTTAGGGATATAATCCCTGGCTGAGATGTGAGATAAGAACTAGGATGGGAGAGACGTGGAATTCTTTCGCTAGTATGACCTACCTAAGTTTATTTGGTATTTAATTGGTCGGTCAGAGTATAAGGATAATATGTGATATGTTAATTAACCCTTGTTTTGTGGCAGTGTTTGAAAATGACATCCGAGAATGTTGAGAACATCAATGGAGCACAGGAGACCGTTGAGTCTCCACAGATCAATAACCAGGACAATGTACAACAGGATGGCAATAATCCTCCTGCAAACAACAACACTGATCAATTGACGAACGACGGTACGTTTAGGAGCTTTTTAGAATTCATGCAACATCAGGCGAAGGCGGCTCCTATTCATAATGCAGGTAAAAATAATGGCAACCCACGGTCGGTCACCGTAAACAATTCAAGGAGCTGGGACCACCTAAGTTTTTGGGAAAGCCAGAACCACTTAAGGCGGAGACGTGGTTAAAGAAGATCACCAATATATTTGATGTCTTGGGATGCTTAGAGGAGCAAAAAGTTCCATTCGCCGCCTTTATGTTGCATGAAGAAGCAGATCATTGGTGGGAATATATAAAACGTACCCAGCCTGACGCACTTAAGTTGTCTTGGGAGAAATTTCAAGAATTGTTCAACGATAAGTACTTTCCTAAAAGTATTAAATCACATGAAGGAGGTGGAATTTATCAAGTCGAGGAGCAAAACAATATGGACCGTGTCGCAAAGACGAGGCTATATTTATGAATTATCCCGGTTTGCATCCCATTTGGTCGATAATGAGGAACGAATGACGCGAATGTTTCGCGAGGTTTAAAACACGGTATACGCTAATACCTCATTTCTCATAAACTTTGTTTATATTCGATGTTGTGAATAGGGCTCGATTATTGGAGCGCGATAATGAGTTAAGCGAAACCAAAAGGCAACGACCAAAAACACGATAATAATCGTCTTCTGGTGGCAAATGGCCATCGTAACAATGATAACCATCGGGGAAATTATCATGCCATACATGGTAACCACTTCGGTGGTAATCATGGCCAAGATAATAGAAGTGGAAATTTCAAGAAGAGAAGGTTCAATAATGATGGAAAGACAGCAACACCAGGACCCGTTTCAAAGAAAGAAGAACTAACACCGGTCGTATGTTTTAAATGCGGACAGAAGGGACACATCCGTCCAAAATGTACGCAGCAATCCAAAGCATGTTTTAATTGCGGAAGAGAAGGTCACCTAGCTCGATTTTGTCGTATGGTGAAGTCAAGTTCAGCTGGGATGGTGATGCCAAAGGATGTCCCAGACAAGCCAAAGCCGGTAGTTTAAGAGAGAGCATTTTTTTCTTCGTGATGACGAACCTGAATAAAATTATCACGGGTAAGTTAATCATAAACTCTTGCGAAGTCTATACTGTGAGACCCCAAATTTTATGAATAAATATTTAATTTTCTAGAAATATTTTTTTGAAAATTATGATGTGAATTTGAGATAATAGTATAGGTGTGCGTAGTATTTATAAATTTTGCAAAGTATGCAAGTTGTTATATTATATTCGATTGGTCGGGGAATATCCGGTTTAGCAGGGAATATTAAATGACGATTTGCATACAATCATTGGTGGACCCCTACAATGTAATTATTGTCGATTGAGAAAATGACAAAAATATTTTTATGAAAATAACTACGGAAGTTTTACTGAATTAATCTTGTTGAACTACTCGATAGTAAAAATAAAGAATACGCTGTGGTCGCATAGTAGCACACCAGTATTGATTATTGATGCTTACGTGAAAAGTCATTCGGTTTTGTTCAATCGGGTATTATTGTGGCACTTTTTCGTGTTGGAGTACTATTTATGAGTTACTATTCACGAGTTACTATTGAGTCACATTCACTTACTATTAGGGGAGTCAGTGCAAGATTGATGATACTTGCATGACTAAGTTAAAAATAGAGGTATAGATGGAGGTATATATCGTAATTAATTTTTCACATGTTTAGAACTATTGAGTCACATGATTTACTATTGATTCACATGATTTACTATTAGGGAGGTGGTGCAAGTTTAATAATACTTGGATGATCAAGTAAAAATGAAAGAAAAGTTGGAGGTATCAGATTTGTAATATTTTGCGCCCCAAAACGCGTGTAAATTATCGAAACTATATTTTCCTATAAATAGAAGCTCATTCTTCCTTCATTTCCCACCAATTCACAAAAGCTTTAGAGCCATTATTATAGAGAGAAATTATAGAGAGAAAGAAGAAGAGAAATCTGCTACCTCACTATTCCAGTATTCAGTCTTCTTTTGAGGTAAGGGATATTATTTGTTGTACTCGTAAGGGATATTATTTGTTGTACTCGTAAGGGATATTATTTTCTTTCAATACTCGTAAGGGGTATTATTTTTTTTGTATTCATGAAGAGAACTAAGTTGGTTAAAGCTTTGACTTCTATACTCCTTGAAATTAGTGGAATATCCTTGATATTTGCGCTTCATCCAGTATTTTTCATGGAAATATTCTTCTGAGCATTCTTTAATTTTACTCTACAAAGCAGTATCATGTTGACAATTTGGACGATATTAGTTCCTGAATAAATTAATTCGTGAACTTGTTTTATTGAATTCTTATATCATTGTCATCATCCTCATGTTTATATTTTTTTTAAAGTCATCTCGTGGGTCTGTAGTGCATAGATGGACTTGGTATGATTATGACCGGGGATTATTGATAATGTAATCATGACCGTAATGTTATAAATGATGTGATAAAAGTCCTCATTGGCCCGTAGTGCATTGATGGACAGTTGTTGGCATGATCATGACCATTGATGAATACACAAATATCCTTGGCCCGTAGTGCATGGATAATTTGTGGTCGTGACCCTAATAAATTATTTTATGGCATGATCATGACTATTGAAGAATACACAAATATCCTTGGCCCGTAGTGCATGGATAATTTGTGGTCGTGACCCTAATGAATTGTTTTATGGCATGATCATGACTATTGATGAATACACAAATATCCTTGGCCCGTAGTGCATGGATAATTTATGGTCGTGACCCTAATGAATATCCTTGGCCGTAGTGCAGGGATGATGCGGATTATTTATTAAGCTAAGTCTCAACGATAAAAGTGATGAAAAACCTTTTTAAATCATAAAAGATAGTAGATTTTATTCTCTACTTGACTCTTTTAATGGATTGCTTGTTCAGCTGCAGTTAAACTTGATGTCTATTGTATTTTATTAGTTTAACATTGTTGAAGGCTAATGATAATTTATTCGCATTATCTTAGTCATAATATTTCTTCTTGGGCTAGTTGAGCTCACCCTTTCTTTCCTTTTATTCTTCGTGAAATGAGAACGAGTGAGATTTAGTCGGGAGCGGAGTGATGGTCGGGATGATAGTATTAGCTAGTAGTCCTCACTATTCTTTTAAATAGTGTGACAATAAATGTAATGAGGACTTATTCTGAGAGTGAATATTGTCTAAATGACAATATTTGTATTAAAACTCACAGCTATGTTTTGTCGTATTTTACACAACTGTTGTATAATTAAGTTGTATTTGAATTTATGTACCATGTATTTTGGTGACTCAAGATAGGTGATGTATACCTATTTTGGGGGCGTCACAGTTGGTATCAAAGCTTAGGGATATGATCCCTGGCTAAGATGTGAGATAAGAACTAGGAGGGGAGAGACGGGGAATTCCTTCGCTAGTATGACCTACCTAAGTTTATTTGGTATTTAATTGGTCGGTCAGAGTATAGGAATAATATGTGATATGTTAATTAAACCTTGTTTTGTGGCAGTATTTGAAAATGGCATCCGAGAATGTTGAGAACTTAAATGGAGCACAGGAGACCGTTGAGTCTCCACAAATTAATAATCAGGATAATGTGCATCAGGAAGGCGACATTCCTCAGGAAAACAACAACACTGACCAAATGATGAACGATGGAATGTTCCGAGGCTTCATGCAGTTCATGAAATATCAGGTGAGAGCGGCTCCTGTACAAAATGCAGGTGGAAATACTGGCAACTCTCGGTTGGTCACCGCCAAGCAGTTTAAGGAACTGGGACCACCGGAGTTTTTTTTGGAGAGCCAAAATCACTTAAGGCGGAGACATGGATTAAGCAGATCAATAAGATATTTTATGTCTTGGGATGCTCCGAGGAGCAAAAGGTTCCCTTTGCCACCTTCATGTTGCGGGCAGAGGCATATTACTGGTGGGAATCTGTAAAGTGTACTCAACTTGCCGCACTGAAGATGTATTGGGAGAAGTTTCAAGAACTGTTCAACGACAAGTACTTTCTCGAAAGTATTCGTCACATGAAAGAGGTAGAGTTCATCAAGTTGGAACAAAACAACATGACCGTATAGCAGTACGAAGCCAAGTTTGTCGAGTTGTCTCATTTTGTGTCCCATTTGGTTGATAATGAGGAGAGAATGACACGAATGTTCCTAAGAGATTTGAAACCCGAGATACGTCAATATCTTATCTCTCATTAACTGTGTTTGTATTCAGATGTTGTTAATAGGGCTCAGTTATTAGAGCGCGATAATGAGTCAACCCAACCGAAAGAGAGCAGCCGACAAAATGATAATACCAGTGATAACAGTCATCAAAGCGGTGACAATAAGCGTGGAGGGAATCAACATGCCAGAAATGGTAACCACTTCGGTGGTAATCATGGTCAAAACAATAAGAATGGATATTTCAAGAAGAGGAGAGTCAACAATAATGGAAAGACGTCAGTATCAGCACCTGTCGTTAAGGAAGGAGAACGACCACCTATCATATGCTTCAAGTGTGGAGGAGAGGGACACATCAGTCCCAACTGTACGATGCCATCCAAAGCATGTTACAACTGTTGAAGAGAAGGTCACCTGGCCCGATTTTGTCATGCACCGAAGACAAGTCCAGCTGGGATGGAGGCATCAAAGGCCGTCCCAGAAAAGACAAAACCGGTAGTTCAAGGGAGAGCGTTTTTCGTGACTTCTAAAAAGTGAGTAACCCAAACGAAGTTAGCACGGGTTAGTTAATTATAAATTCTTACGAAGTCTATACCTTATTAGATACCGGTTCTACCCATTCTTTTATCTCTCTTGCTTGCGCTCAACGTTTAAATTTAACTCAAGAGAAGTTAGACTTTGACCTATTGGTTGAAACTTCATTAGCAGAAACCTTCGTTACCTCCACTGTTTATTAATCTTGTTTGATTCAAATCGACACTTTTACGTTACCTGTCGATCTTATCTCTTTGAAAATACTTTCCTTTGATGTAATTTTAGAAATCGATTGGTTAACTACTCATCATGTTTTTCGTAAGGTTGTTAGCTTTCATATTTCTAACCAACCTGTTATGCAAATTCAAGCAACCAAACCACTAAAGTCAATCATTATCATATCAAGCCATAAGTAAAGAGCCCCGATCCTTTCGTTGTTGACTTTCTTGTATGGAATGCACCAAAGCCAGACTTTCTGTAGGCGATGTCGTGAATGACGATGGCAAGTTGATAGGTATCAATGTGACATGTTATCCAAGTCTTGGATAAGAGTCACAGTTGTGAATGATATTTCTATTGTTAATAAATTTCTTGACGTATTCCAGAAGACTTCTTAGCCTACCCCTAGAGCGTGAAATCGAATTTTGTATTGACCCCAGTACAAAACCCATTTCTAAAACCCTTAAATATTCTTTAACCAAAATAAACGTATCATGCTCCAAAGACATTGGCTCGAGCTGTTGAAGATTACGATCGTACCATTCAATATCATCGTAGAAGAGCAAATGTGGTAGCTGACGCATTGAGTAGAAGATCATACGCGGGTACGAGTGTGATATTGACAACGCAAAGGCCCATTTTCTGTGACTTGCAAAGGATGGAGATAGAGTTAAAGACTCCAGGAACCCATGTGATGATGGCGAATATACGAGTAGAATCGACTTTAATAGATAAAGTTAAAACCGCTCAAGTTACACAACCAAAGCTGATGAATGTGAAGAAGAAGGTTCAAGAGGGCGTTATTCTAGAAGCAAAAATCGACGAAGAGAGGAAATCTCAACCCTCGATTTAATTGGCCCATTTGAAATCCTCGATCAAGTAGGAGCTGTAGACTCGTTTTACCGCCAAGTATGTCGCGTGTTCATAACGTATCGATGTTACGTAAATATGTGGACGACCCAAACCGCATTATTAATTTAGAACCGGATGAGATAGCGGATGATTTAACATATGAGGAGATACGTGTTAAAATCTTGGATAAGAAGGATTATATTCGACACTCAAAGGTTATACCTCAAGAGTTAGAATCTGAAACGAAGTCAAGGTATCCTCTGTTCGGCATACCAGGTACGTACGTAAATTTCGAGGGCGAAATTTCATAAGGAGGGGAGATTGTGAGACCCCAGATTTTATGAATAAATATTTAATTTTCTCGAAATATTTTTTTGAAAATTATGATGTGAATTTGAGATAATAGTATAGTTGTGGGTAGTATTTATAAATTTTGCAAAGTATGCAAGTTGTTATATTATATTCGATTGGTCGGGGAATATTCGGTTTAGCAGGGAATATTAAATGACGACAAAGACAAGCATCAGTGGACCCCACAATGTAATTATTATTGTCGGATTGAGAAAACGACAAAATATATTTTTATGAAAATAATTGGCGGAAGTTTCATCGTTAATACTATTGAACTACTCGGTAGTAAAAGTACGAAGAATTGCGTGGTTGCATAAGAGTAACACCTGCAGTATTGATTATTGATGCTTACATGAGAAGTCATTCAGTTTTGTTCAATCGGGTATTCAGGGCACTTTTCGTGTCGGAGTACTATTCATGAGTTACTATTCACGAGTTACTATTGAGTCACATTCACTTACTATTAGGGGAGTTGGTGCAAGATTGATGATACTTGCATGACTAAGTTAAAAATAGAGGTATAGATAGAGGTAGTATACTGTAATTAATTTTTTCATATGTTTAGAACTATTGAGTCACATGATTTACTATTGATTCACATGATTTACTATTAGGGGAGGTGGTGCAAGTTTGATAATACTTGGATGACTAAAGTAAAAATGAAAGAAATGTTGGAGGTATTGTACTGTAATATTTTGCGCCCCAAAACGTGAAATTATCGAAACTATATTTTCCTATAAATAGAAGCTCATTCTTCCTTCATTTCTCACCAATTCACAAAAGCTTTAGAGCCATTATTATAGAGAGAAATTATAGAGAGAAAGAAGAAGAGAAATCTGCTACCTCATTATTCTAGTATCCAGTCTTCTTTTCAGGTAAGGGATATTATTTGTTGTACTCGTAAGGGATATTATTTGTTGTACTCGTAAGGGATATTATTTTCTTTCAATACTCGTAAGGGGTATTATTTATTTTGTATTCATGAAGAGAACTCTATTATTCCATCTTTATTATTCTGTTGGAACATCATGTTCAGGTTTTTACGGGGACTGGTTAAAATCTTTATTATTCTGTTGGAATCTCTTTCGTGCTTTTCTACCGGACTCCGGTTCCGCTCTTTATTATTCCGCTTCTTTATTATTCTCGTTGGAACATCCTGTTCAGGCTTTTACGCTTGGGACCGGGTTCCGCCTTTTTTATTATATCATTCTTTATTATTCTGTTGGAACATCCTGTGTGTGATTTACGCTGGACTTGGTTCCGTCTTTATTATTCTATTCTTTATTATTCTGTTGGAACATCCTGTCTGTGCTTTACGCCGGACCTGGTTCCGTCTTTATTATTCCGTTCTTTATTATTCTGTTGGAACATCCTGTCGGTGTGAATTTCACCTGACCTGGTTCCGTCATTTAGTATTCTCTTTGGAATAACTCGTCGCGCGGGCACCGCATGCATGGTGATTTCTATTGTATTCCATTCTTTATTATACTCAGTTGGTTAAAGCTTTGACTTCTATACTCCATGAAATTAGTGGAATATCCTTGATATTTGCGCTTCATCCAGTATTTTTCATGGAAATATTCTTCTGAGCATTCTTTAATTTTACTCTACAAAGCAGTATCATGTTGACAATTTGGACGATATTAGTTTCTGAATTAATTAATTCGTGAACTTATTTTATTGAATTCTTATATCATTGTCATCATCCTCATGTTTATATTTTTTTTAAAGTCATCTGTGGCCTGTAGTGCATAGATGGACTTGATATGATTATGAACAGGGATTATTCGGTGTAATCATGACCGTAATGTTATAAAGGATGTGATAAAAGTCCTCATTGGCCCGTAGTGCATTGATGGACAGTTGTTGGCATGATCATGACCATTGATGAATACACAAATATCCTTGGCTCGTAGTGCATGGATAATTTGTGGTCGTGACCCTAATGAATTGTTTTATGGCATGATCATGACCATTGATGAATACTTAAATATCCTTGGCCCGTAGTTCATGGATAATTTGTGGTCGTGACCCTAATGAATATCCTTGGCCGTAGTGCAAGGATGATGCAGATTATTTATTAAGTTGAGTCTCAGCGATAAAAGTGATGAAAAACCTTTTTAAATCATAAAAGATAGTAGATTTTATTCTCTACTTGACTCTTTTAAAGGATTGCATGTTCTATAAATTATCATTTTTGAATATTATGATATAATGTTATAGTTGTGGGTAATATTTATAAATTTTGCAAGGTACGCAAGTTGTTATATAATATTCTATTGGTCGGGGAATATTCGTTTTAACAGAAAATATTCGTATGACGGTACAATCATTGGTGGACCCCACAACAGAATTATTGTCGAATTTAGAAAACGACAAAAATATTTTATTGAAAATAACGGCGGAAGTTTTACCATTGATACTGTTGAACTACTTGGTAGTAAAAGTACAATAATACGTGTGGTTGCATAGTAGCACACGGTATTGATTATTGATGCTTACGTAAGAAGTCACTCAGTTTTGTTCAATTATTGCTACAGTAATTGCTGCATAGTATCTCGTGTTATTTGATTCAATTATTGTCGATATTTTATATATTATTAAATCAATAATTGAGACGACAAAGTTATTAATATTATTATTTGCAATATTAACGATGTCTAGAAGTTCTGTTAAGGAGAGATTTGGTTACCTAATTGCGTGCCAATAGGGAGAAATTCTTATTGGAAAGCCCCATCTTTCTTGGGAACGACCTGGTCGATTAATGTTGTGAATTATAATAACGATGATAAATGTTGTTAAAAATATTGAGATGATTTTATGAGGTAATTGTTGTAAATTGGCTTATTATTTGGATTCTCATTTACCCATTCTCTAAAATCGTTGGTAGAAAGTTGTCTCAGATTAGATATTATTATTATATATATATATATATATATATATATATATATATATATATATATAGGTGTAAGTGTATTATATTATTTATATATATTATATATAAAGTGTGTGGGAGATTTTGGTGGGTGATGGAAGATTATGGTGGGTGGTGGGAAGTATATATATATATATATATATATATATATATATATATATATATGATTTTGATGTTTGTAAGGTGTCGGGGGAGATGAATTCAAAAAGGAATCAAGTTGGTTATTTTTCAAACCAACATGTGGCTTATATATATATATATATATATATATATATATTATATTTGGTTTTAATTGATTGATTTCATTGAATTTCAATCAACCCAATTGTTGCGTATGAAGTCCGCGAGTCTTGAATTATTTCGTCTGAAATCCTTACACAGTGTCTTTCCATTTTCCTATAAATAGAAGCTCTTTCCTTCATTATTTCTTACAAATTCACTGAAACTCTAGAGAGAGAAACTATAGAGAGAAAGAAAAAAAGTATTCTGCTACTTCACCACTTTTATATCAAGTTTCTTTTACGGTAAGGGATATTATTTGTTGTACCCATAAGGGGTATTATTTCTCTTGTATTCATGAAGAGAACTTCTGTTATTCCATCTCTATTATTCTGTTGGAATAACCTGTATACGAGGGCTACAATATACTTGATGAAATTCTTCTGTAATCCATTCTTTATTATTACATTTGGAATATCCATGCATCTATATCACTGGGACCGGTTAAAATCTTTAATTATTCATTTATTCGTTGGAACATCACGTTTCGTGTGAATTTCACCCCGAATTGGTTTCGTTATTTATTATTCTCGTTGGAATAACCATTTATCTGGCAATCCGCATGCGTGATGATTTCTTTTGTTATTCCATTCTTATTATACTTAGTTGGTTAAAGTTTTGACTTCTATACTCCATGAAATTAGTGGAATATTCCTTATATTTGCGCTTCATCCAATATCTTTTCATGGAAATATTCTTCTGAGCATTCTTGAATTTTACTTTACAAAGAAGTATCATGTTGACAATTTGGACGTTATTAGTTCCTGGATAAAATAATTCTTGAATTTATTTTATTGAATTCTTATATCATTGTCATCATCCTCATGTTTATATTGTGTTGAATGTCATCTTTGGCTTACGGGCATAGATGGACTTAGTATGATTATGACCAGGGATCATTCGGTATAATCATGACCTGTAATATTATAAATGATGTGATAAAAGTCCTCAGTGGCCTGTAATGCATTGATGGATAGTTTTTGGTATGATTATGACCAGGGGTTATTCGGTATAGTCATGACCATTGATGATTTAATGAATATCCTTGACCGTGGTTCAGGGATGATCAGATGTTGTGGTTTATTTATTAAGCTGAGTCTTAGCGATAAAAATTGATGAAAACCTTTTAAAACATAGAAGATAGTAGATTTCATTCTCTACTTGACTCTTCTAATGGATTGCTTGTTCCGCTGCAGTTAAACTTGATGTATATTATATTTTATCAGTTTAACATTGTTGAAGACTAATGATAATTTATTCGTATTATCTTAGTCATAATATTTTTCTTCGGGCTAGTTGAGCTCACCCTTTCTTTCATTGTTCTCTTCAGGAAATGAGAACGTAGCCGGGACTAGTCGGGGAATGGAGTGATGGTCCAGATAGTAGCATTAGTAGTCCTCACTATTCTGTTAAATAGTGTCATAATAAATGTAATGAGCACTAAATTGGGTGTGGATATTGTCTAGATGACAATATTTGTATTTAAACTCACAGCATTTGTTTTGTCGTATTTTACACGACTACTGTATTATTAAGTTGTATTTGAATTTTATACCATGTATTTGGCACCTCAAGATGGGTGATGTATACCTAATTTTGGGGGCGTCATAGTTGGTATCAAAGCTTAGGGATATGATCCCTGGATGAGATGTGAGATAAGAACTAGGAGGGGAGAGACGGGGAATTCCTTCGCTAGTATGACCTACCTAAGTTTATTTGGTATTTAATTGGTCGGTCAGAGTATAGGAATAATATGTGATATGTTAATTAACCCTTGTTTTGTGGCAGTATTTGAAAATGGCATCCGAGAATGTTGAGAACATCAATGGAGCATAGGAGACCGTTGAGTCTCCACAGATCAATAACCAGGACAATGTGCATCAGGAAGGCGACAATCCTCATGCCAACAACAACACTGACCAAATGATGAACAACGGTACGTTTAGGAGCTTCTTAGAATTCATGCAACATCAGGCGAAGGTGGCTCCTGACCAAAATGCAGGTGGAAACAACGTGACTCTCGAAGCGGCCACCGCTAAGCGATTCAAGGAGCTAGGACCACCAAGTTCTTTGCGTAACCAAAACCACTTAAGGCGTGAGACGTGGATAAAGCGAGATCAACAAGATATTTGATGTCTTGGGATGCTCCAGGAGCAAAAGGTTCCTTTTGCCACCTTTCATGTTATTGCGTGTGACAGATTATTAGTGGGAATCGTAAAAGCGACTCAACCCGCCTTCACCGAGGATGTCTTGGGAGAAGTTCCAAGAGTCTTTTCAACGACAAGTACTTTCCCGAAAGTATTCATCACATGAAAGAGGTAGAGTTCATCAAGCTTGAGCAAAACAATAATATGGCCGTGGCACAAGACGAAGCTAAGTTTCTTTGAGATATCTCTGCCATATCCCACTTGGTTGATAATGAGGAGAGAATGATGCGGATGTTTCTAAGAGGTTTGAAACCGAGATACGCCAATACCTTATATCTCATAAAGCGTGTTTGTATTTAGATGTTGTGAATAGGGCTCGATTATTGGAGCGCGATAATGAGTCAACCCAACCAAGAGAGAGCAACCGACAAGTCGATAATACCAAAGGTAGTAGCTTGATCGCTTGCTTGGTGACAACAAACGGAGGAAATCAACATGCGAAATGATAACCACCGGTGGTAATCATGGCCAAGACAATAGGAGTGAAAAGTTCAAAAGAGAAGGTTCAAAGAAAGATAAAAAGACGCCAAGATTCAAAGACTCGCTATTAAGGAAGGAGAACGACCGCCGATCGTATGTTACAAATGTGGAGGGGAAGGACACATAAGTCCAAACTGCACGATGCCATCCAAAGTATGTTACAATTATGGAAAAGAAGGCCACCTAGCCCAATTTTATCGTGCACCAAAGTCAAGTCCAGCTGGGATGGAAGCATCCAAGGGTGTCCCGGACAAGACGAAACCGATAGTTCAAGGGAGAGCGTTTGTCGTAACCTCCTAAAAAGCGAGGAATCCGAACGAGGTGATCACGGGTAAGCTAATCATAAACTCTAGCGAAGTTTATACTTTATTTGATACCGGTTCTACCCATTCCTTTATTTCTCCTACTTGCATTCAACGTTTAAATTTGATTTCGGAGAAACTAGACTTTGACTTATCTGTTGAAACTCCGTTGGGAGAACCCTTCATTACATCCACGGTTTATAAGTCTTGTTTGATTCAAATTGGTAACCGTATGTTACCTGTCAATCTTATTTCTTTGAAAATACTTGCATTTGATGTGATTCTAAGGATTGATTAGTTAACTACTCATCATGCAAAAATTGATTGTTTTCGTAAGGTTGTTAGCTTTCATATTCCTAACCAACCTATTATATGAATTCAAGCAACCAAACCATTAAAATCCATTACTGTCATTTCAAGCCATAAAGCTATTCGTTTATTGAAAAAAGGATGTCAAGCTTTCTTAGCTCATGTCACAGATCTAAACAAAAATACGTCAGTTTTGAATGATATTTCTATTGTTAATGAATTTCCTGATGTATTCCCTGAAGAACTTCCTGGCCTACCCCCATAGCGTGAAATTGAATTTTGTATCGACCTTGAACCCGGTACAAAACCCATTTCCAAAGCTCCATATCGAATGGCTTTTATTGAACTTCAGGAGTTAAAGGCCCAACTGCAGGAATTGTTAGACATTGGCTTTATTCATCCTAGTACTTCTCCTTGGGGTGCTCCTGTTCTATTCGTGAAGAAGAAAGATGGGAGTATGCGACTTTGTATTGATTATCGGGAGTTGAATCATGTCACCATCAAAAATAGGTACCCATTGCTACGTATTGATGACCTGTTTGACCAGTTGCAAGGCGCCAAATTCTTTTCAAAGATTGATCTTCGTTCCGGATATCACCAATTGAAGATTAGAACAGATGACATTCCAAAACGGCTTTTAACTCCTGCAGACGGCATTATAAATTCCTAGTCATATCTTTTGGATTGACTAATGCTCCTGCTGCCTTCATGGATATGATGAACCGAGTATTCAAGGAATATTTGGATCACTTTGTGTTCTTCTTTATTGATGGCATCTTTATTTATTCCAAAAGTCGTGAAGATCATGAGCAACACTTGAGGCTGATACTCCAAAAGCTTCGTGAATATAAGCTTTATGCCAAATTAAAGAAATGTGAGTTCTGGCTTGAGGAAGTAGCATTCCTTAGGCATGTAGTATCAAGTCATGGAATATCCATTGACCCAAAGAAAGATTGAAGCTATTCAAAGTTGGGAACAACCTAAATCGCTGGATCAAGGCACGTAGCTTTCTGGCTTATGTTGGTGGTTATTATCGAGATTCGTAGAAGGGTTTTCTCGAATCGCTACTCCATTAACTCAAATTGACTCGGAAAGATACAAAATTCGGTTGGAGCGAGGAATGTTGAGAAGAGTTTTCAAGAACTCAAGAGAAGACTCATTTCAAATACTGCTCGACAATACCATCCTGCCTTGAGGATTTCTCATCTATAGTGATGCTTCGTGCAAAGGTTTAGGATGTGTTCTCGTGCAACATGGGAAAGTTATAGCCTATGCCTCTTAACAACTCAAAGAATATGAGAGGAATTATCCTGCTCATGATCTAGAGTTGGCAGCTGTTGTATTCGCACTTAAAATTTAGAGGCATTACTTGTATGGGGAGAAAGTGGACATCTTTACGGATCATAAAAGCCTCAAATATTTCTTCACTCAAAAGGAACTCAACATGCGACAGCGACGTTAGCTTGAACTGTTGAAAGATTATAATCATACCATCCAATACCATCCTAGAAAAGCAAATGTGGTAGCTGATGCATTGAGTAGAAGATCATATGCGGGTACGAGTGCGATATTGTCAACGCAAAGGCCCATCTTGTATGACTTACAAAGGATGGAGATAGAGATAAAGACTCCATGGACCCACGTGATGATGGCGAATATATGAGTAGAACCGACTTTAATTGATAAAGTTAAAGCTGCTCAAGCTACAGACCTGGAGCTGATGCTTATGAGGAAGAAAGTACAAGAAGGTACTATGCCGGAAGCAAGAATCGATGAAGAAGGAATACTCTGAGTCTACTCCAGACTTTGTGTTCCTAACGACCCTAAGTTAACGTATAAAATCATGATGGAGGCGCACAACACACCATTTGCAATCCATCCTGGGAGTACCAAAATGTATCATGATCTTCGACATACATTTTGGTGGGGCAATATGAAGAGAGAGATAGCGCTGTTTATCTCAAGGTGTCTAACTTTTCAACGAGTCAAGGAGGAGCATCAAGTACCAAAAGGTCCATTGCAATCACTTGAAATTCTAGAATGGAAATGGGACCACATTACCATGGATTTCGTTACTGGTCTTCCCAAGGTTTCTCAAGGCATAGATGCAATTTGGGTCATTGTTGATAGATTGACCAAGTCTTCTTATTTCTTACCTATACGAGAAACTTATACACTTGAACGTCTTGCTCGTATGTACATAAACGAGATTATAAGATCGCATGGTATGCCAAGATCCATAGTTTTCGATCGAGACCCAAGATTCACTTCACGATTTTGGGTTAGTTTGCAAAAAGCTATGGGCACGGATTTACGATTTAGTTCGGCATATCATCCTCAGACGGACGGACAATCAGAGAGGACTATTCAAACTCTTGAAGATTTATTAAGACTCTGTGTCCTTGACTTCAAGGGGAGTTGGGACAAGTTCTTACCATTGGTGGAGTTTTCCTACAAAAACAGCTATCAATCAAGTATTGGCGTGGCTCCATTTGAGGCGTTGTATGGAAGAAAGTGTCGTTCTCCAGTATGCTGGGATGAGGTGGGTGAAGCAACGTTGTTGGGATCGGAGTTGGTACTTATGACTACGGAAAAGATTCAAACAATCCGACAACGTATAAAAACCTCACAAGACCGACAAAAGAGTTATGCTGATCTTCATCGAAAGGACGTGGAATTCGATATTGAAGATCATGTGTTGTTACGTGTTGCTCCATGGAAAGGAGTTATGAGATTTGGAAAGAGAGGAAAGCTCAATCCTCGATTCATTGGCCCATTTTTAATCCTCGAACGAGTAGGAACTGTGGCCTATAGACTCGCTTTACCGCCAAGTATGTCTCGTGTTCATAACGTTTTTCATATATCCATGTTACGTAAATATGTGAAAGACCCGAACCGCATTATTAAGTTAGAACCGGACAAAATAACGGAAGATTTAACGTATGAAGAGGTTCATGTTCAAATCTTGGATAAGAATGAACATATTCTACGCTCAAAGGTTATACCTCAAGTCAAAGTTTTGTGGAGAAATCACGATGTTGAGGAAATGACCTGGGAGTTAGAATCTAAAATGAAATCAAGGTATCCTTACCTCTTCGACATACCAGGTACGTACCCTAATTTCGAGGGTGAAATTTCATAAGAAGGGGAGATTGTAAGACCCCAACTTTTATGAATAAAAAATGAATTTTCTATAAATTATCATTTTTGAATATGATGATATAATGTTATAGTTGTGGGTAGTATTTATAAATTTTGCAAAGTACGAAGTTGTTATATAATATTCGATTGGTCGAGGAATATTCGTTTTAATAGGAAATATTTGTACGACGGCACAATCATTGGTGGACCCCATAACAAAATTATTGTCGGATTGAGAAAATGACAAAAATATTTTATTGAAAATAACGGCGGAAGTTTTCTGGTTGATCATTGTTGAACTACTCAAGAGTAAAAGTACAATAATACTTGTGGTTGCACAATAGTAGCACCAGTATTGATTATTGATGCTTATGAGAAGTCATTCAGTTTTATTCAATTATTGTCGATACTTTATATGTTATTAAATCAATAATTGAGATGACGAAGTTGTTAATATTATTATTTGCATTATTAACGATGTCTAGAAGTTCTGCCAATGAGAGGTTTGGTCACCTAATTGCGCGCCAATAGGGAGAAATCCTTATTGGAAAGCCCCCTCTTTTCTGGGAACGACCTGGTCGATTAATGGTGTGAATAATAATAATGATGATGAAGTTTTGTTTTATTCGTATTATTAACATAATAAAACAGAAAAACTTTTTATATAAAACAGAATACTTTTATAAAGTTATTCTATAAATAAAATATATTATATTCTATTATGCATAGTATTTTGCATAGTAAAATCTTTTTATTTAAAACAGAATACTTTATTAAAGTTATTCTATAAATAGAATATATTATATTTTATTATGCATAGTGCCTGCATAGTGTTTTCATAGTAAAAATCTTTTTATATAAAATAGAATATATTATATTTAAAAGATTTTATTTTAAATATGGACCGTTCGATTAAAGTAAATCAATCTGGATCGTTCATGGATTGGTTACTATGCAGTCCATTCTCCTATAAATAGGAAGCTTAGTTAGAATTGAAATCACACCAGAAGTTCAGAGAATTCTCCTTCTATAATCTTGAGCGTATTTCCTTAAGAGTTTTAAGAAGCTTTGAGCGTAGAACATAGTATAAGTTTTCTTCAAGAAAATCCTCGACCTACCAGTCAGAATACTCTTCTTTTACGGCAAGGGATATTATTTGTTGTACCCATAAAGGGTATTATTTCTTTTGTATTCATGAAGAGAACTTCTGTTATTCCATCTTTATTATTCTGTTGGAATAACCTGTATACGCAGGCTACCCTATAATTGGTGAAATTCTTCTGTTATTCCATTCCTTATTGTTATGTTGGAATAACCTGTAAATGCAAAGTACTGCATACATGGTGAAATTCTTCTATTATTCCATTCTTTACTATTTTGTCGGAATATCCTATCTGTGCTTTTTGGGACCTTGTTCCATTATTTATTATTACATTGGAACATCGCTGGAATATCCTATCTGTGAATTTCACCGACTGGTTCCATTATTTATTATTCCACATTTATTATTCTGTTGGAACATCCTCGCTTGTGAATTTCAATTTCCGACTGGGTTCCGTTATTTATTATTCTATTTGAATAACACGCCTACACAAGTACCGCATGCATGGTGATTTTTGTTGTTATTCCATTCTTTATTATTCTGTTGGAACATCCTGTCGATGTGAATTTCACCTGACTTGGTTCCGTTATTTATTATTCTGTTGGAATAACCAGTCTATACGAAGTACCGCATGCATGATGATTTCTTTTGTTATTCCATTCTTATTATACTCAGTTGGTTAAAGTTTTGACTTCTATACTCCATGAAATTAGTGGAATATTCCTTATATTTGCGCTTCATCCAGTATCTTTTCATGGAAATATTCTTCTGAGCATTCTTGAATTTTACTTTACAAAGAAGTATCATGTTGACAATTTGGACGTTATTAGTTCCTGGATAAAATAATTCTTGAATTTATTTTATTGAATTCTTATATCATTGTCATCATCCTCATGTTTATATTGTGTTGACAGTCATCTTTGTCTTACGTGCATAGATGGACTTAGTATGATTATGACCTGGGATCATTCGGTATAATCATGACCTGTAATGTTATAAATGATGTGATAAAAGTCCTCAGTGGCCTGTAATGCATTGATGGATGGTTTTTGGTATGATTATGACCAGGGGTTATTCGGTATAGTCATGACCATTGATGATTTAATGAATATCCTTGACCGTGGTACAGGGATGATCAGATGTTGTGGTTTATTTATTAAGTTGAGTCTTAGCGATAAAAATTGATGAAAACCTTTTAAAATATAGAAGATAGTAGATTTCATTCTCTACTTGACTCTTCTAATGGATTGCTTGTTCCGCTACAGTTAAACTTGATGTATATTATATTTTATCAGTTTAACATTGTTGAAGACTAATGATAATAATTTATTATGTATTATCTTAGTCATAATACTTCTTACTGTGCTAGTTGAGCTCACCCTTTCTTTCATTGTTCTCTTTAGGAAATGAGAACGTAGCCAGGACTAGTCGGGGAATGGAGTGACGGTTCAAATAGTAACATTAGTAGTCCTCACTATTCTATTAAATAGTGTCATAATAAATGTAATGAGCACTAAATTTGGTGTGGATATTGTCTAGATGATAATATTTGTATTTAAACTCACAGCATATGTTTTGTCGTATTTTACACGACTACTGTATTATTAAGTTGTATTTGAATTTTGTACCATGTATTTGGCGACTCAAGATGGGTGATGTATACCTAATTTTGGGGCGCCACGCGGTTGAGTATCAAAGCTTAGGATATGATCCCCGGCCGAGATGTGAGATAAGAATTAGGAGGGGAGAGACGGGGAATTCCTTCGCTAGTATGACCTACCTAAGTTTATTTGGTATTTAATTGGTCGGTCAGAGTATAGAAATAATATGTGATATGTTAACTGGGGCAACGAGCAAATGCAATATCCAAGTCAGGACATCACTCATGCCACCATCGCAAAATTTGAGGATTGGGCCGGAGGCGTGCCACACCCACGAGAAAGTGGATTTATCCTCCAGCCCACATTTCCAGGACCATCACGGCAGCCCCCTCAGACAGATGAGGCGGGCTCGTCGACGCAGACCCATGCTCCTCATGGTGATCGACAGCTCCGAAGGTTGGAGTGAAGGGTTGATGCCATCTACGACAATTTTAGAGCGTTTGTTATGGGTCTCACGAGAGCTTTGGCCGAAGCCTTTGTACAGCAGGGAATGATGTTAGAATGGCCTCAGTTTGGGACAACAGTGCCATATCCACCACGAGATTCACCACCCGAGGACGGTGGTGCGGCCGATCATTAGGGGAGTTCTCTTTTACCCTGTACCTTCATTCACTGGGACATTAAATACTTTATGTTTGGGGGTATTGGGGTAGTAGTATAGTTGCATGTAGTTTTAAATTTTTGCATGTTTAGTTTACTAGTTTAGTTGTTTTGTGTTATTGTTTTATGTGATAGAAATTTTTTGTTTTAGTTAGTTTGCATGTCTCGCAAAGTTCTTAATTTATGGAATTTTTTGCCTAGCCAATGATGATAATGAATTGTGAAGGATTCTTGAATATTTTGGATAACATGAACATAGTTATAATGTTTTACACGATGAAATTCATTTTGCTGTTTACATGCTTTCGGTTTTCACAGATATGTTTACAATCACTTTCAGGTATAAGAATTATGTGTTGCATTGCTTTGTAGAAAATGTAGTTTTAAAAAGCAAAATATGTGGAACATGCATGTAGACTTGACAAACATTGACATTCAAACTTTAGGAAAACATGGGTTTGCTATGTATAAAAAAAACCGAATAGCAATAACGTGGCTAGTCTTATTTCGGGGCCCTGGCTATTTGAGTAAGTACGCCTGATGGGATTGTCTCTACACCTAGCGCCCTAAGGTCTTTCATGGTCTGGGAGTCGTTGGTTGAAATCTCGCTAAGGGGTAGCAGTGTTGCCTAATGGAATAAGGCATTGCACAGTCATGTGAAAAAAAAGAGAAAAAGCAAATCAAAAGAAGAATAGCAATAAATACCGCGGGAAAGAACAAAAATCGCCCTCGTGAGTAGCAATAAAGCAGTTAAGCCCATTGTTGAACTTTAGTTTGTTTGGATATGTTGGAATAGTCTTTGTTGCATAAGTATACATGATTCTTAATTTAGACTATAATTTTCTGTTTTGAGCAGTTTAGCATATGTATTCTTTGCTTGAATCAAGTTTTGGTGAACACGGCACACACACACAGCATCTTTATAGCATGTATGAATTATCTGAGTGTTTGATGTTATGACCATCGTTTAGTTTGAATTGTATTTTTGAATCGGGATAATTCACTGAGGCATTTTGGATTGAAATTCTGTTTAAGTTGGAATGATGTGAGACTAGTTTGCATAGTAATTTAGTTGCATAGTAGTGTTTTTGCATTTTTATTGTTAGTTAGCATGCATTACTTGAGGGCAAACAATAGTTCAAGTTTGGGGGTATTTGATAAGTGGGTTTTATACCTACTTATTGGATATCAATTTACATGAATTATGCCATCTCAAGTACATTCTAGTATGTTTTTAGTGGCATTTCATGTTATTTTCCATTGCATGTACTGAGAACTCCTTTGGCGTAAAAGTGCAGGAAATGGCGTACTTTGGTGGTGTTGAATGGCATGACGCTATTGGATGCATGGCACGAGGCTGATGGATGTATGGCGTGAGGATCTAGTGGAGCAAGGAGACCAAGCATGACAAAGGAATGAGCAGCAAGTAAAGGAGTAGCAGCAGCAACAATGCGAACTGCACTCGTAAATAGCAAAGTAGAGAGTGCGTAATCGCAAGCCGCAATGTGAGAATAAGCTTGAGGACGCGCCGCCCGAAAGTAATCGGGCCGGATGGACATGCACACACTACAAGTCGCACGTCCATGTGAGAAATACATCTGCAGAGGCCTGCCGACGCCGACGCCTCGAGGTCATTTCTTGAACTATTTTATTTTAATTTCCAATTTTAAAGAGTTGTAACAACTTAAAACTATTCTGACTGGTGTCAGACGTAGGATTGATTATTTTTTTACGTATTTTTATATTGTAACTAGGGTTTTACACATTGAGAGAGATTCCAACGAAGGACGAAGCCTAAACTCCATCTTCTCTAATTCTTCTTGGGATTCTCCATCATTGTGGATTCTTATTATTATTTTGCTGGATTTTTATGAGGATTTGAACGTTGATATTAGAATATAACCAGCAATTGGGTTTGATCGTTTCTATCCCTTCTCTCTTTCAATTGCTTGCTTATTATCTATGTTTAGCTTTGATCCCATAATGGCTTTTGGTTCAATCATGAACTAAACTCCATTATGGGATTCTAATGGATTTTAATATGTAGTTTAATTGCATCCTTGATTGCTGGTCTGTTTTACATGTTATAAGGAAATTTTGTCATGGTTAATTTGCATGCATGAATGCTTGATCACCGTTCGTTTCAGTACTTGTATGGAATTAACAATGAACATGCGAGTATGGATTATAATCATGATAGCATACGTATATGGGGTTGTTTTGCATGGCTTTTGTGTTTCGTGAATTAGATAGACATATACTAATTCACCGTATGAGTTAAAATAAGGGCTTGTGCTTAAATTTAATATAGTTGCAATTTCATATAGACATATAGTGATTTTGGTTATATTGATGATTACATGGTGTATATCGCTTGTGGATACTGTGTGAGTAGGTCATAGTGCATTGAAAAATGGCTATAACTATCTTAGTGCTCTTGGCTATTTTCTTGTGATATGTGAACGTTCTTGCATGATGGTAGTAATTAGATGAAGTATTAAATGAAGTTAGGATCCCATTATCTCCATATTTGATTTATTCCATGCTTCTACTCATTTTAGTTATTATTTGCATTTAGATTAATTCACAATTTTAATCAGTAGTTTAAGCATATAAAAGTTGTGATTTAGTTGATGCATAAGAGTTTAAATTTAGACAAATTTCTCTGTGGGATCGATACTTTACTAACTCTGTATTACTTGTTGACACATGTATGCTTGCATGAGTTAGAGCTCTTTTGTATAACTGAAAAAGAGGCAACATATACCAAATAAACTTAGGTAGGTCATACTAGCGAAGGAATTCCCCGTCTCTTCCCTCCTAGTTCTTAACTCACATCTCAGTCAGGGATCATATCCCTAAGCTTTGATACCAACTGTGACGCCCCTAAAATAGGTATACATCACCCATCTTGAGTCGCCAAATACATGGTACAGAATACAAATACAAACTTAATTATACAATCGTCGTGTAATATACGACAAAACATAGCTGAGAGTTTAAACAGGAATATTGCCTTCTAGACAATATACACTCTCAAATAGAGTCCTCATTACATTTATTGTCACACTATTTTATAGAATAGTGAGGACTACTAATACACTATCTCGGATCATCACTTATTTCCCCGACTCGTCCCAGCTATATTCTCATTTCCTTAAGAGAACAATGAAAGAAAGGGTGAGCTCAACTAGCCTAGTAAGAAATATTATGACTAAGATAATGCAGAATAAATTATCCTTAGCCTTAAACAGTATAACAACTGCTAGAATACAATAGACAACAAGTTTTAGATCAACAACTGCAGCAGAAATAAGCAATCCATTAGAAGAGTCAAGTAGAGCATAAAATCTACTATCTTCTATGATTTAAAAAGATTTTCATCAACTTTATCGCTGAGACTCAGCTTAATAAATAAAATCAAATCATCCCTGCACCACGGCCAAGGATATTCATGTAATCATCAATGGTCATGATTATACCGAATAATCCCTGGTCATAATCATACCAACAACTGTCCATCAATGAACTACAGGCCAATGAGGACTTTTACCACATCATTCGTCACATTACGGTCACGATTATACCGAATAATCCCTGGTCATAATCATACAAAGTCCATCTATGCACGTAAGCCAAAGATGACTTTCATCACAATATAAGCATGAGGATGATGACAATGATATAAGCAATAATCAAAGAAATCAAATCAAATCAAACAAAATCAAGGATAAATATTAAAGACTTTAAATTTATCCGAGTTTAAAGATATCCAAATTGTCAACATGACATCTTGCTTTGTAGAGTAAAATTCAAGAATAATATTCATGTACCAAAAATAATTTGGACAGAAAAGAATATATTTTTCGCAAATAAATAGTGAATAGTACTGTGAATAGTACTTGAATAGTACCTCATGAATAGTACCCCGACATAAAAAGTACTCCAAATACCCGAGTGAATATATTCGGGTGAATAGTAATTGGGTGAATAGTAACCCGTGAATAGTACTCTGACATGAAAAGTGCCCCGAATACCCGAGTGAATAATACTAGAGTGAATAGTAACTGGGTGAATAGTAACCCATAAATAGTAACTCGTAAAAGAAAAATACCAAAGAAAATGATATTTCATGATGAGTACAAAAGAAATGATATCTCAGACGAGTATAATAGATTATACGAAACTACAAATGGATTTTCGCCCGCTATGCGGTAATCCACGTAGACAAATCATTTCCACAATTTAATAAAGAACGAATACGAAGGATCATTCACCATTCATGCGGTAATCCACATAAATAGGTTATTCCAACAGAATAATAAAGAATGGAATAACAGAAGAATTCACCATGCATACGGTAGACCGCACAAACAGGTTATTCCCAACAGAATAATAAAGAATGGAACCGAGTCGTGCGTAATCCGCACAGATAGGATACTCCAACAGAATAATAAAGAATGGAATAACAAATGTAATTCATCGTGCATACGATAGATCAAGTATGCAGACGAGTTATTCCAACAGTATAATAAAGAATGGAATAACAGAAGAATTTCACCATGCATGTGGTACTTCGCATAGACAGGTTATTTGAACATAATAATAAAGAATGGAATAACAACCCTTATGAGTATTGAAAGAAAATAACTCTCTTCATGAATACGAAAGAATAATACCCTTACCTCGAAAAGAAGACCTGGATCTTTGGAATAGTGAGGTAATGAGACTTCTCTTCTTCTTTCTTTCTATAATTTCTCTCTATAATAATTGCTCTATAGCTTTAGTGAATTGGTGAAAAATAATGAAGGAATAAGCTTCTATTTATAGAAAAATATAGTTTCGATAATTGCACATTTTGGGGCTCGAAATATTACAGTATAATACCTTCCTCTTTTACTTCATTTTTAATTTAGTCCTGCAAGTATTATCAAACTTGCACCACATCCCCTAATAGTAAATCATGTGAATCAATAGTTCTAGACATGTGAAAATACGAATTACAGTATAGTACCTCCATCCATACCTCCATTTTTAACTTAGTCATGCAAGTATTATCAATCTTGCACCAACTCCCCTAATAGTAAATCATGTGAATCAATAGTACACACATGTGAACACATAGTTATAAACATGTGAATTAATAGCAATTAATTATTCATTTATCTGGTGAATTACTCGATTGGTCAATATAACCTCCAGACATTAATTATCATTGAAATAAATGTCGATTTCTACTAGCACTAATAATTCCCACACAATGGAATTATCAATTTCGTTTTTAATCAACACGAACTTATTCATCAGTAATATTATAACTGTGACGCCCCCAAAATAGGTATTCATCACCCATCTTGAGTCGCCAAATACATGGTACAAAATTCAAATACAACTTAATTATACCACAGTCGTGTAAAATACGATAAAATACATGATGTGAGTTTTAATACAAATATTATCATCTAAACAATATCCACACTCAATTTAGTCCTCATTACATTTATTATCACACTATTTAACAGAATAGTGAGGACTACTAATGCTATAATCTGGATCGTCACTCTATTCCCCAACTAGTCCTGGCTACGTTCTCATTTCCTGAAGATAATAGTGAAAGAAAGGGTGAGCTCAAGTAGCCCAGTAAAAAATATTATGACTAAGATAATGCAGAATAAATTATCATTAGTCCTCAATAGTGTTAAATTGATAAAATACAATAGACATCAAGTTTAACTACGGTGAACATGCAATCCATTAAAAGAGTCAAGTAGAGAATAAAATCTACTATATTTTATGATTTAAAAAGGTTTTTCATCACTTTTATCACGAGACTCAAATTTTAATAAATAATCCACATCATCCCTGCACTACTGACGAGGATATTCATTAGTATCACAACCACAAATTATCCATGCACTATGGGCCAAGGATATTCATGTATTCATCAATGGTCATGATCATGCAAACAACTGTTCATCAATGCACTACGGGCCAATGAGGACTTTTACCACATCATTTATAACATTACGGTCATGATTACACCGAATAATCCCTGGTCATAATCATACCAAGTCCATCTATGCACTACAGGCCACATATGACTTTCAATAAAAATATAAACATGAGGATGATGACAATGATATAAGAATTCAATAAAACAAGTTCAAGAATTAATTTATTCAGGGACTAATAACGTCCAAATTGTCAACATGATACTTCTTTGTAGAGTAAAATTCAAGAATGCTCAAAAGAATATTTCCATGAAAAGATACTGGATGAAGCACAAATATCAAGGATATTCCACTAATTTCATGGAGTATAGAAGTCAAAACTTTAACCAACTGAGTATAATAAAAATGGGATAACAAAAGAAACCCCCAGGCCTACGATAGACCGCAGATTGGCAAAAGTTATTCCAACAGATAATAAATAACGGAACCGGTCCGTAAGAAACGCATGCAGATGGGATATTCCAACAAAATTATAGAGATGGAACTGTGTCCGGCGTAAAACGCATGCATGTGATATTCCAATGAATAGTAAAGAATGGAATAACAATGAAATCACCATGCATGCGGTATTGCATGACAGACAAAGTTATTCCAATAGAATAATAAATAATGGAACCGAGTCAAAGCGTAATACGCACCCCATGTGATATTCCAATGTATAAAAAAAGAATGAAATAATGTAAGAATTTCACCAAGTATAAGGAAGTCCGCGATACTGAGTTATTCCAATGTAATAATAAAGAATGGAATAACAGAAGTTCTCTTCATGAATACGAAAGAAATAATACCCCTTACCTTATAAAGAAGAAACTGGATATAGAAGTAGTGAGTAGCAGGAAACTTTTCTTCTTTCTCTCTATAGTTTCTCTCTCTAGAGTTTCAGTGAATTCGTAAGAAATAATGAAGGAATGAGCTTCTATTTATAGAAGAATGGACTGAATAGTAACCAATCCATGAACGGTCCAGATTGATTTACTTTAAACAGACGGTCCAGATTGGTTTACAATAAAATATAATATATTCTATTTATAATCTAATAAAACGAATAACTTTATAAAAGTATTCTATTTTATATAAAAAGATTTAACTATGCAAACACTATGCAGACACTATGCAAACACTATGCATAATAAAATATAATATATTCTAATTATTGTCTAATAAAACAGATAACTTTATAAAAGTATTCTATTTTATATAAAAAGATTTACTATTAGCCTATTAAAACGAATAACTTTATAAAAGTATTCTATTTTATATATAAAAAAATTATGTTTTATTACATTAATAATACTAATAAAACAAAACTTCATCATGATTATTATTATTCACACTATTAATTGACCAGGTCGTTCCCAGGAAAGAGAGGGCTTTCCAATAAAGATTTATCCCTATTGGCGCGCAATTAGGTGACCAAATCTCTCCTTGACAGAACTTCTAGACATCGTTAATATTGCAAATAATAATATTAATAACTTCATCATCTCAATTATTGATTTAATAAAATATAAAATATTGACAATAATTGAACAAAACTAAGTGACTTCTCACGTAAGCATCAATAATCAATACCGCGTGCTACTATGCAACCACGCGTATTCACTGTACTTTTACTACCGAGTAGTTCAACAAAGATTAATTCAGTAAAACTTTCGCCGTTATTTTCATAAAAATATTTTTCTCGTTTTCTCAATCAAATAATAATTACATTTGTGGGGTCCACCAATGATTGTGCCGTCGCACGAATATTCCTGTTAAAATGAATATTCTCCCACCAATCAATATATATATAACAACTTGCGTACTTTTGCAAAATTTATAAATATTACCCACAACTATAACATTATATCAAATTTATTCCATAATATTCAAAAATGATATTTATAGAAAATTCATTTTTATTCATAAAAGTTGGGGTCTTACAATCTCCCATTCTTATGAAATTTTGCCCTCGAAATTAGGGTACATACCTGGTATGTCGAAGAGGTAAGGATACCTTGATTTTATTTTAGATTCTAACTCCCAGGTCATTTCCTCAACATCGTGGTTCCTTCAGAAAACTTTGACTTGAGGTATAACCTTGGAGAGTAGAATATGTTCTTTCTTATCCAAGATTTGAACAGGAACCTCTTCATATGTTAAATCTTCCGCTATTTCATCCGGTTCTAGCTCAATAATGTGGTTTGGGTGTTTCACATATTTACATAACATGGATATATGAAAAACATTATGAACACGAGACATACTTGGCGGTAAAGCAAGTCTATAGGCTACAGTCCCTACTCGATCGAGGATTAAAAATAGGGCTAATGAATCGAGAATTGAGCTTTCCTCTCTTTCCAAATCTCATAACTCCTTTCCATGGAGCAACACGTAACAACACATGATCTCCAATATCGAATTCCACGTCCTTTCGATGAAGATCAGCATAACTCTTTTGTCGGTCTTGTGAGGTTTTTATACGTTGTCGGATCGTTTGAATCTTTTCCGTAGTCATACGTACTAACTCTGGTCCCAACAATGTTACTTCACCCACCTCATCCCAGTATACTGGAGAACGACACTTTCTTCCATACAAAGCTTCGAATGGAGCCATGCCAATACTTGTTTGATAACTGTTGTTGTAGGAAAATTCCACCAATGGTAAGAACTTGTCCCAAGTTCCCTTGAAGTCAAGGACACAGAATCTTAATAAATCTTCAAGAGTTTGAATAGTCATCTCTAATTGTCTGTCTGTCTAAGGATGATATGCCGAACTAAATCATAAATCTGTGCCCATAGCTTTTTGCAAACTAACCCAAAATCGTGAAGTGAATCTTGGGTCTCGATTAAAAACTATGGATACTGGCATACCATGTAGTCTTACAATCTCATTTATGTACATACGAGCAAGACGTTCAAGTGTATAAGTTTCTCGTATTGGTAAGAAATGAGCAGACTTGGTCAATCTATCAACAATGACCCAAATTGCATCTATGCCTTGAGAAACCTTGGGAAGACCAGTAACAAAATCCATGGTAATATGCTCCCACTTCCATTCTGGAATTTCAAGTGGTTTCAATGGACCTTTTGGTACTTGATTATGACGCCCCCAAAATAGGTATACACCACACCCATTATAAGTCGCCAAATATATGGTACAGAAAGCAAACTACAACTTTAATAATACAATTATCGTACAAAATACGACAACACATACTGTGAGTTTAAATACAAATATTGTCTTGTAGACAATATCCACACTCAGATAAAATCCTCATTACAATTATTGATACACTATTTTACAAAATAGTGAGGACTGCTAAAACAACTTTCTAGAACCATCACTCCATACCCCAGCTAGATCCTGCTATATTCTCACCTCCTGAAGAAAAATGGAACAAAAAGGAAAAGGGTGAGCTCAACTAGCCCAGTAAAGAACATTATGACTAAGATAATACACAACAAATTATCCTTAGTCTTCAACAGGGAAAAATCTGATAGAATACAATAGACAACAAGTTTTAGATCAACAACTGCAGCGGAAACAACAATTCATTAGAAGAGTTAAGTAGAGAATGAAATCTACTATTATCTATGAATTTAAAAGTCCATCATCAATATTTTATCCCTGTAACATCAATCAATATACATCTTGAATCAAATATTCATCTTTGCCACTTCACGGCCAAAGATATTCATCGATAATCATTCATCTGCACTACTGTGCCAAAGATATTCATCAGATAATCATTCATCTTTGCACTACAGACCAAAGATATTCATCAAGTATCACCATTAAGGACTGAGGATGATGAAAAACATTTTAGAGAACGAATCCAGTTGAGATAGAAGGACAAATATTAGGGATTCGTATAACAGTTTATCCAAGTGCAATAATACTCCATAATAACCAATTGTGAAGTAGAATTCAAAAATAAAGATCAAAACATGGATACAATCAAAGATAGTAACCATAAAAGACATTTGGAAGAAAAAGAGAAAATTTTATTTTTTGGTGAATAGTGCCGTATTCGTGAATAGTGCCGTATACGTGAATAGTAACCCCGACACAAAAAGGTAAAAATTTCACAAGAAAAATCATACTTCGTGAACAATACTCATGAATAGTGTCGTATTCGTGAATAGTGCCGTATACGTGAATAGTGCCATATACGTGAATAGTAACCCCGACACAAAAAGTTCCAAATTTGATTAAAAGTTTAGATCAATACTTCGGCATAATGATATGGAAGAAATAATATCATATATAAAGAAAATAACATCCCTTACCTCAAAATAACTGTACTTCTGACTGGAATACTGGATATAGTGCTGAAAGAACTTGCACCGTATAGCAACACTCAAGTATCAAAATACTCACAAGAATACGCTCGATAATATAGAGAGAGAAAGAGAGAAAGCTTATGTTTCTGGTGTGATTTTCAATTCTAACTTAGCCCTCTATTTATAGGAAAATGTTAGCACGCCGAAGCAGACTTGACCTGCTACCTGATGGCTTTATCTGCTACTATTGCCACCCACCACATTTGAAATAAAATTCAGCACATTTCTTCACCAACCACAAGTGGGTCCCACCCATAAATTAATAAAAATCATTTTATTTTCCGAAACTTCAACAATTCATAAAAAATAGCCCGTTTATCAGAAAAATACGAATTTTATGTTCATTTACACTAAATCGAATTCTCTACAACTTTGCGTAAGAAAGTTTTTCCCAATTTCCAATGTAAAATATCCAAATCCACAAACGGATAATTTTTAATACTTCCATTCCAACAAAATACTGATAAAACACCTCGGCATTAATTCCTTCATTAATAACCACATAAATAAATCCTCATTTATATCTATATCAAATAAATATTTCCTTATCATATAAATTAATAATTAATTATTCACAAATAATATTATGTAATCACAATTTATGACAACCAGCGGTTCCAGAAAGAGGGGCTTTCAATAAAGATTTCTCCTTCTTGGGCGCCGCAATTAGGTGACCAAACCACTCTTAGATGTAACTTTCTAGACATTGCCAATAATGTTATCTAATAATATTATTCAAATAATATGAATTATTGATCCGATAATGGGAAATATGTGCAATGACAATTATTGAAACAACAATAATATAAAATATCAATTACAAGAATTATTGAATCAATAAAGTAAAATATTGAAAGAACTCATCGTAACAATTATTGAGTAGTGCCTTTTACGCATGCGAATCAATAATTCAACAATACTTGTAACATCGTTGTGCTCTTCGCGTGCAACTACATGTATTCACGCATTTTAACCACTGTGTATTCCAACAAAGGTTATTAACTGAGAACGATTACGCCGTTATTTGTAATAACTCAAATTTGTCATTTTCTTCATCCGATAGTTATTTACGTTATGGGACCCACAAATGGCTCTACTGTCAGACGGATATTATTCCGATAAAAAAGAATATTCCACGACCAAACGAATATTCCCCGACAGAAATGAATATTTTATAACCACTTGCTTATTTTGTAAAATTTGCACATTTCACCCATAACCAAAGTATTATATCAAATTAACTCCTTATTATTTCAAGATAATAAATAGATAAAATTTAATTTTATTTATAATAAGTTGGGGTCTTACAACCTCCCCTCCTTATGAAATTTCGTCCTCGAAATTGACGTACGAAAAGGTGAGGGTACCTCGCTTTCATTTCCAATTCCAACTCCCAGGTCATTTCTTCAATAGCATGGTTCCTCCATAAAATCTTAACTTGTGATATAACCTTTGGTCTTAGGACATGCTCTTTCCTATCCAATATCTTGACAAGTACCTCCTCGTACGTTAAATCTTCGGCTATCTCGTCCGGTTCTAACTCAATGATGTGGTTCGGATCTTTCACATATTTACATAACATCGATACGTGAAAAACGTTATGAACACGTGACATACTTATCGTTAAGGCGAGTCTATAGGCCACAGTTCCTACTCGATCGAGGATTTCAAATAAATCGAAGGTTTGAGCTTTCTTCTCTTCATCGACTCTTACTTCTAGAATAACGCCTTCTTGCACCTTCTTCTTTATATTCATCAGCTCTGGTCTGTAGCTTGAGCGGCTTTAATGTTATCGATTAAAGTCATTTCTACTCGTATATCATCGCGTGGGTCCCTAGAGTCTTTAACTCTATCTCCATCCTTTGTAAGCCGTACAAAATGGGTCTTTGTGTTAACAACATCGCACTCGTACTCGCATACGATCTTCTACTCAACGCGTTAGTTACCACGTTCGCTTTTCCAGGATGGTATGGTCAGAACGGGTGCCAAAATGAGTCTCCTCTTGAGCTTTTGGAAAATCTTCTCACATTCCTTGCTCTATACGAATTTTCGAGTCAGCTGAGTTAATGGAGTAGCGATTCGAGAAAATCCTTCCACGAATCTCCGATAGTAACTAGCTTAGCCTAGAAAGCTAGATATTTCGATTACTGACTTAGGTTGCTCTCAATTGTGACTCATATCCCAACTTTGGATAGCATGTCACAATGGCGCCTATCAGTTTACCACCGCATGAATATGACGTCCCCTATGGAGAGTCTAGCTTCGGTGTATTCCACAAAGGAAGTTACCAGATAGAGGCTCGGGTACCAACTCCTGTAGTTGGGTTTTTAACTCTTGAAGTTCAATAAGAGCCATTTGATAAAAGATTTTAGAAATGGGTTTTGTACCGGGTTCAAAGTCGATACAAAATTCAATATCACGCTCTGGGTTAGGCCAGTAAATTCTTCAAGAAATACGTCAGGAGATTTACTAACAACAGAAATATCATTCAAATCTGACGTATTTTTGTATAAATCCATAACATGGCTAAGAAAGCTTGACATTCGTTTTTCAATAAATGAATGACTTTATGGCTTAATATGAAAGTGTTTGACTTCAATGGTTTGATTGCTTGAATTCGAATAATAGGTTGCTTAGGAATAAGAAAACTAACAACCTTACGAAAGCAATCAATTTTGGCATGATGAGTAGCTAACCAATCAATCCCTAAAATCACATCAAAAGCAAGTATCTTTAAAGAAATAAGATCAATAGGTAATGTGATTGTGCCAACTTGGATCAAACAAGATTTATAAACAGTGGATGTAATAAAGGTTTCTCCTAACGGAGTATCCACAGATAAATCAAAGTCCAATTTCTCCGGAGTCAAGTTTAAACGTTGAGCGCAAGTAGGAGAAATAAAAGAGTTGGTAGAACGGGTATCTAATAAGGTATAGACTTCGCAAGAATTTATAATTAACTAACCCGTGATATATTCGCTCGGGTTCCTCGCATTTTGGGCTGTCACGACAAACGCTCTTCCAGAAACCGCCGACTTTATTTTGTCCGTATCCTCATTTGGTGCCACGGTCCCAACTGGACTTGATTTTGCTAATGGACAAAATCGAGCTATATGACCGTCTTTTCCACAACTAAAACATACCTTGGAATGTTTTGAACAGTTTGGCCTTATATGTCCCTCCTCTCCGTATCTGTAGCATCTAACTGGCGGTCGTTCTCCTCCCCTAGAATTTATTGTTGGTGCTGCTACCGATGTCTTTCCATCATGGTTAAATCTTCTCTTCTTAGATCGGACATCTCTTTCCATAATATCAACGTGTTGTGCGGCTTTTACCCATGCATCACTCATTCTCACTCGTTCAATTATTTCTTCTTTTAGCTCAGATTCTAGCTTTATCATATTATACTCTGCCAAAGAGTGCTTCTGTTCAAGCATCACATATCGGGTAACACAAGCTTGAATCGTTGCATCCTTTTTCTCCACGACCGCCTACCGTTCTTTAGCCTGCTCTTCTAACTCATGAATACGATTTTGCAATTCTACGTTTTGATCATAAATTACCTCTAATAAATTCTCCTCAGGTTCCTCTTCTTCCTCACTCTCAGTTGTTACCTCTGCGACTATCTCGGGTGCAACTATCAATTCTTCACTCACCACATGGATATCTCTAATTCCTTCTTCGCCTGACATCACATTATCCTGGTTGGCGATTAGAGGTGTCTCCATGATCTCATTCACTCCATTGTTAACGTTCTCAGCTGCCATTCTGAAATACTGCCATAAAACAAGGTTAATTAAACAAATTAACATATCACATAATATCCCTATATTATGATCGACGAACAAATAAACTTAGATAGGACACACTAGCGAAGGATTTACCCGTCTCTCCCCTCCTAGTTCTAGTCTCACATCTCAGCCAGGGATCATATCCCTAAGCTTTGATACCAACCGTGACGCCCCCAAAATAGGTATACACCACACCCATTCTGAGTCGCCAAATACATGGTACATAAAGCAAACTACAACTTCAATAATACAATTGTCGTACAAAATACGACAACACATACTGTGAGTTTAAATACAAATATTATCTTATAGACAATATCCACACTCAGATAAAATCCTCATTACAATTATTGATACACTATTTTACAAAATAGTGAGGATCGCTAAAACAACTTTCTAGAACCATCACCCCATTACCTACTAGATCCTGCTATATTCTCACCTCTTGAAGAAAAATGGAACAAAAAGGAAAAGGGTGAGCTCAACTAGCCCAGTAAAGAACATTATGACTAAGATAATACACAACAAATTATCCTTAGTCTTCAACAGGGAAAAATCTGATAGAATAAAATAGACAATAAGTTTTAGATCAACAACTGCAGCGGAAACAACAATTCATTAGAAGAGTTAAGTAAAGAATGAAATCTACTATTATCTATGAATTTAAAAGTCCATCATCAATATTTTATCCCTGTAACATCAATCAATATACATCTTGAATCAAATATTCATCTTTGCACTATGGGCCAAAGATATTCATCAGATAATCATTCATCTTTGCACTACAGGCCAAAGATATTCATCAGATAATCATTCATCTTTGCACTACAGGCCAAAGATATTCATCAAGTATCACCATTAAGGACTGAGGATGATGAAAAACATTTTAGAGAACGAATCCAGTGAGATAGAAGGACAAATATTAGGGATTCGTATAACAGTTTATCCAAGTGCAATAATACTCCATAATAACCAATTGTTGAAGTAGAATTCAAAAATAAAGATCAAAACATGGATACAATCAAAGATAGTAACCATAAAAGACATCTGGAAGAAAAAGAGAAAATTTTATTTTTTTAGAATAATGAATAAGGTGAATCGTATCGTGAATAGTAACCCCGACACAAAAAGGTAGAAATTCCACAAGAAAAATCATACTTCGTGAACAATACTCATGAATAGTGTCGTATTCGTGAATAGTGTCGTATACGTGAATAGTAACCCCAACACAAAAAGTTCCAAATTTGATTAAAAGTTCAGATCAATACTTCGGCATAATGATATTGAAGAAATAATATCATATATGAAGAAAATAACATTCCTTACCTCAAAATAACCGTACTTCTGACTGGAATACTGGATATAGTGTTGAAGGAACTTACACCGTATAGCAACACTCAAGTATCAAAATACTCACAAGAATATGCTTGATAATATAGAGAGAGAAAGAGAGAAAGCTTATGTTTCTGGTGTGATTTTCAATTCTAACTTAGCCCTCTATTTTATAGGAAAATGTTAGCATGCCGAAGCAGACTTGACCTGCTACCTGATGGCTTTACCTGCTACTATTTCGACCCACCACATTTGAAATAAAATTCAGCACATTTCTTCACCAACCATAAGTGGGTCCCACCCATAAATTAATAAAAATTATTTTATTTTTTGAAACCTCAACAATTCATAGAAAATAGCATGTTTATCAGAAAAATACGAATTTTATGTCCATTCTGCCTGAAATCGAATTCTCTACAACTTTTCAGAAGAAAGTTTTCCCAAATTCCCAACAGAAAATATCCGAAATCCACAAACGGATGATTTTTAATACTTCCATTCCAACAAAATACTGATAAAACACCTCAGCATTAATTCCTTCATTAATAACCACATAAATAAATCCCTCATTTATATCTACATCAAATAAATATTTCTTATCATATAAATCAATAATTAATTATTCACAAATAATATTACAAAATCACAATTTATGACAACCCAGGCGGTTCCGAGGAAAGAGGGGCTTTCAATAAGGATTTCTCCTCATCTTGGGCGCAATTGATTAGGTGACCAAACCTCTCCTTGAAGCGAACTTTCTAGACATTTCCAATAATGTTATCTAATAATATTATTCAAATAATATGAATTATTGATCGATAATGGAAAATATCGTGCAATGACAATTATTGAAACAACAATAATATAAAATATCAAATACAATAATTATTGAATCAATAAAGTAAAATATTGAACAATAATTCATCGTAACAATTATTGAGTAGTGCTTTCTACGTATGAATCAATAATTCAACAATATTGTGCAATACTGGTAAGTGTATTCTTGTGCAATTCACGCCGTAGACATCGCATTTTAACCACGTGTATTCCAACAAAGTGTTACTTGATAACGATTACGTCATTATTTGTAACAACTCAAATTTGTCATTTTCTTCATCCGACAGTTATTCTGTTATGGGGCCCATAAATGACTGTGTCGTCGTACGGATATTCTCGACAAAAGAATATTCCACGACCAAACGAATATTCCCCGACAGAAATAAATATTTTATAACCACTTGCTTATTTTGTAAAATTTGCACATTTCACCCATAACCAAAGTATTATATCAAATTAACTCATTATTTCAAGATAATAAATAGAGAAAATTTAATTTTATTTATAATAAGTTGGGGTCTTACATTGATGTTCCGCCTTGACTCGTTGACAAGTTAGACACCTTGAGATAAACAGTGCTATCTCTCTTTTTATATTGCTCCACCAAAATGTATGTCAAAGATCATGATACATTTGGTACTCTCGAGATGGATTGCAAGCGGTGTGTTGTGCGCCCCAACATGATTTTATATTTTAAATCGTGGTCGTTAGGAACACAAAGTCCGGAGTTGACTCAAGTATTCCTTCTTCATCGATTCTTACTTCCTAAGATATAGCACCTTCTTGCACTTTCTTCTCTCATACGCATCGCCTCAGTGTCCGTAGCTTGAGCAAACTTTAACTTTATCGATTAAAGTCGGTTCTACTCGTATATTCGCCATCATCACGTGGGTCCCCAGAGTCTTTATCTCTATCTCCATCCTTTGTAAGTCATACAAAATGGGCCTTTCGTTGACAATATCGCTTTTTCGACCAAGATATGATCTTCTACTCAATGCGTCAGCTACCACGTTTGCTTTTTTAGGATGGTATTGGATGGTATGATCATAATCTTTCAATAGTTCAAGCCAATGTCACTGTCGCATGTTGAGTTCCTTTTGAGTGAAGAAATATTTGAGGCTTTTATGATCCGTAAAGATATCCAGTTTTTCCCCATACAAGTAATGCCTCCAAATTTTAAGTGCGAAGACAACAGCTGCCAACTCTAGATCATGAGTAGGATAATTCCTCTCATATTCTTTGAGTTGTCGAGAGGCATAGGCTATGACTTTCCCATGTTGCATGAGAACACATCCTAACCCTTTTCCTGAATCATCACTGTAGATGACAAATCCCTCCGAGCCAGATGGTATTGTCAGAACAGGTGCTGAAATGAGTCTTCTCTTGAGTTCTTGAAAACTCTTCTCACATTCCTCGTTCCAACCAAATTTTGTATCTTTCCGAGTCAGCTGAGTTAAGGGAGTAGCGATTCGAGAAAACCTTCTACTGAATCTCAGATAATAACCAAATTAAGCCGAGAGAAAGCTACATACTTCGATCAATCGATTTAGGTTGCTCCAAGCTTTGAATAGCTTCAATCTTTCTTTGGGTCAACAGATATTACATGACTTGATACCACGTGCCCAAGGAATGCTACTTCCTCAAGCCAGAACTCGCATTTCTTCAACTTGGCATTAAGTGTAAGACCCCGAATTTTATGAAATAAAAGTATTCAATTTTTCCTATTTAGTAATTGGTTAAATTGATAAAAAGTTAAAGTTAAGGGTGATATATATAAAATTTTCAAAATACGCAAGTGGTTATAAAATACTCATTGTTGTCGGGGAATATTCTTTTGGTCGTGGAATATTCTTTTTGTTGGGAATATCCGTACGACGGCGCAACCAGTTGTGGGCCCCATAACAAAATAACTATCGGATGAAGAAAATGATAAGTTTGAGTTTTTATAAATAATGGCGTAATTGTGACCATTAACACTGTTGGAATACCTGGTGGTTAAAATACGAATCTGGCGTGGTCGGTTAAAGAATACACAAGAGTATTGCATGATATTTTTAAATTATTGATTCTTACATAAGAAGGCATTACTCAATAATTTTTACAGTAATTATTGTTCAATATTTTATTTTATTGATTCAATAATTACTGCGTTGATATTTTATATTATTGTTGTTTCAATAATTGTCACTGCATAGTATTTCTCATTATCATATCAATAATTCATATTATTTGAATAATATTATTAGATAACATTATTGGCAATGTCTAGAAAGTTCTGTCTAAGGAGAGGTTTGGTCACCTAATTGCGCGCTAGTAAAGAGAAATCCTTATTGGAAAGCCCCCTCTTTCTTGGGAACTGCCTGGTTGTCATAATTGTGATTCTGTAATATTATTTGTGAATAATTAATTATTGATTTATATAATAAGGAAATATTTATTTGATAAGGATATAAATGATGGATTTATTTATTTTATGTGGTTATAATTGAAGGATTTAATGTTGAGGTATTTTATCAGTATCTTTGTCGGAATGGAGGTATTAAAAATCAAATTAGTATTTTTACGATATATTGCGTGACTTATAATTTTTAATCCGACCGTTCGATCGTTGTGATTTTTGGATATGTTATACATATATAAGTAGAGTATATGTCTACAAATTTTGAACCATTAAAAATGAACGTATGATTTATTATGAATTTTAAGAGGTGATTAATTCAAAAATTAGGTTTATAAATGATTTTGGTGGAAAATTCTAGAATTGAGTGGGCCCCACTTGTGGTTGATGAAGAAATGTGCTGAATTTTATTTTAAATGTGGTGGGTTGCAATAGTAGCAGGTAAAGCCATCAGGTAGCAGGTCAAGTCTACTTCGGCGTGCTAACATTTTCCTATAAATAGAGGGCTAAATTAGAATTGAAAATCACACCAGAAACATAAGCTTTCTCTCTTTCTCTCTCTATATTATCAAGCATATTTTGTGAGTATTTAGATACTCTGAGAGTTGCTATTCAGTGCAAGGTTCCTTCGACTTTACATTTCGGTCAGAAATACTACTCTTTCGAGGTAAGGGATTGTAATGGATTTTTAAGGGTTATTATGTTTTTCAGTTTCGTACTTTTTTCGGACCTTCAAAAATTCTAAAAAAATTTGAAATGATAATTTGATGAGTTTTATTGATTGTGTCCAAAAATGGCAATTTTTGGATGTATAGATTATGAGTTATGAATTTTATGGGAAAAGACTATTTTAAAAGTAAACCCTTATAACTCCTTGTGGTTAACTCCAAAATTGATGAAATTTTTATTGGGAGTACATATATATAATAGAAGTATACTCTGTAAATTTTGGAATTTTTGGACAAAAGTACAATTTATGATAAATGTCTAAATATTCGGCGGTTTTGGCCATATGAAAAATAGTAAATGAATTTTAAAAATTTTGAGAAAAATATATGTTCAATATGGGACTATATTTTGCTAAATCCCAGAAAAGAAATATTTTTGGGACTGATTTGGTATTTTTCATGAAAATGGACTAGTTATGAGTAAATGAATTAAATATGTTATGTGAAGTAAGAAAATTGGAAAATAGGATTTTATGTCTTGAGAATCCTATATAAGGTATATGCAGATTTTTGATGGGGTTTTGGTTATTGGTGATGAAATTTTATGAGTTTGGTATTTTCGGATGATTAAATGCATTAATTAGTAAAGTGTAAACAATTAAAATAAATTATTTATAAGTTTAAGAAATGATTAAAATATTGTGGTAATATTTATAATATTAGATTATGAGATTATTAAGTGATTTATAACATTTGGATTAAGGTGTTATGAAATCATTGATTCATGAATATTACTCTTGAAATTAAATGCGGTTGTTGATCGTATTGTTTTTATTATCATATATAACATTTTTATAATCCCTTGATGAAATTTCTCTTTGACTTAAGTGTAAAGATGGGTAGATTATTGGTATGATCGTGACTATGGGTTCTCTTTGCCCGAGAAGGTCAATGTTGAATTGTTGATTGGTATGATCGCTGACCATTGAATTTACAATTGAATATCTTTAGCTTAAGTGCAAAGGTGAATTGATCAACATGGTTATAATTATGATTTATATAAATTCTGAAATGATTATGTATTTCTTTGAAATATTAATATCTTTGGCCTGTAGTGCAAAGATGAACTGTTGATGAATATCTTTGGCCCGTAGTGCAAAGATGACTTGTTGTTGAATATCTTTGGCCTGTAGTGCAAAGATGAACTGTTGATGAATATCTTTGGCCCGTAGTGCAAAGATGACTTGTTATTGAATATATTTGGCCTGTAGTGCAAAGATGAACTGTTGATGAATATTTTTGGCCCGTAGTGCAAAGATGACATGTTGTTGAATATCTTTGGCATGCAGTGCAAAGATGAACTGTTGATGAATATCTTTGGCCCGTGGTGCAAAGATGAATTTATTAGTATGATTATGAACAGGAACCGTGATTTGGTATAACCGTGATCTTTGATGTTTCAGGTAAAGACATGTGATGAAAATTATCTTTGTCCTGGATGAGAAGAGAAATTTAGAATAACAAATATGGTTATGAGTTATTCACATGATTGTGGACAGAAACTGTTGACTGATGTTACAGGGTTAAAACATCGTTGGTGGACTTTTAACATGGAGGAGATAGTAGACATTATGGTCTATTTGACTCTTCTAATGGATTGCTCATTCCGCTGCAACTATGGTTAAAAAGTTTTATCATTTACCATATGTTATAAATCTCTGATTTATTACTGATGAAGGCTATTGATAATTTAATTATCTTTAGTCATGATATTCTTTACTAAGCTAGTTGTGCTCACCCTTTTGCTTCACAATTCCTTTCAGGTAATAAGAGTGTAGCTGGGTCGAGCGGGGATAATAGGGGAATAGTGTGATGATCCGAGACTGTCAAAGTTTCTCAACACATTATAAAACGGCATGACATATAATATATAATTGTATTGAGGACCTAAGATGTGTGTGTCGTATATTATACGTCACTTAATAATTGATTTTGGTGAACAACAATAGGGTGAGGCGAACCCAACGTTGGAAGGGTGTTTTGCCACTATCATACAAGATGTCTAATGACATACAACCTCGTGTTATCATAAGACAGGGTTGTGTACATCCACTTGCTGAGTATATCTATGAGCACAACCTATATGATCTTGGAGTTTGCTTAAAATATAATTCTCAATTGCAGACAGTAGAGATAACTATATGTCAAGAGAGGACTCATCATTGGAAGGAACATGATAGTAATCTTCTTGTTTTTCTTTGGGGTCTATTGGGTCAACCAAGGATAATTCTATGGACATATGATATCTATCATAACGTAGATTCATGGCCTCCTATGTACGAAGGTTTCCTTGAGCATTTTCCAAAGATTTTAATTTGTAAAACAGTTATTGACTGTACCTTTGTGTAAGGTATCACTGTGAGGTGCTTCCACGGTTGGGACATGAGTCACAGTTGGTATATATTTGTATTCAAACTCACATCTTATGTGTTGCTGTAGTAATAAAGTTGTAGTTGTTTTCTATACCATGTATTTGGCGACTCAAAATGGGTTGGATGGATTGGACCTATTTTGGGAGCGTCACATAAAGCTTATATTCACGAAGCTTTTGGAGTATCAGCCTTAAGTGCTGCTCACGATCTTCACAACTTTTGGAATAAATAAGGATGTCATCAATAAACACAACCACAAAGTGATTCAAATATTTCTTGAATACTCGGTTCATCATATCCATGAAGGCAGCAGGAGCATTAGTCAATCCAAAAGACATGACTAGGAATTTATAATGCCCGTACCGAGTTCTGAAAGCCGTCTTTGGAATGTCATCGGTTCTAATCTTCAATTGGTGATATCCGGAATGAAGATCAATCTTTGAAAAGAATTTGGCACCTTGCAACTGGTCAAATAGGTCATCAATACGTGGCAATGGATACCTATTTTTGATGGTGACATGATTCAACTCCTGATAATCAATACAAAGTCACATACTCCCATCTTTCTTCTTCACGAATAGAACAGGAGCACCCCAAGGAGAAGTACTAGGACGAATAAAGCTAATGTCTAACAATTCCTGCAGTTGGGTCTTTAACTCCTGAAGTTTAATAGGAGCCATTCGATATGGGGCTTTGAAAATGGGTTTTGTACTGGGTTCAAGGTCGATACAAAATTCAATTTTACGCCTACGGGGTAGGGCAGGAAGTTCTTCAGGAATACGTCAGAAATTCATTAACAATAGAAATATCATTCAAAAAGCGGCGATTTTTGTTTAGATCCATGACATGAGCTAAGAAAGCTTGACATCCGTTTTTCAATAAACGAATAACTTTATAGCTTGAGATGACAGTGATTGATTTTAATGGTTTGGTTGCTTGAATTTGCATAATAGGTTGGTTAGGAATATGAAAGCTAACAACCTTATGAAAACAATCAATTTTTGCATGATGAGTAGTTAACCAATCAATCCCTAGAATTACGTCAAATGCAAGTATTTTCAATGAAATAAGATCGACAGGTAATGTGAGGGTACCGATTTGAACAAAACAAGACTTATAAACAGTGGATGTAATGAAAGTTTCTCCCAATGGTGTTTCAACAGATAAGTCAAAGTCTAATTTCTCCAGAGTCAAATTTAAACGTTGAGCGCAAGTAGGAGAAATAAAAGAAAGGGTAGAACCCAGTATCAAATAAGGTATATACTTCGCTAGAGTTTTGATAAGCTTACACCGTGATGACCTCGTTCGGGTTCCTTACTTTCGGGAGGTTACGACAAACGCTCTCCTCAGACCATCTGGCTTTGACTTTTCGGGACATCCTTTGGTGCCTCCATCCTAGTTGAACTTGTCTTGGTGAACGACAAAATCGGGCTAGGTGACTTTCTCTTCCACAATTATAACATGCTTTGGACGGCATCGCATAGTCTGGACTGATGTGTCCCTCCCCTCCATATTTGAAGCATATAATAGGTGGTCGTTCTCCTTCCTTAACAACGGGTGTTGGTCCGACATCTTTCCATCATTGTTGAATCTCCTCTTCTTGAAATGTCCATTCTTATTGTTTTGGCCATGATTACCACCGAAGTGGTTACCATTTCTGGCATGTTGATTCCCTCCACGCTTATTGTCACCGCTTCGATGACTGCTATCACTAGTATTATTATTTTACGGCCGCTCTCTTTTGGTTGAGTTGACTCATTATCGCGCTCCAATAACTGAGCCCTATTAACAACATCTGAATATAAACACAGTTTATGAGAGATAAGATATTGACGTATCTCTGGTTTCAAACCACTTAGAAACATTTGCGTCATTATCTCCTCATTATCAACCAAATGGGATGCAATCCGGGACAACTCGATAAACTTGGCTTCGTACTGCGACACGGTCATGTTGTTTTGCTCCAGCTTGATGAACTCTACCTCTTTCATATGACGAATACTTTCGAAAAAGTACTTATCGTTGAACAATTCTTGGAACTTCTCCCAAGTCATCTTCAGTGCGGCAGGTTGAGTATGTTTTACAGATTTCCACCAGTAATCTGCCTCTACACGCAACATGAAGGTGGCAAAGGGAACCTTTTGCTCCTCGGAGCATCCCAAGACATAAAATATCTTGTAAATCTGCTTTATCCACGTCTCTGCCTTAAGTGGTTTTGGCTCTCCAAAAAAATCTGGTGGTCCCAATTCCTTAAACTGCTTAGCGGTGACCGTCCGAGAGTTGCCAGTGTTTCCACCTGCATTTTGGACAGGAGCCGCTCTTGCCTGATGCTGCATGAATTGCAGAAAGCCTCTGAACATTCCATCGTTCATCATTTGGTTAGTGTTATTGTTTGCCTGAGGATTGTCGCCTTCCTCGTGCACATTATCCTGATTATTGATTTGTGGAGACTCAACAGTCTCCTGTGCTCCATTGATGTTCTCAACATTCTCGGATGCCATTTTCAAACACTGCCACAAAACAAGGGTTAATTAACATATCACATATTATCCCTATATTCTGACCAACCAATTAAATACCAAATAACTTAGGTAAGCCATACTAGCGAAGGAATTCCCCGTCTCTCCCGTCCTAGTTCTTATCTCATATTTCAGCCAGGGATCATATCCCTAAGCTTTGATACCAACTGTGACGCCCCCAAAATAGGTATACATCACCCATCTTGAGTCACCAAATACATGGTACAAAATTCAAATAAAACTTAATTATACAACAGTCATGTAAAATACGACAAAATACATGTTGTGAGTTTTAATACAAATATTGTCATCTAGACAATATCCACACTCAATTTAGTCCTCATTAAATTTATTATCACACTATTTAACAGAATAGTGAGGACTACTAATGCTATAATCAGGACAGTCACTCCATTCCCGACTAGTCCCAGCTACGTTCTCATTTCCTGAAGAGAACAGTGAAAGAAAGGGTGAGCTCAACTAGCCCAGTAAGAAATATTATGACTAAGATAATGCAGAATAAATTATCATTAGTGCTCAATAGTGTTAAACTTATAAAATACAATAGACATCAAGTTTAACTGCAGCGGAACATGAAATCCTTTAAAAGAGTCAAGTAGAGAATAAAATCTACTATCTTTTATGATTTAAAAGGTTTTCATCACTTTTATCATTTGAGACTCGACTTTAATAAATAATCCACATCATCCCCCGCACTACTACCGAGGATATTCATTAGTATCACAACCACAAATTATCCATGCACTACGCCAAGGATATTCGTGTATTCATCAATGGTCATGATCATGCTAACAATCGTCCATCAATGCACTACTGAGCCAATGAGGACTTTTACCACATCATTTATAACATACGATCATGATTACACCGAATAATCCTCGGTCATAATCATACCAAGTCCATCTATGCACTCTGAAGCCACGAGATGACTTTCAAAAAAATATAAACATGAGGATGATGACAATGATATAAGAATTAAATAAAACAAGTTCAAGAATTAATTTATTCAGAACTAATAACGTCCAAATTGTCAATATGATACTTTTTTTGTAGAGTAAAATTCAAGAATGCTCGAAAAAATATTTCCATGAAAAGAATCTTTAGATGAAGCGCAAATATCAAGGATATTCCACTAATTTCATAGAGTATAGAAGTCAAAACTTTAACTAACCGAGTATAATAAAGAATGGAATAACAAAAGAAATCACCAGCTGCGATAGCCAAGACAGTGAGTTATTCCAATAGAATAATAAATAATGGAACCGGTCCGCCAGAAACGCATGCATGGGATATTCTAACGAATAATAAAGATGAGAACCAGTCCCAAGCAGAAAAACACATGCATGTGATATTCCAATGTAATAATAAAGAGCGGAACGAGTCCGGTAAAAACGCATGCATGGGATCAAAGCAGTAATAGTAAAGAACGGAATAATAACAAAAATCACCATGCATGCAGATTGCAGATGTACAAAAGTTATTCTAACAAAATAATAAATAATGGAACCAGGTCAGGCGTAATATGCACCGACAGGATATTCCAACAGAATAATAAAGAATGGAATAACAGAAGAATTTCACAAAGTATAGGGAAGTCCGCGTATACAGGTTATTCCAATAGAATAATAAAGAATGGAATAACAGAAGTTCTCTTCATGAATACGAAAGAAATAATACCCCTTACCATATAAAGAAGAAACTGGATATAGAAGTAGTGAGTAGCAGAAAACTTTTCTTCTTTCTCTCTATAGTTTCTCTCTCTAGAGTTTTATGAATTCGTAAGAAATAATGAAGGAATGAGCTTCTATTTATAGAAGAATGGACTGAATAGTAACCAATCCATGAATGGTCCAAATTGATTTACTTTAAACGGATGGTCCAGATTGGTTTACAATAAAATATAATATATTCTATTTATAATCTAAAAAAACGAATAACTTTATAAAAGTATTCTATTTTATATAAAAAGATTTTACTATGCAAACACTATGCAGGCACTATGCAAACACTATGCATAATAAAATATAATATATTCTAATTATTGTCTAATAAAACAAATAACTTTATAAAAGTATTCTGTTTTATATAAAAAGCTTTTATGTTTTATTACATTAATAATACTAATAAAACAAAACTTCATCATGATCATTATTATTCACACTATTAATTGACCGGATCGTTCTAGGAAAGAGGGGCTTTCAATAAGGATTTATCCCTATTCAGCGCCGTTAATTAGGTGACCAAATCTCTCCTCGATGTAACTTCTAGTGTGAGACCCCGATTTTATCAATAAAGATTTAAATTTAGTGAAATAATTTTTAATATTATAGTGTGAATTTGAGATAATATTATAGTTGTGGGTAGTATTTATAAATTTTGCAAAGTATGCAAGTGGTTATATTATATTCGATTGGTGGGGAATATTCGGTTTAGCAGGGAATATTAAATGCATAACTACTCAATCATTGGTGGACCCCAATAATGTAATTATTGTCGGATCGAGAAAACGACAAAAATATTTTATTGAAATAACGGCGGAAGTTTTACCGTGTAGTTCTTGTTGAACTACTCGGTAGTAAAAGTACGATGAATACGTGTGGTTGCATAAGTAGCACACGGTATTGATTATTGATGCTTATGTGAGAAGTCACTCGGTTTGATTCCATTATTGTCGATTAATAATATGAATTATTATAGCGATAATGACGTTTTGTTTTATTCGTATTATTAATGTAATAAAAGCGAAACATCTTTTATATAAAATAGAATACTTTATTAAAGTTATTCATAAATAGAATATATTATATTTTATTATGCATAGTGTTGCATACTATTTTGATATAGTGTTTTGCATAGTATTGTATAGTGTTTGAATAGTAAAATGTTTTTATATAAATAGAATATATTATATTTTATTTAAAAGATTTTTCTTTAAATATGGACCGTCGATTAAAGTAAATCAATCTGGACCGTTCATGGATTAGAATTCTTATGCATTCCATTTTCCTATAAATAGAAGCTCATTCCTTCATTATTTTCTTACTTAATTCATTTGAAACTCTAGAGAGAGAAATTAGAGAGAAGCTATAGAGAGAAAGTTAGAGAAAGAAGAAGAGTATTCGCTACTTCACTACTTCTATATTCAGGTTCTTTTACGGTAGGGTGTTATTCTTTCTTCTTGAAGAGAACTACATTATTCCATTCATTATTATTCATTGGAATAACTTTGTAAAAGTGGCATACCCTATACATAACTCAGTATCTGTGGATACCCTATACTTGGTGAAATCCTTATGTTATTCCATTGCTTATTATTCTGTTGGAATAACTCAGATATCATGGATTTACCTATACTTGGTGACATTCTTCTATTATTACATTGGAACATCCATGTCATGTGTTTTTACCTAAGGACACGGGTTCCGCTTTTTTATTATTCTGTTGGAACATCACATGTCGTGTGTTTTACACGGACCACAGTTTCCATCTTTATCATTTTGTTGGAATATCCTATCGTGTGTTTTACAGGATCCGGTTCCATCTTTATTATTCTGTTGGAACATCCCGCTTGATTGTGAATTTCACCGAATTCGTTCCGTTATTATTATTCTCGCTGAATAACCCGTCTATGCGCAAACCGCATGCATGGTGATTTCTTTTGTTATTCTATTCTTTATTATACCCGGTGAGGTTAAAACTTTGACTTCTATACTCCATGAAATTAGTAGAATATCCTTGATATTTGCATGTTTCATCCAAAGAGATCTTTCATGGAAATATTCTTCCGATCATTCTTGAATTTTACTCTCTAAACAAAGATCATGTTGACAATTTGGACGTTAATAATTCATGGATTAAATAATTCTTGAACTTGTTTTATTGAATTATTATGTCATTGTCATCATCCTCATGTTATATTATGTTATCTTCGCTTACGTGCATAGATGAACTTAGTATGATTATGATGAGGATCATTCGGTATAATCATGACTTGATATAAATGATGTGACAAAAGTCCTCAAGTGGCCTCGTAATGCGTTGATGGATAGTTTTTGGTATGATTATGACCGGGGTGATTCTAAGGTATAGTCATGACCATTGATAACTTGATGAAAATCCTTGACCGCGTGGTACGAGGATGATTAGATGTGGTGGTTTATTTATTGTCGAGTCTCAATGATAAAATTGATGAAAACCTTTTAAAACCTAAAAGATAGTAGATTTTATTCTCTACTTGACTCTTTTAATGGGTTGCTTATTCACCGCAGATTAAACCGGTTGTCTATTGTATTTTATCGGTTTAACATTGTTGAAGGCTAATGATAATTTATTCTGCATTATCTTAGTCATAATATTTCTTACTGGGCTAGTTGAGCTCACCCTTTCTTTCACTATTCTCTTCAAGAAATGAGAACATAGCTGGGACGAGTCGGGGAACGGAGTAATGGTCCAGAGGACAGCATTAGTAGTCCTCACTATTATGTGAAATAGTGTGATAATAGTTGTAATGAGGACTCCTTTTGAGTTTGTATAATATCTAGTAGACAATATTTGTATTCAAACTCACAATTTATGTCGTATTGTATACACGACGCTTATATTAGTAAGTTGTATTTGAATTTATGTACCATGTAAGTGGCGACCCAAGATAGGTGACGATACCTAATTTTGGGAAGGCGTCACGATTGGTATCGAGCTTAGGGATATGATCCCCGCCAAGACGTGAGACTAGAACTAGGAGGGAGAGATAGGGAATTCTTCGCTAGTATGACCTACCTAAGTTTATTTGGTATTTAATTGGTCACGTAGTATAGGGATAATATGTGATATGTTAATTAACCTTGTTTTTGTGACAAAGGTTTGAGAATGACATCTAAAAATTTGAGATAAGCAATGAAGCACATGAGAGTGTTGATTCACTCAAACAAAAGGTAACGACCAACAACACGATAATAATCATCTTTGGTGGCAAGCGGCTATCGTAACAATGATAACCATCGTGGGGAAATTATCATGCTAAGAATGGTAACCACACTGGTGGTAATCATGGCAAAGATAATAGAAGTGGAAATTGCAAGAAGAGAAGGTCATTTAGCTCAATTTTTTGTTGTGCACCAAAGTCAAGTCTAGTTTGGGACGGTGGTACCAAAGGTGGATATGGACAAAACAAAGTCGTTGGTTTTAGGAAGTGCATTTTTCATGACTTCTCAAAAAGCGAGTAAACCGAACGAAGTTAGCACGGGTTAGTTAATTATAAATTCTTGCGAAGTCTATACCGTGTTAGATATCAGTTCTACCCACTCTTTTATTTCACCTAGTTGTGTTCAACATTTAAATTTGATTCCGAAGAAGTTAGACTTTGACTTATTAGTTGAAACTTCGTTAGTAGGAGCCTTCGTTACCTCTACTATTTTTAAATCTTGTTTGGTTCAAATAAACATTTTTCACGGTACCTGTCGATCTTATCTTTTTAAAATATTTGCCTTTGATGGGATTTTAGGAATCAATTGGTTAACTACTCATCATGCTTTTTCTAAGGTTGTTAGCTTTCATATTCCTAAACAACTTTGTTATCTGAATTCAAAGTAACCAAACCCTAAAGTTAATCTTTGTTATATCAAGCCCTAAGTAAAGAGCCCTGAACCTTTCGTTGTTGACTTCCTTGTGTGGAATGCAAAAAGGGACTTTTCTGTCAGAAGGCGACATCGTGAATGAAGATGGCAAGTTTATATGTATCATTGTGAGGTCTTTATCTAGGTTAAGGGATAGAAGTCACAGTTGGTATCAATGTGACGTACTATCCAAGTCTTGGATAAAATGTGATTTTGAATGATATTTCTATCATTAATAAATTTCTTGACGTATTCTTGAAGATTTCCTAGCCTACCCTAGAGCGTGAAATCGAATTTGTATATTGACCAAAGATCAAAAACCCATTTCTTAAACCCTCAAATATTTCTTCAACTAAATAAAGCAGTTTACGTGGTTTATGATGAAAGTCATAATAAAAGCATTGGAATAATGAAAATCATGGGTATTCGTGGTATTAGTAAGTTTTATGATGAGTTATGTTGGTTAGTATGTAAAAACATGAAAGTTTCTTAGAAATCACAAAGAGTTGAAAATCGATTTTGGTGAAAACGTAACATGAAATTCAATTGACCATATCTCTTATTATATTTTGAATTTTTGAATGTGGTCAAGTCCTAGAGTTAGATCTATGAGTTACCTAACTAATCCAAGTGGAATTACTGGAAAAGGTGTTGTAGATTTTTGTGTGGACTGATTTTAGCAAAGGAGGCCAAAGCTGTAAATTTCAAAATGCTACTGCCTAGAAACTTTAAAGGGTTGTTTCTGGCCACTTAAATTATGAGAAAAATTCTGGCCTTTTGGGACATGAAGGTATATGGTATAAAGTATCTCCTGTCCAAAAATGAGCTCATTACGACTTAAAATGAGCAAGTTATGACTCTTTCAATATTTAGGTTTTTAAATTTAAAACGCTATAACCAAGTTCTATAACTCCGATGACCATGAAATTTAAACTAGAAGCTCACGTTAACATGTGTAAGGTCCTGCCAAGATTTGGGAATTTTGGAGTTAAACTTGAGGTAGCTAATTTCTTAAGGAATTAATTAGAAATTGATTTTTGAAAAATAGTAAATGAATTTTAAAAATTCGAGAAAAATATATTTTCATTATGGGACTATATTATGCTAAATCCCAGAAAAGAAATATTTTTAGGACTGATTTGGTATTTTTCATGAAAATAGTTTAATTACTGAACATATGAGTTAAATATGTTATGTGAAGTAACAAAGTTGAAAATAGGATATTATGGCTAGAGAATCCTATATAGAGTATATGCATATTTTTTGAGAGATTTGATAATTGGTGATGATATCTTATGAGTATGGCATTTTGAATGATTAAATGCATTATATGGTAAAACGTAAACAATTAAGAAAAATTGTTTATAAATTTAAGAAATGATTAAAATATTGTTATAATATTAATGATATTAGATTATGAGATTATTAAGTGATTGATAACATGGGGATATTCTTGAATCCTCGGATAAATTATATTATAAATGTTTAATATTTATCCTTTATCTTATTTGATTGATTCTTTATATCATTATCCTCATGCTTATATTATGTTGAAAGTCAAATCATGTGGCATAGATGGACTTGGTATGATGGACTCGTGTATGATTATAATTGAAACTGTGATTATCTTTGGTAGTATAATGGATAATTTGTGGTAATTACTAAAAAAACACAATTATCTTTGGTCAGTAGTGCATGGATAATTTGTGGTCGTGATACTAATGAATACACAATTATCTTTGGTAGTAGTGCTTGGATAATTTATGGTCGTGATACTAATGAATACACAATTATCTTTTGGTAGTAGTGCATGGATAATTTATGGTCGTGGATACTAATGAATACACAATTATCTTTGGCCGTAGTGCATGGATAATTTGTGGTCGTGATACTAATGAATACACGATTATCTTTGGTCGTAGTGCATGGATAATTTGTGGTCGTGATACTAATGAATACACAATTATCTTTGGCCGTAGTGCATGGATAATTTGTGGTCGTGATACTAATGAATACACGATTATCTTTGGTAGTAGTGCATGGATAATTTGTGGTCGAGATCTTAATGAATACACAATTATCTTTGGTAGTAGTGCTTGGATAATTTGTGGTCGTGATATTAATGAATACACAATTATCTTTGGTAGTAGTGCATGGATAATTTGTGGTCGTGATACTAATGAATATCCTTGGCACAGTAGTGCGGGGATGATTCGATGATATGAATTAATTATTGAAATGAGAGTCAAAGAATGAAATATTAATTCATGGATGTGGTAAAAGTCATCTTTAGTAGTAGTGCATTGATAGACTTGGTATGATTATGACCAAGGATTATTCGGTATAATCATGATCAGATTGAAAACACGAATATCCTTGGCCGATTGGTGCATGGATAATTCGTGGTCGTGATACTATTAAGTGCGCCTCAAAGATTATTGGTTTTCTGGTTGTATATCTTTAGCTTTTGTAGTGCAAAGATGAATTGTTAATGAATAGCTTTGGCGATTTCAAAGATGAATTTAATATTTTTAAACGATAAAGGTATTCAAGGTATCCTCATCTCTTTATCATACAGTGTATCGTACCCTAATTTCGAGGGCTTAAATTCCATAAGGAGGGAGATTGTGAGACCCCAGATTTTATCAATAAAGATTTAAATTTAGTCGAAATAATTTTAATATTATAGTGTGAATTTGAGATAATATTATAGTTGTGGGTAGTATTTATAAATTTTGCAAAGTATGCAAGTGGTTATATTATATTCGATTGGTGGGGAATATTCGGTTTAGCGAGGAATATAAATACAACTACTCAATCATTGGTGGACCCCACAATGTAATTATTGTCGGATCGAGAAAACGACAAAAATATTTTATTGAAATAACGGCGGAAGTTTTACCGTTTACTGTTGAACTACTCGGTAGTAAAAGTATAGTAATACGTGTGGTCGCATAAGTATACACCGGTATTGATTATTGATGCTTATGTGAGAAGTCACTCGGTTTGATTCCATTATTGACCGATTAATAATATGAATTATTATAAGCGATAATGACGTTTTGTTTTATTCGTATTATTAACGTAATAAAAGCGAAACATCTTTTATATAAAATAGAATACTTTATTAAAGTTATTCTATAAATAGAATATATTATATTTTATTATGCATAGTGTTGCATAGTGTTTTTGCATAGTGTTTGCATAGTAGTATTGTATAGTGTTTGCATAGTAAAATGTTTTTATATAAATAAAATATATATATATTTTATTTAAAAGATTTTCTTTAAATATGGACCGTCGATTAAAGTAAATCAATCTGGGACCGTTCATGGATTAGTTACTATGCATTCCATTTTCCTATAAAATAAGCTCATTCCTTCATTATTTTCTTTTAATTCATTGAAACTCTAGAGAGAGAAATTATAGAGAAGCTATAGAGAAAGTTATAGAAAGAAGAAGAGTATTCTCGCTACTTCACTACTTCTATATTCAGGTCTTTTTACGGTAGAAAGGGTGTTATTCTTCTTCTTGAAGAGAACTTACATTATTCCATTCATTATTATTCATTGGAATAACTTTTGTAAAAGTGGCATACCTATACATAACCTCGTATACATGGCATACCCTATACTTGGTGAAATCCTTATGTTATTCCATTGCTTATTATTACATTGGAATAACTGTGATACTGTGGTTTTACCCTATACTTGGTGACATTCTTCTATTATTCATTGGAACATCCACGTGTGTGTGTTTTACACCGGACTGGTTCGCTTTTTATTATTCATTTGGAACATCACATGCATGTGTGTTTTACAGGACTGGTTCCATCTTTATCATTACGTTGGAATATCCTATCTCGTGTGTTTTACACCGGATCCGGTTCCATCTTTATTATTCATTGGAACATCCTGCTTGTGTGAATTTCACCGACTGGTTCCGTTATTATTATTCGTTGGAATAACTTTGTCATGTGAAGTACCGCATGCATGGTGATTTCTTTTGTTATTCTATTCTTTATTATACCCAGTTGGTTAAAACTTTGACTTCTATACTCCATGAAATTAGTAGAATATCCTTGATATTTACGTTTCATCCAGTATCTTTTCATGGAAATATTCTTCTAATCATTCTTGAATTTTACTCTACTAAACAAAGATCATGTTGACAATTTGGACGTTAATAATTCATGGATTAAATAATTCTTGAACTTGTTTTATTGAATTATTATGTCATTGTCATCATCATCCTCATGTTATATTATGTTATCTTTGGCTTACGTGTATAGATGAACTTAGTATGATTATGACCGAGGATCATTCGGTATAATCATGACTTGATATAAATGATGTGACAAAAGTCCTCGGTGGCTCGTAATGCGTTGATGGATAGTTTTTGGTATGATTATGACCGGGGTGATTCGGTATAGTCATGACCATTGATAACTTGATGAAAATCCTTGACCGTGTAGTACGGGGATGATTAGATGTGGTGGTTTATTTATTGTCGAGTCTCAAATGATAAAAATTGATGAAAACCTTTTAAAACCTAAAAGATAGTAGACTTTATTCTCTACTTGACTCTTTTAATGGGTTGCTTATTCCACGCTGCAGATTAAACCGGTTGTCTATTGTATTTTATCGGTTTAACACTATTGAAGGCTAATGATAATTTATTCGCATTATCTTAGTCATAATATTTCTTCTTTGGGCTAGTTGAGCTCACCCTTTCTTTCTTTGTTCTCTTGAAATGAGAACATAGTTAGGACGAGTCGGGGAACGCAAGTAATGGTCCGGAGGATAGCATTAGTAGTCCCTCACTATTACGTGAAATAGTGTGATAATAGTCGTAATGAGGACTCCTTTTGAGTTTGTATAATATCTAGTAGACAAAATTTGTATTCAAACTCACAGTTTATGTCGTATTGTATGCTTACAGTTATATTAGTAAGTTGTATTTGAATTTATGTACCATGTAAGTGGCGACCCAAGATAGGTGACGTATACCTAATTTTGGGGGCGTCACATCTAGACATCGTTAATATTGCAAATAATAATATTAATAACTTCGTCATCTCAATTATTGATTTAATAAAATATAAAATATTGACAATAATTGAACAAAACTAAGTGACTTCTCACGTAAGCATCAATAATCAATACCGTGTGCTACTATGCAACCACGCCGTATTCTCGCGTACTTTACTACTAGAATAGTTCAACAAGATAATAGCGGTAAAACTTCCGCCGTTATTTTCATAAAAAATATTTTTTTTCGTTTTCTCAATCCGGATAATAATTACATTGTGGGGTCCACTAATGATTGTCTTGAGTCGTTGCATTTAATATTCCTGTTAAAACGAATATTCTCAAACCAATCGAATATTATATAACAACTTGCGTACTTTGTAAAATTTATAAATATTACCCATAACTATAACATTATATCAAATTTATTCCATAATATTCAAAAATAATATTTATAGAAAATTTATTTTTATTCATAAAAGTTGGGGTCTTACAATAACTCACAATATTTAACAACTAGGTCGTTCCCAGGAAAGAGGGGGCTTTTCGATAAGGATTTCTCCTTATTGGCGTGTAATTAGGTGACCAAACCTCTCCTCGATGTAACTTCTAGACATCGATATTGCAAATAATAATATGAATAACTTTGCCATCTCAAGTATTGTTTTAATAATATAACATATTATGCGAGATGATCTTTGTGACAATAATTGAATCAATAATATGAGAGATATGATGCAAGAATTATCTTGTAGCAATAATTGAGTATAACCCGAGTGACTTCTTTACATAAGCAACAATAATCAATCAGGTGCTACTATGTAACCATGCAGACATCGTATTTTTACTATCGGGTAGTTCAACGCTTTTAATTCAGTAACACTTTCGTCTTTATTTTTATAAAATGATAATTCTGTCATTTTCTAACTCCGACAATACTTCCGTTGTGGGGTCCACCAATGATTGTGTCGTCGTACGGATATTCCCCGATAAAAAGAATATTCTCCGACCAATCGAATATTATATAACAACTTGCTTTGCAAAATTTATAAATATTACCCACAACAATAAAATTATATCAAATCCACACCATAATATTCAAAAAAAATATTTCGAGAAATTTAAATCTTTATTCATAAAATTTGGGGTCTCACACTTGACCCTTAATAGCTATTCGAGGATGATACTCTATGAAAAACTAATACAGCTCCATTGTCCATACAGCAAGCCTCCCCGAAACTTCTGGTCTACCCAACACCTTCTTCAGTGGCTGATCTGTGTACACCACTATTAATCGACATTGGAAGTACTACCGAAGCTTCTGACTAGCTATTATCAAGGCAAAAGCAAACTTTTTAAGGTTCGGATACATTATTTATGCGTCCCTTAGGGCATGGTTCGCATAGTAAATCGGGTGCTGCTTACCCCCAATCTCTCGCACCAATGCAGCTCCTACAGCCAACGAACTCGCCGCCAAATACAAGTAGAGAGGTTCAGCAGGAACTGGATTCACCAACAAAGGAGCTGAAGACAAATACCTCTTTATCCCCTATAAGGCGTCTTCACACTCAGAAGTCAACTAAAAAGTCTTCGCATTCTTTGGCCCTTTCAACGTATCAAAGAATGGTAAGTACCTTTTCGCTGACTTGGACATAAACCTCCTCAAAGCTGCTATTCGACCCATCAAACACTGAACATCCTTATAAGACTGTGGAGACTTTATATCCAAAATATCCTAAATCTTCTCCTGATTAGCTTCGATTCCCCTTTTGATGACCAGATAACCGAGGAACTTCCTTGCTCCTAGCCCGAAGGTACACTTAGTCGGATTTAACCTTAAATTATAGTACCACACAATTTGAAAGTAGACCTCCAAATCTTCCAAATGACCCCGAACTGACATGCTTTTGACAATCATGTCATCAACGTAGACCTCCATGCTTCTCCCCAGCTGCCTTGTGAACACATAATTCATCATCCTCTGACAAGTTGCCCCCGTATTCAACAAACCAAAAGTCATCTTCTAATAAGCATATACCGACCGATGAGTGATAAAAGTTATCTTTGGGATGTCTTCCTTACACATTGAGATAAGATGATAACATGAAAAAGCATCCATAAAATTGAGTAGAGCATATCCCGAAGTCGTATCAATAAGCTGATTGATATATGGCAAAGGATAAAAGTCCTTCGAGTACGCCTTGTTCAAATCAGTGTAGTTTATACAAACTCGCCACTTCCCGTTCTACTTTTGAACTAACAATACATTCGCCATCCACTTCGGATAGTCAATTTCAAATATAAAATCCATTGCCAACAGCTTTCCAATCTCCTCATCAATTATTTTCTGTTTCTCTGGCGCGAAAATTTTCCTCTTCTACCGAACTGGTTTCCTTATAGAGTTCACGTGAAGCCTATGTTAAGCAACTTTTCGACTCACCTCAGGCATGTCACTGGGAACCGAGGAAAAGATATCTGCATAACACTGAAGTAATTCCACTAGGTTTGTCTGGAAAGGTTCTAGCAGACCTAAACCTATCTTTATAGTCTTCTACTTCTTTCCCGGAATCAATTCAACCTCTTCAGTTTCTTCTGCAGGCATAACCAATGGCTATGTACTGCTTTTCGTGAACGGCTCGATCTCAATAGCCATGGATTTCTTCTGTTTACTAACTCCCACGCTCGAAGTGATTAAGGCATTTCTATAACATCTTCTCGCCAAATCCAAATCACCTGTAACTTCCCTAACTCCATGTGGCATAGAAAACTTGATCTTGAAGTGGGGAATTAACGTAACTGTCTGAAGAGCTGTCAAAGTGGGTCTTCCCAAAATTTTATTGTACGTCGAATTCAGATGCACCACATAAAACTTACACATGATTTTTACCTACTGTGGAGCCGTTCCGAAGATGACTGGCAGCTCTATTGTCCCTGCAACTTTAACCGGCTCATTATTGAACCCATACAACGGAGACTCTTACCAATCTCCATCTTCCTCCCATCTAGGTTTATCCTCTAATATGCATGTGTGTATATGATATCCACCAAAGATCCATTATCAATCATCATCCGCTTCATATCCACCGAACCCACTTGTGCAGTAATTACCAAAGCTCCTTCGTGAGGTTTGATTGGTTCCGATGGGAAGTCATCATTGGTAAAAGAAATCACTAAACCTGAGTACGCCCTTTCACTCTTTGCAGGTTTATCCGCCACTGACATTACCATATCCAGATATCCACGACGCTTCTTGCCAACAACTTTTACCATATTCTAACTAGTGATTTCATCCATAACATGTCTCGCCACTTGATTTTGACTTGGCTATTCTGGCTGACTGGTCTGAACAGGTGCACCATTCCTTTGTTGCATCCTCGGGGGATCGCGTCCCGCCACATACTGTACTAGTGCCCCACTCTGCACATTCTTTTCAATAAACTCCTTCAAGTTCCAGTAGGCTTCTGTATCATGCCCCGCTGCCTGATGATAATCGCAGTACTTATGTGGATTCCCAAACCCTGGTTTTATGTTGTCCTTAGGCTTCTCGAAGTAGGGCTAGTTCGCTCCAGAATGGTAGCCCGATCGGTATTAAGTTTTGTATATACCTTATTCACCTTCTGACTCGGGAAAAATGGGTGACCTCCTCCCGAACCACCATTGTTATTGTACCTCTTCTAATACTCATATGTCTGATCGCTATTCCTTTTCTGGTTACCATCTGATTTATCTTTGTCTTTCTGCTTTGGTTTTTCTGAAGAGCCCTACTTTAAACTGCCCATGGCTTCCTCCACCACTATGAAGCCTTCAAATTTCTCAAACGCTTTTGCTAAGCTCTTCGGGTGATTAAACATCAGCTTCTTCACCATTTTTTCTGACTTTACCAGATCTAACATGTTCTAAAATAGTCTCACAGCCTGAAGATCGTTAAGATCTATTACTTGTCCCACTACTTCTCTGAACCTTTTAATGTACTGGCCCAAAGTCTTATTAGAATATTGTCTGATCTGTACCAACGACCCGGTGGGTTTTCCTCTTCTCTTATCTATCCCAAACCGAGCATAGAACTTGTCACGCAAATCTTCCCAGGATGAGATCGAGTTCGGGGCTAAGGTCCCCATCCACTTCCTGGTGTATTTCCTCAATGTCGTCACAAAGGTGTAAGACCCCAACTTATTATTAAATGAAATTGAAATTCCTCTATTTATTATTTTGAAATAGTAAGGGTTGATTTAATTAATGTGGTTAGTTATGGGTAAAATGTGCAAATATTTCAAATAAGCAAGTGGTTATAAAATATTGTGACACCCCCAAAATTAGGTATTCATCACCCATTCTGAGTCGCCAAATACATGGTACAAAATACAAATACAAACTTAATTATACAACTGTAGTGTAACATACGACAATTCATAAACTGAGAGTTCTAATAGGAATATTGTCATCTAGACAATATCCATACTCAAGGAGTCCTCATTACATTTATTGTCACACTATTTAACAAAATAGTGAGGACTACTAATGCTATCTTCAGAACCATCACTCTTTTCCCCGACTCGTCCCAGCTATATTCTTATTTCCTGAAGAGAACAGTGAAAGAAAGGGTGAGCTCAACTAGCCCAGTAAGAAATATTATGACTAAGATAATGCAGAATAAATTATCAATAGTCTTCAACAATGTTAAACTAATAAAATATAATGAACAACCGGTTTAAGCTGCGGTGAATATCTGATCCATTAAAAGAGTCTAGTAGAGAATAAAGTCTACTATCTTTTAGGTTTTAAAAGGTTTTCATCAATTTTTATCATTTGAGACTCAAATTTTAATAAATAAACCACCACATCTAATCATCCACGTACCACCTGGCCAAGGATTTTCATTAAATCATCAATGGTCATGACTATACAAGAATAAACCACAGTCATAATCAAACCAAAAACTATTCATTAATGCATTACTGGCCACCGAGGACTTTTATCACATCATTTATAACATTACGGTCATGATTACACCGAATAATCCCTGGTCATAATCATACCAAGTCCATCTATGCACTACAGGCCACAGTTGACTTTCAAAAAAATATATAAACATGAGGATGATGACAATGATATAAGAATTCAATAAAACAAGTTCACGAATTAATTTATTCAGGAACTAATAATGTCCAAATTGTAAACATGATACTGCTTTATATAGTAAAATTCAAGAATGCTCAGAAGAATATTTCCATGAAAAATACTGGATGAAGCGCAAATATCAAGGATATTCCACTAATTTCATGGAGTATAGAAGTCAAAGCTTTAACCAACTAAGTATAATAAAGAATGGAATAACAAAAGAAATCACCATGCATGTGGTACTCAGCAAACAAGGTTATTCCATCAGAATAATAAATAACGGAACCAAGTCAGGCGTAATACGCACCAACGAGGATATTCAATAGAATAATAAAGAGTGGAATACAATGAAATCACCATGCATGCATTGCTTGCAGATAGCAGGTTATTCCAGCGAGTAATACTAAATGGCGGAACGGTCGGTGAAATTCACAACCGACGAGGATGTTCCAAGCGGAATAATAAAGATCGAATCGGTCCGGTCGAAAAAAGTGCATGAATGAGGATGTTCCAACAGAATAATAAAAAAGGCGGAACCAGTCCAGGCGTAAAAGCCTACGATGCAGGATGTTCCAATGAATAATAAAGAATAGAATAACAATGAAATCACCAAGTATAGGGTGATCACAGCGTACAACTGAGTTATTCCAACAGAATAATAAAGATGGAATAATAGAAGTTTTCTTCATGAATACAAAAGAAATAATACCCCTTACAGGTACAACAAATAATATCCCTTACCGTAAATGAAACTTGATATCGGAGTAGTGAAGTAGCAGAATACTTTTCTTCTTTCTCTCTACAGTTTATCTCTCTAGAGTTTCAATGAATTCGTAAGAAAATAATGAAGGAATGAGCTTTTATTTATAGCAGAATGGAATGAAAAGTAACCAATCTATGAACGGTTCAGATTGATTTACTTTAATCGGACGGTCTATATTTAAAGCAAAATCTTTTAAAATATAATATATATTATATTTATATAACATAATTCAATCCACTAACAATTAAGTCAAACCATTAACCAATAAGATTTTAACAAAAATTAAAATATAATAAATATATATAAACACATGTTTTCATATAATATATATCATTATTATATAAACACCACTTAATTTTTCTCCCCCATAACCAACATCAATCCCCCACCCACCCAATAATCAAATTTACTACACTCTTACACATCACTATCACACTACCACTTCTTACACCCATCACTTTCATACTATCACTTTTCCACCATTTCCACTCACACACACACATCACACACCTATCACTTTCTCCCACCATATACTCAATACATACATATACCTCCATACTTATACTCTTCCATTTCCAAAATCATTTCTCAACACAAATGGGCCCCACATGTGGGCCCCACACGTGGGCCCCACTTTTATAAAAATTTCCTATCGAATATTTTGAAAAATGGGTAAATAGGGGTCCATAAAAAAAATAAGCAAATCTTTATAAAAATCACCTTAATAATTTTAACAACATTTATCACCTTTATTATAATTCACAATATTAATCGACTGAAGTCGCTCCCAGGAAATAGGGGCTTTCGATAAGGATTTCTCTCTATTAGCGCCATGCAATTAGATGACCAAACCTCTCCTTGACAGAACTTCTAGACATCGTTAATATTGCAAATAATAATATTAATAACTTTGTCGTCTCAATTATTGATTTTAACAATATATAAAATATCGACAATAATTGAATCCAATAACGTGAGATACTATGCAACAATTACTATAACAATAATTGATCAAAACTGAATGCCTTCTCACGTAAGCATCAATAATCAATACCGTGTGCTACTATGCAACCACGCCAGACATCGTATTTCTTTACTTACTAAGTAGTTCAACAGTATTAACGGTAAAACTTCCGTCGTTATTTTCATAAAAATATTTTTGTCGTTTTCTCATCCCGACAATAATTCCGTTGCGGGGTCCACCAATGATTGTACCATCGTACGAATATTTCTCGACACAAAGAATATTCCCTGACCAATCGAATATAATATGACAACTAGCATACTTTGCAAAATTTATAAATACTACCCACAACTATAATATTATCTCAAATTCATACTATAATATTAAAAATTAATTCGAGAAAATTTAAATCTTTATTGATAAAATCTGGGGTCTCACAATCTCCCCTCCTTATGGAATTTCGCCCTCGAAATTAGTGGTACGATGCACTGGTATGATAAAGAGGTAAGGATACCTTGAATACCTTTATCGTTGAAAACATTAAATTCATCTTTGTAATCCGGCCAAAGATATTCATTAATAATTCATCTTTGCACTACAGGCCAAAGATATACAACTATAAAACCAATAATGCTGAGACTCAGCTTAATAGTATCACGACCACGAATTATCCATGCACTACTGGCCAAGGATATTCGTATTTTTAATTATGGTCATGATTATACCGAATAATCCCTGGTCATAATCATACCAAGTCCATCAATGCACTACGACCAAAGATGACTTTTACCACATCCATGAATTAATATTTCATTCTTTGAGACTCATTTCAATAATTAATCCACATCATCGAATCATCCCTGCACTACTGGCCAAGGATATTCTTTAGTATCACGACCACGAATTATCCATGCACTACGTGCCAAAGATAATCGTGTATTCATTAGTATCACGACCACAAATTATCCATGCATTACGGCCAAAGATAATCGTGTATTCATTAGTATCACGACCACAAATTATCCATGCACTACGTACAAAGATAATTATATTTTCAATTATTACGGTTATGATTATCTTAGAACAATCCTCGTCATAATCATACCAAGTCCATCTATGCACGTAAGCCATGGATGACTTTCAACACAATATAAGCATGAGGATAATGATATAAAGAATCAATCAAATGAGATAAAGGATAAATATTAAACATTTATAATATAATTTATCCAGATTCAAGAATATCCCCATGTTATCAATCACTTAATAATCTCATAATCTAATATCATTAATATTATAACAATATTTTAATCACTTCTTAAATTTATAATTTATTTCAATTGTTTACGTTTACTATATAATGCATTTAATCATTCAAAATGCCATACTCATAAGATATCATCACCAATGATCAAATCTCTCATCAAAAAAATATGCATATATACTCTATATAGGATTCTCTAGCCATAAAATCCTATTTTCAACTTTGTTACTTCACATAACATATTTAACTCATATGTTCAGTAACTAAACTATTTTCATGAAAAATACCAAATCGGTCCCAAAAATATTTCTTTTTCGGGATTTAGTATAATATAGTCCCATAATGAAAATATATTTTTCTCAAAATTTTAAAATTCATTTACTATTTTTTAAAAATCAATTTCTAATTAATTCCTTAAGAAATTAGCTACCTCAAGGTTAACTCCAAAAATTCCCAAATTTGGAAAGATCTTACACATGTTAATGTGAGACCCCAGATTTTATCAATAAAGATTTAAATTTTGTCGAAATAATTTTTAATATTATGGTGTGAATTTGAGATAATATTATAGTTGTGGGTAGTATTTATAAATTTTGCAAAGTATGCAAGTGGTTATATTATATACGATTGGTGGGGAATATTAGGTTTAGCGAGGAATATTCGCATAACTACTCAATCATTGGTGGACCCCTATAATGTAATTATTGTCGGATTGAGAAAGCGACAAAAATATTTTATTGAAATAACGGCGGAAGTTTTACCGTTGATCTTGTTGAACTACTCGGTAGTAAAAAGTACAAAGATGTCGTGTGTGGTTGTATAGTAGCATACGGTATTGATTATTGATGCTTATGTGAGAAGTCACTCGGTTTGATTCCATTATTGTCGATTAATAATATGAATTATTATAGCGATAATGACGTTTTTGTTTTATTCAGTATTATTAACGTAATAAAAGCGAAACATCTTTTATATAAAAGCAGAATACTTTATTAAAGTTATTCTATAAATAGAATATATTATATTTTATTATGCATAGTGTTTTGCGTAGTGTTGCGTAGTGTTTGCATAGTAAAATGTTTTTATATAAATAGAATATATGATATTTTATTTAAAAGATTTTGTTTTAAATATGGACCGTTAGATTAAAGTAAATCAATCGGACCGTTCATGGATTAATTACAATGCATTCTATTTTCCTATAAATAGAAGCTCATTCCTTCATTATTTTCTTACGAATTCTTTGAAACTAGAGAGAGAAATTATAGAGAGAAGCTATAGAGAGAAAATCTATAGAGAGAAAGAAGAAGAGTATACGGTACTTCACTACTTTGATATCCAAAGTGTTTTTACGGTAAGGGGTATTATTTGTTGTATTCGTAAGGGATATTACTCGTTTGTATTCATGAGAGAACTTCATTATTCCATTCATTATTATTACATTGGAATAACTTTTGTAAAAGTGGTATACCCTATACATAACTTTGTATATGCGAGATACCTATACTTGGTGAAATCCTTATGTTATTCCATCCTTATTTATTCATTGGAATAAACTTGTATCATGGAATCCCCTATACTTGGTGATCTTCTTACATTATTCCATTCTTTATTATTACATTGGAATATCACATGCGTGTGTTTACACAGGACTGGTTCCATTGTTTATTATTCCGCATTTATTATTACATTTGGAATATCACATGCGTGTGTTTTACAGGACACCTGGTTCCATTGTTTATTATTCAGCATTTATTATTACATTGGATCATCACGCCGATTGTGAATTTCACGACACGGTTCTTATTATTATTATACTGTTGGAATAACATGTCTATGCGCAATCTGCATGCATGGTGATTTCTTTTGTTATTCCATTCTTTATTATACCCAGTTAGTTAAAACTTTGACTTCTATACTCCATGAAATTAGTAGAATATCCTTGATATTTGCGTTTCATCCGAAGATCTTTTCATGGAAATATTCTTACGATCATTCTTGAATTTTACTACAAAACAAATATCTTGTTGACAATTTGGACGTTAATAATTCTGGATAAAATAATTCTTGAACTTGTTTTATTGAATTATTATGTCATTGTCATCATCCTCATGATATATTATGTTATCTTTGGCTTACGTGCATAGATGAACTTAGTATGATTATGACCGAGGATCATTCGGTATAATCATGGCTTGTTATAAATGATGTGATAAAAGTCCTCGGTGGCTGTGTAATGCGTTGATGGATAGTTTTGGTATGATTATGACCAGGGGTGATTCGGTATAGTCATGACCATTGATAATTTGATGAAAATCCTTGACCGTGGTATAGGGATGATTAGATGTGGAGGTTTATTTATTAAGCTGAGTCTCAGCGATAAAAATTGATGAAAACCTTTTAAAACCTAAAAGATAGTAGATTTTATTCTCTACTTGACTCTTTTAATGGATTGCATATTCCGCTGTAGTTAAACTGGTTGTCTATTGTATTTTATCAGTTTAACACTGTTGAAGGCTAATGATAATTTATTCTGCATTATCTTAGTCATAATATTTCTTACTGGGCTAGTTGAGCTCACCCTTTCTTTCACTGTTCTCTTGAGTGAAATGAGAACATAAATTTGGACGAAGTCTGGGAGCGGAGTAATGGTCGAGAGGATAGCATTAGTAGTCCTCACTATTACGTGAAATAGTGTGATAATAGTTGTAATGAGGACTCCTTTTGAGTTTGTATAATATCTAGTAGACAATATTTGTATTCAAACTCACAGTTTATGTCGTATTGTACACGACAGTTATATTAGTAAGTTGTATTTGAATTTATGTACCATGTAAGTGGCGACCCAAGATGGGTGGCGTATACCTAATTTTGGGGGCGTCACGGTTGGTATCAGAGCTTAGGGATATGATCCCTGGCTGAGATGTGAGATAAGAACTAGGAGGGGAGAGACGGGGAATTCCTTCGCTAGTATGACCTACCTAAATTTATTTGGTATTTAATTGGTCGGTCAGAGTATAGGGATAATATGTGATATGTTAATTAACCCTTATTTTGTGGCAGTGTTTGAAAATGGCATCCAAGAATGTTGAGAATAGCAATGGAGCACAAGAGACTGTTGATTCTCCACAGATCAATAATCAGGACAATGTACAACAGGATGGCGATAATCCTCCTGTAAACAACAACACTGATCAAATGACGAACGACGGTACGTTTAGGAGTTTTTTAGAATTCATGCAACATCGATTTAAGCGGCTCCTCATTCATAAAGCGGTGAAAATAATGGCAACCCACGGTCGGTCACCGCTAAGTAGTTTAAGGAGCTGGGACCACCGGAGTTTTTGGGAAAGCCAGAACCACTTAAGGCGGAGACGTGGTTAAAGTAGATCACCAAGATATTTGATGTCTTGGGATGTTTAGAGGAGCAAAAGGTTCTATTTGCCACCTTTATGTTGCGTGAAGAGGCAGATTACTGGTGGGAATCTGTAAAACGTACCCAGACTGACATACTCAAGATGTCTTGGGAGAAGTTCCAAGAGTTGTTCAACGACAAGTACTTTCCCGAAAGTATTCGTCACATGAAGGAGGTGGAGTTTATCAAGCTGGAGCAAAATAATATGACCGTGTCACAGTATGAGGCTAAGTTTGCCGAGTTATCTCGGTTTGCATCCCATTTGGTCGATAATGAGGAGCGAATGACGCGAATGTTTTTAAGAGGTTTGAAACCCGATATACGTCAATACCTAATTTCTCATAAACTTTGTTTGTATTCAGATATTGTGAATAGGGCTCAGTTATTGGAGCGCGATAATGAGTCAGCACAACCAAAAGGTAACGACCAACAACACAATAATAATCATACCGGTGGCAACGGCCATCGGAACAACGATAACCATCGTGGGGGAAATTATCATTTCGGTGGTAACCATGGTCAAAATAATAGGAATGGAAATTTCAAGAAGAGGAAATTCAACAATGATGGAAAGACGTCAGCACCAGCACCCGTTGTTAAGGAAGGAGAAAGACCACCTATCATATGCTTCAAATGCGGAGGAGAGGGACACATCAGTCCGAACGTGTGCCATCTTTGTCAAAGCATGTTATAATTGTGGAAGAGAAGGTCACTTAGCTCGATTTTGTCGTTTCATCAAGACAAATTCAACTAGGATGGAGGCACCAAAGGTCATCCCGAGACAAACCAAAGCCGGTAGTTTAAGAGAGAGCATTTTTTTTCTCGTGACGAGGAACCTGAATAAAATTATCACGGGTAAGTTAATCATAAGCTCTTGCGAAGTCTATACCGTGTTAGATACCAGTTCTACCCACTCTTTTATTCTACCTAGTTGTGTTCAATGTTTAAATTTGACTCCGGAAAAAAATTAGACTTTGATTTATCTATTGAAACTTCGTTGGGAGAAACCTTCGTTACCTCCACTGTTTATTAATCTTGTTGTTTCAAATAAACACTTTCACGATCTTATCTCTTTGAAAATACTTGACTTTGAGGTAATTTTTGAAAACGATTGATTAACTACTCGTTATTCTTTTTTAAGGTTGTTAGCTTTCATATTCCTAACCAACTTTGTTATCTGAATTCAAAGTAACCAAACCACTAAAGTCAATCATTGTCATATCAAGCCATAAGTAAAGAGCCCGATCCTTTCGTTGTTGACTTCCTTGTGTGGAATGCGAAGCCGGACTTTTACGTAGGCGACGTCGTGATGAAGATGGCAAGTTGATAGGTATCATTGTGAGGTCTTATCGAGGTTAAGGGATAGAAGTCACAGATTGGTATTAATGTGACGTCTTATCCAAGTCTTGGACGAGAATAATGATTTTGAATGATATTTCTATCATTAATAAATTTCTTGGCGTATTCTTGAAGACTTCCTAGCCTACCCTAGAACATGAAATTGAATTTTGTATTGACCCCAGTACAAAAACCCATTTCTTAAACCCTCAAATATTTCTTCAACTAAAAGGATCTATTTACGTGGATTATGATGAAAGTCATAATAAAAGTATAGAACTGATGAAAATAATGGGTATATGAAGTATTAGTAAGTTTTATGATGAGTTATGTTGGTTAGTATGTGAAAACATGAAAGTTTCTTAGAAATCACAAAGAGTTGAAAATCAGATTTTGGTGAAAAACGTAACATGAAATTCAATTGACCATATCTCCTATTATATTTTGAATTTTTGAGTGTGGTAAAGTCCTAGAATTAGATCTATGAGTTACCTAACTAATCCAAGTGGATTTACTGGAAAAGGTGTTGTAGATTTTTGTGTGGACTGATTTTAGCAAAGGAGTGCAAAGCTGCAAAAACCGAAAAAGTTGCTACCATGATTTTAGAGGGGCTGTTTTGGCCACTTAAATTATGAGAAAAATTCTGGCCTTTTGGGACATGAAATTATATGGTATAAAGTACCTCCTGTCCAAAAATGAGCTCATTCTAACTTAAAATGAGCAAGTTATGACTATTTCAATATTTAGGTTTTTAGGCGAAAAATGCTACTTAGGAGTTTTATAACTCCGATGACCATGAAATTTAAACTGGAGGCTCACATTAACATGGGTAAAGTCTTGCCAAGATTTGGGAATTTTTGGAGTTAAACTTGAGGTAGCTAATTTCTTAAGGAATTAATTAGAAATTGATTTTTGAAAAATAGTAAATGAATTTTAAAAATTTCAAGAAAAATATATTTTCATTATGGGACTATATTATGCTAAATCCCAGAAAATAAATATTTTTGGGACTGATTTGGTATTTTTCATGAAAATAGTTTAGTTACGAACATATGAGTTAAATATGTTATGTGAAGTAACAAAGTTGAAAATAGGATTTTATGGCTAGAGAATCCTATATAGAGTATATGCTTATTTTGTTTTGAGAGATTTGATAATTGGTGATGATATTTTATGAGTATGGCATTTTTGAATGATTAAATGCATTATATGGTAAAGCGTAAACAATTGAGATAAATTGTTTATAAATTTAAGAAGTGATTAAAATATTGTTATAATATTAATGTTATTAGATTATGAGATTATTAAGTGATTGATAACATGGGGATATTCTTGAATCTGGATAAATTATATTATAAATGTTTAATATTTATCCTTTATCTCATTTGATTGATTCTTTATATCATTATCCTCCTTATGTTTATATTATGTTGAAAGTCATACGTGGCTTGTAGTGCATAGATGGACTTGGTATGATTATGACCGAGGATTGTTAGGTATAATCATAATCAGTAATTGAAAACACAATTATCTTTGGTAGTAGTGCATGGATAATTTGTGGTCGTGATACTTAATGAATACACAATTATTTTTGGTAGTAGTGCATGGATAATTTGTGGTCGTGATACTTAATGAATACACAATTATCTTTGGTAGTAGTGCATGGATAATTTGTGGTCGTGATACTAATGAATACACAATTATCTTTGGCCGTAGTGCATGGATAATTTGTGGTCGTGATCTTAATGAATACACAATTATCTTTAGTAGTAGTGCATGGATAATTTGTGGTCGTGATCTTAATGAATACACGATTATCTTTGGTAGTAGTGCATGGATAATTTGTGGTCGTGATACTTAATGAATACACGATTATCTTTGGTAGTAGTGCATGGATAATTCGTGGTCGTGATACTTAATGAATATCCTTGGCACGTAGTGCGAGGGATGATTCGATGATATGGATTAATTATTGAAATGAGTCTCGTGATGAAATATTAATTCATGGATGTGGTAAAAGTCATCTTTGGTAGTAGTGCATTGATAGACTTGGTATGATTATGACCACGGATTATTCGGTATAATCATGGTAGTAATTGAAAACACGAATATCCTTAGCGAAGTGCATGGATAATTCATGGTTGTGATACTATTAAGTTGAGTCTCGAGATTATTGGTTTCTGAGTTATATATCTTTGGCACGTAGTGCAAAGATGAATTGTTAATAAATATCTTTGGCACTGTAGTGCAAAGATGAATTGTTAATGAATATCTTTGGTTGGATTGCAAAGATGAACTTAATATTTTCAACGATAAAGGTATTCAAGGTATCCTCACCTCTTTATCATACCAGTATCGTACCCTAATTTTGAGGGCGAAATTCCATAAGAGGGGAGATTGTGAGACCCAGATTTTATCAATAAAGATTTAAATTTTGTCGAAATAATTTTTTAATATTATGGTGTGAATTTGAGATAATATTATAGTTGTGGGTAGTATTTATAAATTTTGCAAAGTATGCAAGTGGTTATATTATATTCGATTGGTGGGGAATATTTGGTTTAGCGGGGAATATTAAATACAACTACTCAATCATTGGTGGACCCTAACAATGTAATTATTATTCGGATTGAGAAAGCGACAAAAATATTTTATTGAAATAACGACGGAAGTTTTTACTGGTTGATCTTGTTGAACTACTTTCGGTAGTAAAAAAAAATGCGATGTCGTGTGGTTGCATAGTAGCATTTGCGGTATTGATTATTGATGCTTATGTGAGAAGTCACTCGGTTTGATTCCATTATTGTCGATTAATAATATGAATTATTATAGCGATAATGACGTTTTGTTTTATTCGTATTATTAACGTAATAAAAGCGAAACATCTTTTTATATAAAATGAATACTTTATTAAAGTTATTCTATAAATAGAATATATTATATTTTATTATGCATAGTGTTTTGCATAGTGTGCATAAGTTTGCATAGTAAAATGTTTTTATATAAATAGAATATATGATATTTTATTTAAAAGATTTTGCTTTAAATATGGACCGAAATCGATTAAAGTAAATCAATCTGGACCGTTCATGGATTAATTACTATGCATTCTATTTTCCTATAAATAGAAGCTCATTCCTTCATTATTTTCTTACTGAATTCTTTGAAACTCAGAGAGAGAAATTATAGAGAAAAGCTATAGAGAGAAAATCTATAGAGAGAAAGAAGAAGAGTATTACGGTACTTCACTTACTTTGATATCCGGTGTCTTTTTTACGGTAGGGGTATTATTTGTTGTTCGTAAGGGATATTACTCGTTTGTATTCATGAAGAGAACTTACATTATTCCATTCATTATTATTACATTGGAATAACTTTTGTAAAAGTGGTATACCTATTGTATATATGCACATAACTATACTTGGTGAAATTATGTTGAATCCTTATTTACTATAGTAATTATCCTTGTGAATAGTAATTACCTTTGTCAATAGTAATTATTCCATTCAAATTATTATTACATTGGAATAACTTGTCGTTTCAAAGTGGTATACCACTTGTCGTTTCACATTACAAGTATCGAACCACTTTTCTTTTCACATTACTAGTCGTAGCCACTTATTTTCACGTGGTGAAAGGTCTTTTATGTTATTCTATAAATAGAGGCTAGTGCTTCATTATGTTGGAATTCATTCAAGCTTTAGAGAGAATGTAGAGAAAGAAGAAGAGTATTTTGTTACTACACTACACTTGCGTGATTCAATCTCCTACCAAAAGTAGGGTGTTATTCTTCTTATTATTGTTATTCCATTGCTTAATTTGGAATAATTTATATGTGTGTTTACCTATACTTGGTTCCATTCTTTATTATTCTCATTGGAATTATCCTCACATGGAATATATTTTAGGACGGGTTGGTTTTTTATTATTACATTGGAACATCAGTTGCGTGTGTTTATTATTCAAGCATCTTATTATTACACATTTGGAACATCATGCCGATTGTAATTTCACGACACTGGTTCCGATCTTTATTATTATTACATTGGAATAACTGTACGACCGGGTCCGTTATTTATTAATACTGTTGGAATAACACCGTATGCGATCTATGCATGATGGTGATTTCTTTTGTTATTCCATTCTTTATTATACCCGGTTGGTTAAAACTTTGACTTCTATACTCCATGAAATTAGTAGAATATCCTTGATATTTGCGTTTCATCCGATATCTTTTCATGGAAATATTCTTACGATCATTCTTGAATTTTACTCTACAAAACAAATTATCTTGTTGACAATTTGGGCGTTACTTAATTCTCGGATAAAATAATTCTTGAACTTGTTTTATTGAATTCTTATGTCATTGTCATCATCCTCATGATATATTATGTTATCTTTGGCTTACGTGCATAGATGAACTTAGTATGATTATGACCGAGGATCATTCGGTATAATCATGGCTTGTTATAAATGATGTGATAAAAGTCCTCGATTGCTTTGTAATGCGGTGATGGATAGTTTTGGTATGATTATGACCGGGGTGATTCGGTATAGTCATGACCATTGATAATTTGATGAAAATCCTTGACCGTAGTACGAGGGATGATTAGATGTGGAGGTTTATTTATTGTGAGTCTCGGTGATAAAAATTGATGAAAACCTTTTAAAACCTAAAAGATAGTAGATTTTATTCTCTACTTGACTCTTTTAATGGATTGCATATTCATTGCAGTTAAAGCTGGTTGTCTATTGTATTTTATCGGTTTAACCTTTGTTGAAGGCTAATGATAATTTATTACGCATTATCTTAGTCATAATATTTCTTCTTTGGGCTAGTTGAGCTCACCCTTTCTTTCTTTATTCTCTTGAGGAAATGAGAACATAATTTGGGACGAAGTCGGGGAATGGAGTAATGGTCCGGAGGATAGCATTAGTAGTCCTCACTATACGTGAAATAGTGTGATAATAGTTGTAATGAGGACTCCTTTTGAGTTTGTATAATATCTAGTAGACAATATTTGTATTCAAACTCACAGTTTATGTCGTATTGTACACGACAGTTATATTAGTAAGTTGTATTTGAATTTATGTACCATGTAAGTGGCGACCCAAGATGGGTGACGTATACCTAATTTTGGGGGCGTCACAAAAGCTAACAACCTTACAAAAAGGATAATGAGTAGTTAATCAATCGTTTTCAAAAATCACCTCAAAGGCAAGTATTTTCAAAGAGATAAGATCGACAGGTAATGTGAAAGTGTTGATTTGAAACAACAAGATTTATAAACAGTGGAGGTAACGAAGGTTTCTCCCAACGGAGTTTCAATAGATAAATCAAAGTCTAATTTTTTCGGAGTCAAATTTAAACATTGAACACAACTAAGTAAAATAAAAGAGTGGGTAGAACTTGTATCGAATAAAGTATAGACTTCGCAATAATTTATAATTAACTTATCCGTAATAACTTTGTTCGGGTTTCTCGACAAACGCTCTCGCTTAAACTACCGAGTTTGACTTTACTATAGGGTACAGTCCACCCTTAAGTGCTTCTTCACATTCCTGATCCATGATTTGAATCATTATTCTCCAATCCATATCGAATTCGGGTTGACTGCTATGAACAGGATAATTCCGAATTCGATGTTGGGTTCTCCCAATTGCTGTCCAAAAAGAAAAGTCCATTTCATCTATTTTGGCTTTATTGGATCGGCGTCTTTTCCTACACTATCAACGCGTCGTGCAACTTTTACCCATGCATCATCTATTCTCATTCGTTCAGTTGTTTCTTCATTCAGGTGATCTTTGATTTTTAAATTCTCAGATTCCAACTTTAATATCTTACACCCTGCCAAAGCATGATTTTGTTCGAGCATCACATATCAGGTAACCCAATTTTGAATTGTTACATCCCTTTGTTCTATGACCGTTTGCCGTTCTTCAACCTGTTCTTCTAGCTCACGAACATGATTTTGTAATTCTAAGTTTTGATCATAAACTTCTTCTAACCAATTCTCCTCAGGTTCCTCTTCTTCCTCTTCTTCCTCATTCTTAGCTGATACCTCTGCAACTAGCTCGGGTGCAACTATTAGTTCTTCATTCACTACGTAGTTATCTCTAATTTGTTCTTAAATGCGACCTTTGCATTAACTCGATTAGTGATTAAAGGTGTCACAACGGTCACATTCACTCCATTGTGAATATTTTCAGCTGCCATTTCCAAACACTGCCACAACACAAGGGTTAATTAATATATCAAATATTATCCCTATATTCTGACCGACCAATTAAATACCAAATAAACTTAGGTAGGTCATCCTAGCGAAGGAATTCCCCGTCTCTCCCCTCTTAGTTCTTATCTCACATCTTAGTCAGGGATCATATCCCTAAGCTTTGATACCAACTGTGACGCCCCCAAAATTAGGTATTCATCACCCATTCTGAGTCGCCAAATACACGATACAAAATACAAATACAAACATAATTATACAACTGTAGTGTAACATACGACAATTCATAAACTGAGAGTTCTAATAGGAATATTGTCATCTAGACAATATCCATACTCAAGGAGTCCTCATTAAATTTATTGTCACACTATTTAACAAAATAGTGAGGACTACTAATGCTATCTTCAGGACCATCACTCTTTTCCCCGACTCGTCCCAGCTATATTCTCAATTCCTGAAGAGAACAGTGAAAGAAAGGGTGAGCTCAACTAACCCAGTAAGAAATATTATGACTAAGATAATGCAGAATAAATTATCAATAGTCTTCAACAATGTTAAACTGATAAAATACAATAGACAACCAGTTTAACTACAACGGAATATGCAATCCATTAAAAGAGTCCAGTAGAGAATAAAGTCTACAATCTTTTAGGTTTTTAAAAGGTTTTCATCAATTTTTATCGCTGAGACTCAGCTTAATAAATAAACCACCACATCTAATCATCCCTGTACCACGGTCAAGGATTTTCATTAAATCATCAATGGTCATGACTATACCGAATAAACCCTGGTTATAATCATAACAAAAACTATTCATCAATGCATTACAGGCCACCGAGGACTTTTATCACATCATTTATAACATTACGGTCATGATTACACCGAATAATCCCTGGTCATAATCATACCAAGTCCATCTATGCACTACAGGCCACAGATGACTTTCAAAAAATATATAAAAACATGAGGATGATGACAATGATATAAGAATTCAATAAAACAAGTTCGCGAATTAATTTATTCAGGAACTAATAACGTCCAAATTGTCAACATGATACTGCTTTGTAGAGTAAAATTCAAGAATGCTCAGAAGAATATTTCCATGAAAAATACTAGATGAAGCGCAAATATCAAGGATATTCCACTAATTTCATGGAGTATAGAAGTCAAAGCTTTAACCAACTGAGTATAATAAAGAATGGAATAACAAAAGAAATCACCATGCATGCGGTACTTCGCATAAACAGGTTATTCCATCAGAATAATAAATAACGGAACCAGGTCAGGCGTAATACGCACCGACAGGATATTCCAACAGAATAATAAAGAATGGAATACAACAGAAATCACCATGCATGCGGTAGATTGCATGAGGCGAAGTTATTCCAATAGAATACTAAATAGCGGAACTGGTCGGGTGAAATTCACAAGCGATGTGATTTTCCAAAAGAATAATAAAGAACGGAATAATAAAGACGGAACCAGGTCCGGCGTAAAGCACAGACAGGATGTTCCAACAGAATAATAAAGACGGAACCAGGTCCGGCGTAAAGCACAGACAGGATGTTCCAACAGAATAATAACGAATAGAATAACAACAGAAATCACCAAGTATAGGGTAGACCGCGTATACAGGTTATTCCAACAGAATAATAAAGATGGAATAATAGAAGTTTTCTTCATGAATACAAAAGAAATAATTCCCCTTACAGGTACAACAAATAATATCCCTTACCATAAATGAAACTTGAAATCGGAGTAGTGAAGTAGCAAAATACTTTTCTTCTTTCTTTCTACAGTTTATCTCTCTAGAGTTTCAATGAATTCGTAAGAAAATAATGAATGAATGAGCTTCTATTTATAGAAGAATGGAATAAATAGTAACCAATCTATGAACGGTTCAGATTGATTTACTTTAATCGGACGGTCTATATTTAAAGCAAAATCTTTTAAAATATAATATATATTATATTTATATAACATAATTCAATTAATTCAATCCACTAACAATTAAGTCAAACCATTAACTAATTTAACAAAAATTAAAATATAATAAATATATATAAACACATGTTTTCATATAATATATATCATTATTATATAAACACCACTTAATTTTTCTCCCCCATAACCAACATCAATCCCCCACCCACCCAATAATCAAATTTACTTTTCTCTTACACATCACTATCACACTACCACTTCTTACACCCATCACTTTCATACTATCACTTTTCAACCATTTCCACTCACACACACACATCACACACCTATCACTTTCTCCCACCATATACTCAATACATACATATACCTCCATACTTATACTCTTCCATTTCCAAAATCATTTCCCAACACAAATGGGCCCCACATGTGGGCCCCACACGTGGGCCCCACTTTTATAAAAATTTCCTATCGAATATTTTGAAAAATAGGTAAATAGGGGTCCATAAAAAAAATAAGCAAATCTTTATAAAAATCACCTTAATAATTTTAACAACATTTATCACCTTTATTATAATTCACAATATTAATCGACTGTGTCGTTCCTGGAAAGGGGGCTTTCAGATAAGGATTTCTCCCTATCAGCGCATGATTAGATGACCAAACCTCTCCTCGATGTAACTTACAGACATCGTTAATATTGCAAATAATAATATTAATAACTTTTTCGTCTCAATTATTGATTTTAACAATATATAAAATATCGACAATAATTGAATCCAATAACGTGAGATCTTATCAACAATTACTATAATAATAATTGATCAAAACTGAATGCCTTCTCACGTAAGCATCAATAATCAATACCTGGTGTGCTCTTATGCAACCACACGCGTATTCATTTATACTTTACTACTGAGAGTAGTTCAACAAAGTATTAACGGTGAAACTTCCGTCGTTATTTTCATAAAAAATATTTTTTGTCGTTTCTCATCCAAACAATAATTCCGTTCTATGGGGTCCACCAATGATTGTACCATCGTATGCGAATATTTCTCGACACAAAGAATATTCCCTGACCAATCGAATATAATATGACAACTTGCATACTTTGCAAAATTTATAAATACTACCCACAACTATAATATTATCTCAAATTCACACCATAATATTAAAAATTAATTCGAGAAAATTTAAATCTTTATTGATAAAATCTAGGGTCTCACAAATATTCGTTGTTATCGGGGAATATTCGTTTGGTCGTGGAATATTCTTACTGTCGGGGAATATTCATACGACGGCGTAGCCATATGTGGGCCCCATAACGAAAAGCGATTGGATGAAGAAAATGACAAGTATAAGTTGTTTATAAATAACGGCGTAGTTGTTACCATTAATACGGTTGGAATACCCGGCATTTAAAACACAGTAATACCCGTTGTTGCACAGTAGCACACGGTATTGCACTAATTATTGATTCTTGCGTAAGAAGGCACTACTCAATAATTATTACAGTAATTATTGTTCAATATTTTATTTTATTAATTCAATAATTGTTACGTTGCTATTTTATATTATTGTTGTTTCAATAATTGTCACTGCATAGTATTTTCATTATCAGATCAATAATTCATATTATTTGAATAATATTATTAGATAACATTATTGGCAATTTCTATAAAGTTACATACAAGAAGAGGTTTGGTCACCTAATTACTTGCGCAAGATAAAGAGAAATCCTTATTAGAAAGCCCTCTTTCCAGGAGCGGCACGGTTCTCGATGATTCGATTCTGTAATATTATTTGTGAATAATTAATTATTGATTTATATGATAAGAAAAATATTCATTTTATATGGATATAGGTGGAGAAAATTTTTTAATGTGACAATTATTGAAAATTGATATTTTATCTTTTCTGGTAAAATAATTCATTTAAATATATTATTATATTATAATAATATAATAATGGTGATATTTTACAATGAATGTGTGATATATGAATAAATGAGAAGGAAGAGTATTTTTGTTATAAAAATTGTTTAAAACATGTTTGTGGGCCCATTTTTTACTGAAATTTGATTATAACCTGTAAAATCGCCCGTTTGTGGATTTCAGTCAATTTCTGTTTGGAATTTGAAAAAAATTTCTTCTGCAAAGTTGTAGAGAATTGAATTTCCTATGGAATAGATAGAAGATTTGAATTTTTCTAATAAAAGGGCTATTTATTATGAATTATTAAAGTTCTGAAGTTCCGAAATAATTGATTTTTGGAGTATAAAATGTTTTTTGTAAGAAAAATGTTTTTTGTGCTTGGGTGGGCCCCACATGAGTGGTAAACATGCTGAATTCAATTTTCTTAGTGTGCGTAGGGAAAAAATTCAGAAATAGTATTATTTTATTAAATTTTTTTGTTTTTGTGTTCTAAGTAATTTCCTATAAATAGGGCACTTAGGTTAGAATTGAAAATCACACCAGAAACTAAAGATTTCTCTCTCTATATTATCGAGCGTATTTTTGTGAGTTTTTCGATACTTTGAGTGTTGCTATACGGTGCACATTCCTTCAGCACTATATCCAGTATTCCAGTCAGAAGTATTGTCTTTTCGAGGTAAGGGATATTATTTTTCTTTAAAAGTGATATTATTTCTCTCAATATCATTATGCCAGAATATTGGTAATATTTTTCTTCTGAAATTCTTGTCTTTTAGTGTCGAGGTTACTATTCACGATATCTATAAAGTATTCACATATACTGAGTATTATTCACAAATACTGACTTATTCATAAAAAATTAAATTTTCATTTTTTGTCCAAAATATCTATTATGGATACTAGCTTTATTTGCATCCATGTTTTGGTCTTCATTCTTGAATTTTACTCCATTATGATTATCTATGAAATATTTTTGAACTTGGATTGTTTGAAGTACGAATCCTTAAAATTTATTCTTTTGTTTCACTAGATTCGTTTCTTTAAAATATTTTTCATCATCCTCAGTCCTAAATGATGATATTCTTTGGATATCTTTGGCTGTAGTGCAAAGATTAATGATTTTCGATGAATATATTTGGGCGTAGTGATGAACAAGTGTTGAGATGAACATGACTAACTGATAAATATCTTTGGCCTGTAGTGCAAAGATGAATGTTTGATTCAAGATGAACATTGATTGATGTTACAGGGATAAAATATTGATGATGGACTTTTAAATTCATAGATTATAGTAGATTTCATTCTCTACGTAACTCTTCTATGAATTGTTATTTTCGCTGTGAACATTGATCTGAAACTTGTTGTCTATTATATTCTATCAAATTTTCCCTGTTGAAGACTAACGGTAATTTATTCTATATTATCTTAGTCGTAATGTTCTTTACTGGGCTAGTTGAGCTCACCCTTTTCCTTTTTGTTCCATTTTTCTTCTTAGAAGGAGAAAATGTAGCAAGTTCTAGTCGGGGTATGGAATGATGGTTTTAGAAAGTTGTTTTAGTAGTCCTCACAATTTTTGTAAAATAATGTATCAATAATTGTAATGAGGACTTATTTGAGTGTAGATATTGTCTAGAAGACAATATTTGTATTTAAACTCACAGTTTATGTGTTGTCGTATTTTGCACGAAAATTGTATTAATAAAGTTGTAGTTGTTTCTGTACCATGTATTTGGCGACTCAAAATGGGTGATGTATACCTATTTTGGGGGCGTCATAGTTGGTATCAGAGCTTAGGGATATGGTCTTTGGTGGAGATCGGGGAATAGAACTAGAAGGGGAGAGAAGAGTAAATTCTTCGCTAGTGTGTCCTACCTAAGATTGTTTGTTGGTTGGTCAGAATATAGGGATATTATGTGGTATGTTAATTTCTTTAATTAACCCTTATTTTATGGCAGTATTTGAGAATGGCAACTGAGAATGTTAACAGTGGAGTAAATGAGACTGTGTAGACACCTTTACTCACCAATGAGGAGAACATGCAACAGGTCATCAATGTTCCTCCTGTGAACAACACCACTGAACAGACGAAGAATGACGGGATGTTTAGAAGCTTTTTATAGTTCATGCAAAATCAGACGAGGGAGACTCGTGTACAAAAATACAGGTGGAAATGATAATGCATACGGTTTGTCACGTGGCGATTCAAAGAGTTGGGACCACCGAATGCGAGGAAAGTCGGATCTCGATTAAAGCGAGGCGTGGGTCAAAGCAAATTATCAAGATATTCGATGTCTTGGGATGCACAGAGGAACAGAAGGTTCCATTCGCCACTTTTATGTTCCATAATGAGGCAGATTACTGGTGGAAATATGTGAAGCGTACCCATTCCTGAAAGTATTCGTTCGTCATATGAAGGAGGTAGAGTTTATTAGACTGGAGCAAAACAACATGAGGGTGTCCCAGTACGAGGCGAAGTTCGCGGAGTTATCCATGTTTGTACCTCATTTGGTGGATAATGACGAACATATGACGCGGATATTTCTGAGAGGTTTGAAACCCGACATACGTCAGTATCTCATTTCTCATAAATTTTCTCTATATCCAGATGTTGTCAACAGGGCTCAATTATTAGAGCGAGATAACGAAATACGTTCATCCGAGGGACCACAAACCGTGGTCATACCGGTGATAGCGATCCTTTGAGCAACGATAACCAATGGGAAAGAAAAATACGGACAAAAGCGGTAACCACTCGGTGGTAATCATGGCCATGAAAATATAAGCGAGTCGGGGAGGAGATTTTAAAAGAGGAGATTCAACAATGACCATGTGAAGGCGCCAAAGACCAAAGAAGAATCGGTTCTAAGGGAGGAGAACGACCACGGTCGTATGCTATAAATGCGGAAAAGAGGGACATATTAGCCCAAAAGCGTCCACAGTGATTCAAGGAATGTTATAATTATGGAAAAGAAGGACATATCGCTCGAGATTATGCGGTAGCGAAACCAAGTCGTGGGGGATGGTGACTCAAAAGGCATCGTTCGAGAAAAGTCAAAGTCAATGGTTCACGGAAGGCGTTTATCGTGGTGATCAAAATGCGAGGAACCCAAACGAGGTGATCACGGGTAAGCTAATCATAAATTCTTGTGAAGTTTATACCTTACTAGATAGGGTGCTACCCATTCATTTTTATCTCTCTGCTTGTGCTCAACGTTTAAACTTAACTCAGGAGAAATTAGACTTTGACCTATCTGTGGAGACTCAGTTAGGAGACACTTTTATTACATCCCTTTGTTTATAAATCTTGTTTGTTCCAAATTGGCACCATCACATTACACATTGACCTTATCTCTTTAAAGATACTTACTTTTGATGTGATTTTAGGGATTGATTGGTTAACTACTCATCATGCCAAAATTGATTATTTTTGTAAGGTTGTTAATTTTCATATTCCTAACCAACCTGTTGTACGAATTCAAGCAACTAAACCACTAAAATTAATCACAGTCATATCAAGTCATAAATTTATTCGTTTATTGAAAAACGGATGTCAAGCTTTCTTAGCCCATGTTATGGATTTGAATAAAGACACGTCAGATTTGAATAATATTCCTGTTATTAGTAAATTTCCTAACGTATTTCCTGAAGAACTTCTCGGTTTACCCCCAGAACGTGAAGTTGAATTCTTTATTGACCTTGAACGTGGTACAAAACACATTTCTAAAACCCCATATCGAATGGCTCCTATTGAACTTCAGGAGTTAAAGGTCCAACTACAGGAGTTATTGGACATCGGTTTCATTCGTCCTAGTACATCTCCTTGGGGTGCTCCTGTTTTATTTGTAAAAAAGAAATACGGGAGTATGCGACTTTGTATTGACTACCGGGAATTGAACCATGTCACAATCAAGAATAGGTACCCGCTACCTCGAATTGATGACCTATTTGACCAGTTGCAAAGAGCATAATTCTTTTCAAAGATTGGTCTTCGTTCTGGATATCATCAGCTGAAGATTAGAATTGAGGATATTCCAAAGACTGCTTTTAGAACTCGGTACGGGCATTATGAATTCTTAGTCATATCTTTCAGATTGACTAATGCTCCTGCCGCTTTCATGGATATGATGAACCGAGTATTCAAGTAATATTTGGATCAGTTCGTTGTTGTCTTTATTGATGACATCCTCATATATTCCAAAAGTCGTGAAGATCATGAGCACCATTTGAAGCTAGTACTCCAAAGGCTTCGTGAAAACAAGTTATATTCCAAGTTGAAGAAATGCGAGTTCTAGCTTGAGGAAGTAGCATTCCTTGGGCACGTGGTGTCAAAACATGGAGTATCTATTGACCCGACGAAGATTGACGGTGACCAAAGTACGTAGCTTTCTGGGCTTAGCTGGTTATTATCGGAGATTCGTGGAAGGATTTTCTCGAATTGCTACTCTGTTAACTCAGTTGACTCGAAAAGATACAAAATTTGTATGGAGCGAGGAATGCGAGAAGAGTTTTCAAGAGCTTAAGAGGAGACTTATTGACACCTGTTCTGACAATAACATCTGGTTCGGATGGATTTGTTATCTACAGCGATGCTTCAAGCAAAGGGTTAGGATGTGTTCTCATGCAACGTGGGAAAGTCATAGCCTATGCCTCGCGACAACTTAAAGAATATGAGAGGAATTATCCTACTCATGATCTAGAGTCAGAGTTAGCGTGATTGTTTTTTCGCTTAAAGATCTGGAGGCACTATCTATATGGGGAGAAAGTGGAGATATATTCAGACCACAAAAGTCTCAAATATTTCTTCACCCAAAAGGAACTCAACATGCGACAATGACGTTGGCTCGAGCTATTGAAAGACTACGACCATACCATTCAATACCATCCTGGAAAAGCAAACGTGGTAGCTGACGCATTAAGTAGAAGATCATATGCAGGAACAAGTGCGATGTTGTCAACACAAAGACCCATTTTGTGTGATTTACAAAATATGAAGATAGAATTCAAAACTTCGAGGACCCATGCGATGATGTCAAGTATACGCATAGAACCGACTTTAATCGAAAAAGTTAAAGTTGCTCAAGCCACCGACCCGAAGCTGATGCGTATGAAGAAGAAAGTACAAGAAGGTGCTATTTCAGAAGCAAGAATCGATGAAGAAGGAATACTTCGAGTCCACTCCAGACTTTGTGTTCCTAACGACTCTGATTTAAAATACAAGATCATGATGGAGGCACACAATACACCGTTTACAATCCATTCTAGAAGTACCAAAATGTATCGTGATCTTCGACATACATTTTGGTGGAACAATATGAAGAGAGAGATTGCAAAGTTTATCTCGAGGTGTTTAACTTGTCAACGTGTAAAGGCGGAGCATCAAGTGCCTAAGGGTCCATTGCAACCACTTGAGATTCCGAAATGGAAATGGGAATACATTACCATGGATTTCTTTACGGGTCTTCCCACGGTTTCTCAAGGCATAGATGCTATTTGGGTTATTGTTGATAGATTAACTAAGTCTGCTCATTTCTTGTCGATACGGGAGACTTATTCCCTTGAATGTCTTTCTCGTATGTACGTGAATGAGATTGTGAGATTACATGGCATGCTAGTAACCATAGTTTCGTATCGTGACCCAAGATTCACTTCACGATTTTGGGTTAGCTTGCAAAAAGCTATGGGCACAGATTTACGATTCAGTTCGACATACCATCCTCAAACGGACAGACAATCAGAGAGGACAATTCAAACTCTTGAAGATCTATTAAGACTCTATGTCCTAGACTTCAAAGGGAGTTGGGATAGGTATTTACCATTGGTGGAATTCTCCTACAACAACAGTTATCAGACAAGTATAGGTGTGGCTCCATTCGAAGCATTGTATGGACGAAAGTGTCGCTCTCCAGTATGTTGGGATGAGGTGGGTGAAGCAACATTGTTGGGACCAAAGTTGGTACGTACTACTACAGAAAAGATCCAAATGATTCGACAACGTATACAAACGGCACAAGATCGACAAAAGAGTTATGTGAATCTTCATCGAAAGGACGTGGAATTTAGTATTGGGGATCATGTATTGTTGTGTGTTGCTCTATGGAAGGGAGTTACAAGATTTGGGAAACGAGGAAAGCTCAATCCATGATTTATTGGTCCATTTCAGATTCTTGACTGAGTAGGAAAAGTAACCTATAGACTCGCGTTACCTCTAAGTATGTCTCGTGTTCATAATGTGTTTCATATATCTGTGCTTCGTAAATATGTGAAAGAACCAAACCACGTTATTGAGTTACAACCGGATGAGATAGTCGAAGACTTAACGTACAAGGAGGTACCTTTCAAGATCTTGGATAGGAAGGAGCATGTCCTACGCACAAAGGTCATACCCCAAGTCAAAGTCTTATGGAGAAACCATGCTATTGAGGAAACGACATGGGAGTTGGAAACGGAAATGAAAGCGAGGTATCCTCACCTTTTCGAAACACCAGGTACGTACGTCAATTTTGAGGACAAAATTTCATAAGGAGGGGAGGTTGTAAGACCCCAACTTATTATTAAATGAAATTGAAATTCTTCTATTTATTATTTTGAAATAGTAAGGGTTGATTTGATAAATGTGGTTAGTTATGGGTAAAATACGCAAATACTTCAAATAAGCAAGTGGTTATAAAATATTCATTGTTGTCGGGGAATATTCATTTGGTCGTGGAATATTCTTACTGTCGGGGAATATTCGTACGACGGCGCAGCCTTGTGTGGGCCCCATAGCGGAAAGCGATTGGATGAAGAAAATGAAAAGTATAAGTTGTTTATAAATAACGGTGTAGTTGTTACCGTTAATACTGTTGGAATACCCAAAAACTTGTTGGGTAAAATCTAATTACGCACAACACGCAAGTATACATGGTCAACAAGTAATAAAGTGATAAGTTGAGTATCGTTCCCACAGAGAATTATTTAATAAAAATCACCAAGTACTAACCCGTAACCAACTCAATCTTATTTAAACGAATGAATTTCAAATTATATAAATTAAACTACTACTAAATTCCACTAATTAAATTAAGACTACGGAGATTTAAGATCACAACTTCACTTATTGCTTCATTTAAATTAACACACTTCTCATCAATTATTCTATATCTTGAATTGTTAATCAAGAACACTAAAGTAGTATTAACCACCTCTCGATGCACTAATATCGTATTAACGTCAATCCACAATTAAGATAGAAATCTGTTAAACACCTTAATCAACTAACCCACTATATCTCTATGTGAATTACAATTGAAAAAGGTTTATGAACAAGTTCTCTATCCGATTACATGCGGTGTCAAGCATATCTCTACCTTAACACTCATCAAGTTTAAACTACTAACAAAATCCTGAACACATGTTATCATAATCAGATCTCAATCTATACTTCATCTCTCGAGTTCATATAGATTATCACGGTAATTGATGGTCAATCAATTAAACAATTAAGTCCAAACCACAATAGACAATTCTCACAATAGAACATAACAATTGATACCGAAGCATATTAAAATAAACTACACACTAAGATCCATTGTAATCTCAAACAAAGAATTAGTTCATTGAATTAAAACTAAGAATCCACAATTGAAAACACATTAAAAGATAAGAATAAGAGTAAAGTAAAGAATAAATCTCTTGTCAGCAAATCTCTATCTTCCTCAAGCTCCTGCTTTTGATCTTCAATGGTCTCCAAGTTGCTTTAATCTCTAAATCTAATTAGAACTAGTGTTTTGATCTAATTTACTCTAATCTAATCTAATGGAATGCTCTCTCCTCTCTAATCTCCTAATCTCCCCTCTAATCCTTGTTATTCTCCTCCTTTTATAAACCTTTTTACATGTCTGTAAGTCCTCTTAGAAGTCCTTGAGTCAATTGAATTGAAACAATCCTTCCCGAACTCAAATTTGGCCAAAAAACGTCTTTTCTACGCGTACCCCCGCCTCGGCTGTGACGCCCCCAAAATTAGGTATACATCACCCATCTTGGGTCGCCACTTACATGGTACAGAATTTAAATACAACTTAATACATAAACTGTGAGTTTAAATACAAATATCGTCTACTAGATATTATACAAACTCAAAAAGGAGTCCTCATTATAATTATTATCACACTATTTCACAGAATAGTGAGGACTACTAATGTTATCTTCAGGACCATCACTCGTTTCCCCGACTCGTCCCAGCTATATTCTCATTTCCTGAAGAGAACAGTGAAAGAAAGGGTGAGCTAAACTAGCACAGTAAGAAATATTATGACTAAGATAATACAGAATAAATTATCAATAGTCTTCAACAATGTTAAACTGATAAAATACAATAGACAAGCAGTTTAACTACAGCGAAATATGCAATCCATTAAAAGAGTCAAGTAGAAAATAAAGTCTACTATCTTTTAGGTTTTAAAAGGTTTTCATCATTATATTTGAGACTCGACTTTAATAAATATTCCACATCATCGAATCACCCCCACACTACTCTGCCGAGGATATTCTTTAGTATCACGACCACAATTATTCATGCACTACGGGCGAGAATATTTGTGTATTCATTAATGGTCATGATCATGCCAACAAGCTGGCCCACCAACGACCACTACGACCCTTTGAGGATTTTTTGTCATATCATTTGTAACATTACGGCCATGATTACAAGAATAGTCTCTCTGGTCATAATCATACCAAGTCCATCTATGCACTACAGACCACAGATGACTTTCAACATAATATAAACATGAGGACGATGACAATGATATAAGAATTCAATAAAACAAGTTCAAGAATTATTTTATCCAGGAATTATTAACGCCCAAATTATCAACATGATCTTTGTTTTGTAGAGTAAAATTCAAGAATGATCGGAAGAATATTTCCATGAAAAGATCTTTGGATGAAACGCAAATATCAAGGATATTCCACTAATTTCATGGAGTAGAAGTCAAAGTTTTTACCAACTGGGTATAATAAAGAATGGAATAACAAAAGAAATCACCGTGCATGCGATAGCAAGCGCAGGCAGGAGTTATTCAACAGAATAATAAATAACGGGACCGGTCCGGCGTAGAAACGCATGCAGGATGTTCCAATGAGAATAATAATAAAGGCGGAACCGGTCCGGTGTAAAACACATGAGCATGGATGTTCCAACGAATAATAATAAAGAGCGGAACCGTAAAGGTGTAAAACACATACGCACAAGATGTTCCAGCGGAATAATAATAAAAGGCGGAACCGGTCGGTGTAAAACACATGAGCAGGATGTTCCAACAGAATAATAGAAGAATGTCACCAAGTATAGGGTAAATGGCGTATACGAGTTATTCCAATGAGAATAATAAGCAATGGAATAACAACAGATTCTCTTCATGAATAAGAAAGAATAACACCCCTTACTTTTGGTAGGAGATTTGAATGCGGTGAGTGTAAGTAACAAAATACTCTTCTTCTTTCTCTTATTCTCTCTCTAAAGCTTGAATGAATTAAGTGAAAATAATGAAGCACTAGGCCTCTATTTATAGAAGATTTCTAGCTTAGCACCTACCCATGTGAAAAGGCAAGTGGCTTGATGGTGGTAATGTGAAAAGAAAAGTGGTTCGGCTTTTGTAATGTGAAGCGACAAGTGGTTCGGCCTTTTGTAATGTGAAACGACAAGTGGTTTGGCCTTTGTAATGTGAAAGCGACAAGTGGTTTGACGTCTGGTAAAGGTAATTACTATTGACGAAGGTAATTACTATTCACAAGGTAATTACTATCGACGAAGGTAAATAATATTGATGAAGGTAATTACTATTGTGAAGAGACTCTTAGATGATGACATATGGGCCCCCATAAAATAATCAAACTTACCACAAACGTCTCATATGAGACTCTTTATATACATTAAGGATTGAATAAATATTACCACAAATCATTTTATTTTTAATCAACACATTTTAATCTTTCAACAATTATTAATCATTTATAACTTTATCGTCTCAACATATAATATAACATATTATACAGATGATACTGTGACAATAATTGAATCAATAATATAAGAGATATGATGTAGCAATTCATCGTAGCAATAATTGAGCATAGCTGAGTGACTTCTCACGTAAGCATCAATAATCAATACCATAGTGTGCTACTATGCAACCCGCAGTATTCATTGTACTTTTACCACCGGGTAGTTCAAGCGGTTTTAACGGTAACACCTCGCCGTTATTTTTATAAAATATTTTTGTCGTTTTCTCAATCGACAATAATTACATTGTCGGGTCCACCAATGATTGAGTAGTTATGCGAATATTCCCTAACAAAAGAATATTCCCCAGCCAAACGAATATTTTATAACAACTTGCATACTTTGCAAAATTTATAAATATTACCCACAACTATAACATTATATCAAATTTATTCCATAATATTCAAAAATAATATTTATAGAAAAATTCATCTTTATTTATAAAAGTTGGGGTCTTACAACCTCCCTTCTTATGAAATTTAAGCCCTCGAAATTAAGTGCGATACACTGGTATGTCGAAGAGGTAAGGATACCTTGATTTCATTTGATTCTAACTCCCAAGTCATTTCCTCAACATCGTGGTTCCTCCACAAAACTTTGACTTGAGGTATAACCTTGGAGCGTAGAATATGTTCCTTCTTATTCAAAATTTGAACAGGAACCTCTTCATACGTCAAATCTTCCGCTATTTCATCCGGTTCTAACTTAATAATATGGTTCGGGTCTTTCACATATTTACGTAACATGGATATATGAAAAACGTTATGAACACGAGACATATTTGGCGGTAGAGCGAGTCTATAGGCCACAGTTCCTACTCGATCGAGGATTAAAAATGGACCGATGAATCAAGGATTAAGTTTTCCTCTTTTTCCAAATCTTGTAACTCCTTTCCATGGAGCAACTCTTAACAACACATGATCTCCTATATCGAATTCCACGTCCTTTCGATGAAGATCAGCATAACTCTTTTATCGATTTTGTTAGGTTTTTTATCGTTATCGGATCGTTTGAATCTTTTCCATAGTCATACGTACCAACTCCGGTCCCAACAACGTTGCTTCACCCACCTCATCCCAAATCTTTGAGAAGCGACACTTTCTTCCATACAACGCTCGAATGGAGCCATGCCGATACTTCTTTGATAAGCTGTTGTTGTAGGAAAACTCCACCGATGGTAAGAACTTGTCCCAACTCCTCTTGAAATCAAGGACACGAGTCTTAATAGATCTTGAGTTTGAATAGTCCTCTTCAATCGTTTGTCGTCCGATGCGAGGATGATATCCGAAAGCTAAATCGTAAGTCTGTGCCCATAGCTTTTTTGCAAACTAACCCAAAATCGTGAAGTGAATCTTGGGTCTCGATCGGGAAACTATGGATCTTAGGCAGATACCCATGCGATCTTACAATCTCGTTTATGTACATCTGAGCAAGGCGTTCAAGTGTATAAGTTTCTCGTATCGGTAAGAAATGAGCACACTTGGTCAATCTATCAACAATGACCCAAATCGCATCAATGCCTTGAGAAACCTTAGGAAGGCCGTGCTTGAAATCCATGGTAATGTGCTCCCACTTCCATTACGGAATTTCAAGTGGTTGCAATGGACCTTTTGGTACTTGATGCTCCGCTTTAACTCGTTGACAAGTTAGACACTTTGAGATAAACAAATACTATCTCTCTCTTCATATTGCTCCACCAAAATGTATGGCGAATATCATGATACATTTTGGTACTCCCGAGATGGATTGCAAATGGTGTGTTATGCGCCTCCATCATGATATTATACTTTAAATCGGTCGTTAGGAACACAAAGTGCGGAGTTGACTCAAGTATTCCTTCTTCATCGATTCTTGCTTCCGTGATAGCACCTTCTTTGCACACTTTCTTCCTCATACGCATCGGCTCCAGTCGTAGTAGCGAAGCGACTTTAACTTTATCGATTAAAGTCGATTCTACTTTCGTATATTCGCTATCATCACATGCGTCCCTGAGTCTTTAACTCTATCTCCATCCTTTGCAAGTCACACAAAATGGGCTTTGCGTTGACAATATCGCTTTTCGTACTTGCATATGATTTTCTACTCAATCGTCGCCTACCACGTTCGCTTTTCGGGATGGTATTGGATGGTATGATCATAATCTTTCAGCAGTTCAAGCCAGCGTCGTTGTCGCATGTTGAGTTCCTTTTGAGTGAAGAAATATTTGAGGCTTTTATGATCCGTAAAGATCTCCACTTTCTCCCCATACAAGTAATGCCTCCAAATTTTAAGTGCAAAGACAACAACAATTAACTCGGATCATGAGTAGGATAATTCCTCTCATATTCTTTGAGTTGTCGAAAGGCATAGGCTATAACTTTTCCATGTTGCATGAGAACACATCCCAACCCTTTGCCGAAGCATCTTTGTAGATGACAAATCCTCCGAGCCAGATGGTATTAGCCGAGCGGTCTTGAAATAAGTCTCCTCTTGAGTTCTTGAAAACTCCTCTCACATTCTTCGCTCCAATAGAACTTTGTATCTTTCCAAGTCAAATTTGAGTCGATGGAGTAGCGATTCGAGAAAATCCTTCCACGAATCTCCGATAATAACCACTAAACCGAGAAAGCTACGTACTTGATCCATCGATTTAGGTTGTTCCCGACTTTGAATAGCTTTAATCTTTGCTAGGTCAACAGATATTCCATGACTTGATACCACGTGCCCAAGGAATGCTACTTCTTCAAGCCAGAACTCGCATTTCTTCAACTTGGCATAAAGTTTATATTCACGAAGCTTTTGGAGTGTCGACCTCAAGTGTTGCTCATGATCTTCACGGCTTTTGGAATAAATAAGGATGTCATCAATAAAGGCGACCACAAAGTGATCCAAATATTCCTTGAATACTCGGTTCATCATATCCATGAAGGCGTGAGGAGCATTAGTCAATCAAAAGGACATGACTAGGAATTCATAATGCCCGTCATCGAGAGTTACAAAGCCGTCTTTGGAATGTCACGTTCTAATCTTCAATTGGTGATATCCGGAACGAAGATCGATCTTTGAAAAGAATTTGGCTCCTTGCAATTGGTCAAACAAGTCATCAATACGTGGCAATGGATACCTATTTTTGATGGTGGCGTGATTGACTCCCGATAATCAATCAAAGTCGCATACTCCCATCTTTCTTCTTCACGAATAGAGCAGAGCACCCCAAGGAGAAGTACTAGGACGAATAAAGCCGATGTCTAACAATTCCTGCGGTTGGGTCTTTAACTCACGAAGTCAATAGAGCCATTCGATATGGGGCTTTGGAAATAGGTTTTAGACGGGTTCAAGGTCGATACAAAATTCAATTTCACGCTCTGGGGTAGTAGGCGGGGAAGTTCTTGGGGAATCGTCGGGAAATTTATTAAGAATAGAAATATCGTTCAAAAGCGGCGTATTTTTGTTTAAATCTGTGACATGAGCTAAGAAAGCTTGACATCCGTTTTCAATAAGCGAATAGCTTTATGGCTTGAGATGACCGTGATTGATTTTAATGGTTTGGTCGTTTGAATTCGCATAATAGGTTGATTAGGAATATATGAAAGCTAACAACCTTACGAAAACAATCAATTTTGCATGATAAGTATGAAAGTAGTATGCACACCTGAAGCCGATCATGTTTGATGATAAAGCATATACTTTATAACAATCTTATTCATTTATTAATAAAAGTATTAATTTATTAAAGGCTTTTAATTATCTACATGATGCTTATTTTATTATATGTGATAAACCCATAGTTTTAAGCAATGCTTTTAGAATAATGATGATGATCATTCTAATGAGATCTAAATTCTTAGAAAGCTTAAAACTAAAATTGTTCCCAATCATTGGATTACTAAATTGGGGATTAGTGAATCCGGATAGATTGGTACATACGCTTGCTCATTGGATGAGGATGATTGATCTCATGATCATTTGTGTGGAGACACTAAAGAAAGTATGTAGGTGCTTATTAGAGAATAAGTTCTTTGAGCGTGGCTCGCTAAGGAATACCTAATGGAGTTTTATTTGCTGTCGATAGGAATTTCTGTAGTGATAGTAGTCAAGTAATCCTTGGACTTGAGATCATCATAGTATCTTGTGTATGATGAGTTATACTTTGACTTATTCCTTAAGACCCTTAGGGTATATCAAAGGGTATGCTTGGGTATAATAAGTTGTACATGGAGATAATGTATGATCGATAAAGAATCTACCACTTCTAATAAAGAAGAGAAATGTCTATGTGATTCGATAAATGACAACCCAAGAGTCCTTGGTGGCGAGAATGAAATTAGAAAGGAGTTTCTAATTTGCATTATTTGGAGTTGTGCATTTAAGGGTCGAAATACATATAATTAAATAAAATAAGACTTGTGCGGTAATTCCATGTCTTATATTTAATTGGGACATTGTATGGTGGAAGGATTGAATTATCACGGTAACTATTTACTCAAAGGTTCTTTTATGATTAATGTTGAAATCTATATTATATACGGAAAGTCGTTGATCATTAGGGAGGCTTATCCCTATTGTAGAATAAATATTATTTATTTAAATAAATTAATTATTTAATTTATTTATTTAAATAAGATTAGAATTATTCTAATTGATTTATTCACAATAGGTTTAATATGGAGAACCTAAAGGGTCACACCATAAAAGGAAGAATAATTATTTAAGAAGTTAATGGCATAATCGTAATAATATGTTATGTATATTTAATTTAATCTATGGTGATAGAATAAATTAAATAGCTTAATATTATTATTTAATATTTTAGAAATATTAAATATAAATTAATAAGAGAGTCTTATTAATATTATTACAATTATTATTATTTTAATTTTTAAAAGAGTTTAGGAATTAATTTAATATAAGTACTCTCATTTATTCCTAATTGGATTAGGAAGGAAAATTAGTTAAAGGAGTTTTAATTAATTATCCCTAATAAGATTAGGGAGCTTAATTAATTAAAAAAATTTAATTAATTAAATAAAACTCAATTCCTTAATTGTTAAGGTGGGTTGCCCACATCTATTAATAAGAGGAGTCTTATTATGGGTGAAGGGGTTGTTGACTTTTACAACATACGACATAATTCCAATTTGTTGGAGAGTACCCTTTTCTATAGAGATAGAAAACTAGGGTTGAGCCAATACCCCTCCTTCTTGAATCTTTATTTTTCTTTGGTGGATCACCTCTAGAGGCTAAACATATGGGTGGCTAATGTTGATCAAAGGAAGGAACCAAACCCGGTGGATTCAAGTTGAACGCGAAAGGATTTGGAGGTGAACTTGTACCTGAGGAAGCTCGATCTTCAAGGGTATGATTTTATTCTTTATCTTTTTCGTTTAATTAATAATTATCGTAAAGGGTGATCGGGTTTATGGTTTGTAAATTTTTTAAACTCGATTTTACGTTTAGCATTTTTATGCAATTTGATTGCGCACATGAATATTACAAACCTAATAGTGGTATCAGAGCCAAACTTTTATGTAAATTATTAATTGTTTAGATTTGATATATATAGATATGTGTTTAGAATAATTTAATTGGGCATAATTTGTTTATATAAAATTTAAAAAAAAAAAAAAGCTATTTCATTAGCAAGTGAATACCAAATATCAATTAACAAGTGAATACTAATTGGTGGTGGTGGTTTGATTGGCTATAGCGTAGAGTCTCTTAGAGTAATCCCGAGGTCAGATTTTGAGCCTCTCTCAAAGATTAATTTTTTTATTATAATAAGGCTGGCGATTTACGGAAATTAGTTAACGAGAAGCAATCGAGGAAGGAGTACGGAAATGGTAAGTAGAGGATTGACGCGAAATTAAGGAATCATGAAATTCGTATATATATATATATATATATATAATAATAACGTTATTATATATATATAAACATATAATTGTTATACATATATTAGGTATTAATATATATATATATATATATTATTATATATACTAAGTTATATATATATATATATATATATATATTAGTAATAATTTTATAATTAAAATAAAAAGATTTATTTTAATTTTAAATTAGAATTTCATGCTAACTAATTAGAGTTGGAATTGGATTCCATGCTAACTAATTGGAGTTGAAATTGGATTCTATATTTCCTTAAATAAAGGAGTTTATTTAGATATGAAATTAGATTTCATATTATTCAAAATAAAAGAGTTTATTTGTGAATAGGAAAGAGAATCCATATTTCTTAAATAAAGGAGTTTATTTAAATATGAAATAAGATTTCATATTATTCAAAATAAAGGAGTTTATTTGTGAATAGGAAAGATAATCAAGTATTTCCTTAAATAAATGAGTTTATTTAAATATGAAATAAGATTTCATATTATTCAAAATAAAGGAGTTTATTTGTGAATAGGAAAATAATCAAGTGTTTCCTTTAATAATTTTTTTTATTACATGGAATTGGATTCCATAATTAATTAAAATAAAAGAGTTTATTTTAATTAAAGATTTTTTACATGGAATTGGATTTCATAATTAATTAAAATAAAGGAGTTTATTTTGATTAAAGATTTTGATTAAAATAAAATAGTTTGTTTTATTTAAAATTGGATAAATTAAAATAAAATAGTTTTATTTTGATTTAAATTTGGATTAAAATAAAGGAGTTTATTTTGATTCAAAATTAGATTTTATACTAACTAAATTTGCCCATTAAATGATATCAATATATATATTAAATGTTTATTATTCATATGATGAATGTTATTTATTGATGCGTATGGTGATGTGTATGATAATAAATGGGATTGATTATGGACTATTGACCAATGCGATTGGATTTTATTTTAGTTGGATGCATGAATGTATGGGTTTTATTAAATGGGAATTCTGCGTACCTCGTCTTCTCTAATTTTTCTTAATGTAAATTCTATCTCCTCCTATGTACTTCCCTCGCTAGCGATCGAGGCTTCTATTTATTTTAAATAGTTTTGTAATAGGAATAGTTAGAATTAATTTTGAAAAATTGGAGATCAAGAACAAGGAGGCGCTTGAAGACCCGCTTTTGTAATGGAGCCAGGGTTTAAATGTAATAGTTATATTTAAATATTAATTCTTGCACCCCTAAGGTTTGACCTTTTGGTTCACTTGGTGGCTCTAGTAGACAAACTAGAATAAAAGTCCATAATCAATCCGGGTAGAATATAGTATTCTATATGTGCATGCTTATACTATATATATATATATTATATATTATGCAAACATGCTTTGCATGTTCATTAATATAATGCGCGTATTTTATATATATATATAAATGCATGCAGCTAAACAAGATGAGACAAATTAATAACAAACCCCTCAATTTTTATATTAAGTCCCAAGCGTTCAAAGATATTTGGAATATCGAGCGTTAAGCCTTCTAGCATGATAAAATTAATAGAGTATTAAATATTTAATATGAGTTTGTTGTGTCACCACAAAGGCAAGTATTAAGTATTTAAGATGTTAATTTATCACATTTGATGCTTATAAAGAAAATTGAACAATATTGTTTTGTTGTGTCACCAAAAGGATGATATTTTTCTTTTTGAATATATGGAGTGTTAGGTCGGACTTTACTTGGATAATTTTGATTCGGATGTGCCACCACTTGATCAAAATAATCTAAGAGGCAAAAGAAAATGAGTTGCATAGTTGATGTAATTGACAAAAGTTGTCTACCTATTTATTTATATATAGTTTGTTGTGTCACCACAAGGCTATATACATTTGAAATGGGATCCTTATTCTCACTAGCGAGATCTTTAATTAGATTTTGCGAACTATATATATTGAGGGTAATATAGTTTGAAGAAAATAGTGGGAGATACCAATTTAAAACAAGACCTAAATTATTTTGGTAATTAATAAAAGAATGTATGTTAAAATGTTGTTAATTACAAATTCATTTACTGAAATTTTACAATGTCTAAAATTACTATCTTTGCGAAGCATATTAGATGCTAAATTAACTTGGACTAAATTAAGCGGATTGGTTAAGGAATTTGAGAATAGTTCTCATAGCCAGTTGAAAAAGCTATCTTATGTCATATCGCCTATCCTCCGCAATGGTTGCGCATAATGCCTCCGAGGAAGAGATTGCTACTTTTAGAAAGTGGCAAGATGATGCCTGATTGGCTCAATGCATCATGCTCGCATCTATGAGTAATGAGCTTGACGTCGGCATGAAACTATAGATGCTTCTACTATATTCCGCACATCAAGTAGTTGATGGTGAGGAAAGTAGGACCGATAGATATCGGATATCTAAGGAGCTCTTCCGATCTAGAATGGCCGATGGCACTATAATGCAGACAAAAAGTTCTTAACATAATCAATTTGATTGATCGATTAGGACAACTTGGTTTTGTCATGGATGGAGAGTTGAGCAAGATTTGATCTTGCACTCACTCTCCGGACTCCTTTCACAATTGTTGTGAATTTTTCATATAAACAAGCTAGATATCGACCGTTGATTTGCTTAACATGTTGAAAAATGATGAGAGTCACTTTCAACCAAGAAAGACCATGTCTTCTTGGTAGGGGCCAAAGGATCTTACGAAAAGAAGAACGATTCAAAGAAGGTAAAGCGAAAAGGCATAAACAAAGGATAATAAGAACAAAAGCGTCACGGATAGCAAAGGAGCTTGCTTCCCTCGCAATAAGCACGGACTTTGGAAAGAAAGCTGCGAGAAGTATCTTACGAGAGGCTAACCAAAGAAGCTTAGTGAAGTTTGATTTACAATCGCTTTTTTGTTCATGATTGAAATAAATTTTTCTTTAAGTCGAGGTTCTACTTGGGTATTGGATACCGACTTTGGTTATCATAAATATAGATTTATGAAGGACCAAGCGAAGTAGAAAGCTAAACAAATATAAGTAATCCTATATGCGGAAAAAATGAAGCAAAGGTTCTTTGCATTAGCTATAGAAACTTATAGTTTAAGATCGCCTACTGAGCAAATCTATTAAGTTAATAAGTTGTTATTGTATTCCAATTCTTGTTAGAAACATTATTTCCGTTTTTTGTTGGACAATAAAATTTTTGGTATTATAATTAAGAACAATTGTTGTTCTATTTATAATAATAATGTTTTGTATAGAAATGGAATATTACTTAATAAATTTTGTATACTTGACTTACATGAAAATAATTTTGCATATTGAACAAATTAGTATAAGAAAAGGAGATGATCATTCAAAGAGTTGAATGTGTGTATTTTTTGAAATACAAGTGTGAATTATTTGAAAGGTTCAAAAGAATGAGAAGTGAAACAAATTGACAAAGTTTTAAGATTCTTTGATTAGATCAAGGAATAAATACTTGTGCAATAAGTTTCTAGATCATCTCAAATGGTTTTCTCATAATGGACACATCCTCGATACGTGATAATTGATTGATGTATCCGAATGAAAAATCGTACCTTGTTGGACATGGTGCGGTCCATAATGATTTTCCGAGCATTCCGGTATCCTTACAGGATCATGTCCTAGAAATGGCCGTGCATATCTACGAAAATGGTAACCTCAAAATCCGCCCCAAGACTCCATAAAAGTTATGGATGGGAGGATTCCTAATCTTAAGTATGTTAAGATAAGGGGTTGTCAACTTATGTGAAAAGGTTTCAAAGGATAAGCTTGGGACAAAATTTGACATGTATGATTTGTGGGACATCCTAAAGTAAGTTTAGGGCATATGTTCTATAATCCTATATAGCAAAAGGTGTTTATTGCGAAACACCACCGCCATACTAAGATAAAGGTGTTTATCATTAAAAGGGGCTAGTGGGAGGATAATAGATCTTGAAGAATTCAATAACCACAAAACACTATAAGTCGAATAAGAGGAAACTGTAGATAGACCTATTGTACCTGGCCAAGATAAATCGTAAATCGGAATAGTACCAAAGATACCTAGGAGGTATGGATTCATCATGGATGATGATGATGAGGTACACATCATAGAAGATGATGATCCAGAGTTACATTCGATGAGGTAAGACTTCTAGTGTGTACAAAAGGGTCAGTGGGAGCGTCGTGAAATTTCTAGTATTATATGTTGATATACTACGGAGGAGGAATAACATACCAATGCTACAATCAGTAAAGATAAATTTGTCTAAAAATTCCTCCACAAATGATTTGGGAAGAGTATCTTAATTGGGGATAAAATCTATATAGATAGATTCAAGAGGATGCTCGACTTAACCCGAGGAATGTATATTCATTTGATGCTAAAGTCGTTTAGCATGGCAAACTCAAGAGTTGTCTCATGTTGATGAATTTATGGAGTGTATCTCTCTTAATAGTCCCCAAAGACTCCAAAAGAGAGATCACATGAGTAACTATCATGTATGCAATGAAATATATGAGACCTGATGTTGATCAGTCATATTCTGGAGAAGATCACTGTAAGACAGTGAAAAACATCTTAAAGTGCTTAAGCGACACTAAGGATGTGATCATATTCATGGTGGGTCTTAATTAAAACTAGAGGGCTTAATGAGACTCAAGTTTTTCGAGATGAGACCAAGACGATGAAAAAATCCACTTTAAGGTAAAGTGTTACCATGATCGAGTAGTGCGTTGAATTAGAAAGGTTTCAAAAGCAAGAAAGAGTTCTTTGGTTTAGTGATAAAGACAAAGTATATAGCTATATATGAAGGCGCAAGTTGATTGTTTGGATTAAAAGTTCATTACGAGAACTAGGAATAGTTCTAAGTCTCATCTTGGATCTAAACATGTGTTGTGGCACTTTCATTTGATTATTAGAATCATTGAAAGATGGGAAATCACTATAGAGATAGTGGACTCTCATGAACAACATTACATATCCATTAACTAAAGCTTATCCAACAATGGGATAATCGTCACTTAGAGAAGAAGAGTATAAGATACCATGACGATTGGCTTTAGTGCAAGTGGGAGATTGAAAGTAGTATGCACACAAGCCAATCATGTTTGATGATAAAGCATATACTTTGTAACAATCTTATTCATTTATTAATAAAAAGTATTAATTTATTAAAGGCTTTTAATTATCTACATGATGTTATTTTATTATATGTGATAAACCCATAGTTTTAAGCAATGCTTTTAGAATAATGATGATGATCATTCTAATGAGATCTAAATTCTTAGAAAGCTTAAAACTAAAATTGTTCCCAATCATTGGATTACTAAATTGGGGATTAGTGAATCCAGGATAGATTGGTACATACGTTAACTTGCTCATTGGATGAGGATGATTGATCTCATGATCATTTGTGTGGAGACACTAAAAGCAGAGTATGTAGGTGCTTATTAGAGAATAAGTTCCTTTGAGCGTGGCTCGCTAAGGAATACCTAATGGAGTTTTATTTGCTGTCAATAGGAATTCTGTAGTGATAGTAAGTCAAGTAATCCTTGGACTTGAGATCATCATAGTATCTTGTGTATGATAAGTTATACTTTGACTTATTCCTTAAGACCCTTAGGGTATATCAAAAGGTATGCTTGGGTATAATAAGTTATACATGGAGATAATGTATGATCAATAAAGAATCTACCACTTCTAATAAAAGAAGAGAAATGTCCTATGTGATTCGATAAATGACAACCCAAGAGTCCTTGGCGGCGAGAATGAAATTAGAAAGGAGTTTCTAATTTGCATTATTTGGAGTTGTGCATTTAAGGATCGAAATATATATAATTAAATAAAATAAGACTTGACGGTAATTTCATGTCTTATATTTAATTGGGACATTGTATGGTGGAAGGATTGAATTATACGGTAACTATTTACTCAAAGGTTCTTTTATGATTAATGTTGAAATCTATATTATCCGGAAAGTCGTTGATCATTTAGGGAGGCTTATCCTATTGTAGAATAAATATTATTTATTTAAATAAATTAATTGTTTAATTTATTTATTTAAATAAGATTAGAATTATTCTAATTGATTTATTCACAATAGGTTTAATATGGAGAACCTAAAGGGTCACACCATAAAAGGAAGAATAATTATTTAAGAAGTTAATGGCATAATCGTAATAATATGTTATGTATATTTAATTTAATCTATGGTGATAGAATAAATTAAATAGCTTAATATTTATTATTTAATATTTTGAAATATTAAATATAAATTAATAAGAGGAGTCTTATTAATATTATTACAATTATTATTATTTTAATTTCTAAAAGAGTTTAGGAATTAATTTAATATAAGTACTCTCATTTATTCCTAATTGGATTAGGAAGAAAAATTAGTTAAAGGAGTTTTAATTAATCATCCCTAATAAGATTAGGTAGCTTAATTAATTAAAAAAATTTAATTAATTAAATAAAACTCAATTCCTTAATTGTTAAGGTGGGTTGCCCACATCTATTAATAAGAGGAGTCTTATTATAGGTGAAGGGGTTGTTGACTTTTACAACATACGACATAATTCCAATTTGTTGGAGAGTACCCTTTTCTATAGAGATAGAAAACTAGGGTTGAGCCAATACCCCTCCTTCTTGAATCTTTATTTTTCTTTGGTGGATCACCTCTAGAGGCCAAACATATGGGTGGCTAACGTTGATCAAAGGAAGGAACCAAACCCGGTGGATTCAAGTTGAACGCGAAAGGATTTGGATGTGAACTTGTACCTGAGGAAGCTCGATCTTCAAGGGTATTATTTTATTCTTTATCTTTTCGTTTAATTAATAATTATGCATAAAGGGTGATCCGGGTTTATGGTTTGTAAATTTTTTTAAACTCTGATTTTACACGTTTCTGCATTTTTATGCAATTTGATTGCGCACATGAATATTACAAACCTAATAAAGTAGTTAACCAATCAATCCCTAGAATCACGTCAAATGCAAGTATTTTTAATGAAATAAGATCGACAGGTAATGTGAGGGTACCGATTTGAACCAAACAAGACTTATAAGCAGTGGATGTAATGAAGGTTTCTCCAAACCGGAGTTTCCACCGAGATAAGTCAAAGTCTAATTTCTCCCGAGTCAAATTTAATCGATGGCGCAAGTAGAAGAAATAAAAGAATGGGTAGAACCAGGTATCAAATAAAGTATAGACTTCATTAGCGTTTATGATAAGCTTACACGTGATGACCTCATTCGGGTTCCTTGCTCTCTGGGAGGTCACAACAAACGCTTCTCCCTTGACTTCCGATTTTGAATTTTTGGGAATGACCTTTGGTGCCTCCATCCTAGCTGAATTTGTCTTGATGGCGACAAAATCGAGCTAAGTGACCTTCTCTACCACAATTATAACATGTTTTGGATGGCATGGTATGCAGTTTGGTGATGTGTCCTCTCCTCGCATTTGAAGCATATGATAGGTGGTCTTTCTCCTTCCTTAACAACTGGTCTTTGAAAGGACGTCTTTCCATTATTGTTGAATCTCCTTTTCTTGAAATGTCCATTCTTATTGTTTTGGTACGATTACACCAAAAGTGGTTACCATATCCGCTTTGTTGATTCCCTCTACGCTTGTTGTCACCGCTTGATGACTACTCACTGGTATTATATAATTTGCTTTACCGCTCTCTTTTAGTCGTTGACTCATTATCGCGCTCCACTAACTAAGCCCTATTTACAACATCGAATACAAACACGGTTTATGAGAAATAAGATGTTGGCGTATCTCGACTTCAAACCTCTTAAAAACATTAGCGTCATTCTCTCTTCATTATCCACCAGTGGGGAATAAGCCGTGATAACTCCGCAAATTTTGCCTCGTATTGCGACACGGTCATATTGTTTTGTTCGACTTGATAAACTCCACCTCTCTTCATATGGCGAATACTTTTAGGAAAGTATTTGTCGTTGAACGACTCTGGAACTTCTCCCAAGATATCTTCAAGACTGAAGAAGTTGAGTCGTTTCTGATTCCCACCGATGTCTGCCTCTCGCATGCAACATAAAAGGCGTGAAGGGAACCTTTTGCTCCTCGGAGCATCCCAAGACATCAAATATCTTGGTAATCTGCTTTATCCATGCTTCCGCCGAAGTGGTTTTGGCTCTCCCTTAAACTCCCGGTGGTCCCAGCTCCTTGAATTGTTTAGCGGTGACCGCCGAGAGTTTTTCGTGTTTCCACCTACGTTTTGGGATGGGGAGTTGCTCTACTTTCTTTGTTGCATAAATTGCATAAAGCCTCTGAATATTTGATCATTCATCATTTGGTCGGTGTTGTTGTTTGCATGAGGATTGTCGCCTTCACGATGCACATTATCACGATTATTGATATGTGGTGAATCAATGATCGCTCTGCGCTCCATTGCTATTCTCAACATTCTCGGATGTCATTTTGAGATCATTGCCACAAAACAAAAGGTTAATTGACATGTAACAAATTATCCCTATCTTCCCACCAACTAATAAAATAGCACATAAACTTAGGTAGGTCATACTAAGCGAAGGTATTCCCGTCTCTCCCTCCTAGTACTATTCTCACATCTTAGCCAGGGATCATATCCTCGGCTGATATTATACAATTGTGACGCCTTAGAAAATTAGGTATACATCACCCATCTTGGGTCGCCACTTACATGGTACATGTAATTTAAATACAACTTAATACATAAAGCGTGAGTTTAAATACAAATATCGTCTACTAGATATTATACAAACTCAAAAAGGAGTCCTCATTACAATTATTATCACACTATTTCACAAAATAGTGAGGACTACTAATGCTATCTTCGGACCATCACTCGTTTCCCACTCGTAGTCATTTATATTCTCATTTCACGAAGAGAACAGTGAAAGAAAGGGTGAGCTAAACTAGCACAGGAAGAAATATTATGACTAAGATAATACAGAATAAATTATCAATAGTCTTCAACAATGTTAAACTGATAAAATACAATAGACAAGCAGTTTAACTACAAATGAAATATCGCAATCCATTAAAAGAGTCAAGTAGAAAATAAAGTCTACTATCTTTTAGGTTTTAAAGGTTTTTCATCATCATTTATAATATGAGACTCGACTTTAATAAATATTCCACATCATCGAATCCCCGCACACTTTTCTGACGAGGATATTCTTTAGTATCACGACCACAATTATTCATGCACTACGGCCAAGAATATTTGTGTATTCATTAATGGTCATGATCATGCCAACAATTGTCCACCAATGACTACTACTTACCATCGAGGATTTTTGTCGTATCATTTGTAACATTACTATATGATTATAATCGAATAGTCTCTGGTCATAATCATACCAAGTCCATCTATACTTTCTGGTGCCACAGATGACTTTCAACATAATATAAACATGAGGATGATGACAATGATATAAGAATTCAATAAAACAAGTTCAAGAATTATTTTATCCAGGAATTATTAACGTCAAATTATCAACATGATCTTTGTTTTGTAGAGTAAAATTCAAGAATGATCGAAGAATATTTCCATGAAAAGATATTGGATGAAACGCAAATATCAAGGATATTCCACTAATTTCATGGAGTATAGAAGTCAAAGTTTTAACCATTTGGGTATAATAAAGAATGGAATAACAAAAGAAATCACCATGCATGCGATAAACCGCACATGCAGCGAGTTATTCAACGAGAATAATAAATAACGGGACCCGGTCCGCCAGAAACGCATGCATGAGGATGTTCCAAATGAATAATAATAAAGAGCGGAACCAGTCGGTGTAAAACACATGCATGCAGGATGTTCCAGCAGAATAATAATAAAGAGCGGAACCGGTAGGTGTAAAACACATGCATGGATGTTCCAGCAGAATAATAATAAAAAGCGGAACCGGTAAATTGTAAAACAAAACACATGAGCAGGATGTTCCAAATGCGGAATAATAGAAGAATGTCACCAAGTATAGGGTAAAAAGCACAGATACTGAGTTATTCCAATGAGAATAATAAGCAATGGAATAACAACAGTTCTCTTCATGAATAAGAAAGAATAACACCCCTTACTTTTGGTAGGAGATTGAATACTGCAGTAGTGTAGTAACAAAATACTCTTCTTCTTTCTCTCTTATTCTCTCTCTAAAGCTTGAATGAATTCGTGAAAAATAATGAAGCACTAGGCCTCTATTTATAGAAGATTTCTAGCTTAGCACCTACCATGTGAAAAGGCAAGTGGCTTGACGACTGGTAATGTGAAAAGAAAAGTGGTTCGACGCCTGTAATGTGAAACGACAAGTGGTTCGGCCTTTGTAATGTGAAACGACAAGTGGTTTGGCCTTTTGTAATGTGAAACGGCAAGTGGTTTGACGTCTGGTAAAGGTAATTACTATTGACGAAGGTAATTACTATTCACAAGGATAATTACTATTGACGAAGGTAAATACTATTGACGAAGGAAATTACTATTGACGAAGAGACTCTTAGATGATGACATATGGGCCCCCCCATAAAATAATCAAACTTACCACAAACGTCTCATAACAGACTCTTTATATACATTAAGGATTGAATAAATATTACCACAAATTATTTTATTTTTAATCAACACATTTTTAATCTTTCAACAATTATTAATCATTTATAACTTGTCGTCTCAACATATAATATAACATATTATATGATGATGATCTTGTGACAATAATTGAATCGATAATATAAGAGATATGATGCAAAGAATCATTGTAGCAATAATTGAGCATACCGTGAGTGACTTCTCACGTAAGCATCAATAATCAATACTGGTGTGCTACTAAGCAACCACGCGTACATTGTATTTTTACCACCGAGTAGTTCAATAGTTTTAACGGTAACACCTCCGTAGTTATTTTTATAAAATATTTTTTGTCGTTTTCTCAATCAAACAATAATTACGTGTGGGGTCCACTAATGATTGAACCGTTGTAAGAATATTCCTAACAAAAAGAATATTCCCTGACCAAACGAATATTTTATAACAACTTGCATACTTTGCAAAATTTATAAATATTACCCACAACTATAACATTATATCAAATTTATTCCATAATATTCAAAATAATATTTATAGAAAAATTCATCTTTATTTATAAAAGTTGGGGTCTTACATCGGCGGGGGTTTATACTTGCACAGGGCCCGCCCCGGCGGGCTATAGTACTATTTTGCAGTTGGTACCCCCGCCTCGGCGAGGGTTTTACTAAGGAAAAGCCCGCGCCAGTGGGCTATGTTTTCTGTCACAGCGTTCTCAGGTAAAATGGCCATAACTTTTGATCCGTGAGGAGTTACGGGGCCTGCCACCTATCAAATCGAAGATATCGACGAGCTCTACAACTTTCAATCTTTGAGGATTCAGTAATTCTGGCTGGATGAAGGTTGAAACTGGGCTGGAAGTGACTTCTATGAAAATGACCACCCAAAATAATGAAATTCGACATCCGTTGGTACAACGATCATAACTCTTGCATTCGAACTCCGATTAGAATGATTCAAGATGTTCCAAAAAGTTAAGACGACGCTCTACAATGTAAGATAAGTTCCAAACCAAGAACATGAAATGAACATGAAAGCCCAAACGATGTCCGGTTTGCTTTTCTTTGCGTTTTCTTTGCATTTCCTTACCAATAATCGCTCACACTACTCCCAAACATATAACCTACAAAATGAACACAAAATGCATGAAAAGTAACTAAGACACACGAATATAAGCAAATAATTTAAGTAAAAGATATCGGATAAGTGTATATAAAATCCACTTATCAAATACCCCCAAACTTAAACCGTTGCTTGTCCCCAAGCAACACAACATAATGCAATGCAATGCAATGAAATACAACTAATCTATATGCCTACGAATCCAGTAGTATTGATACACACAAGTCTATTCAACCGGCCTTAGAGCAATCAATCAAACACAACAATACTTCATATCAAAACCAATTAACAATTTCCTAGTCAATCATCAAGTCTTAAATTATTATTACTGGTATAGTGCGTGTGTGCTCAACAACCATGCTAATTGATATAAAATCAAATTTAACACATAACAAGTTTCTTCAAAGGCATCATACAATGTAAACTCAAGAAATCCAAAAACAAGCTAGATCCAACTAAAATCAAATAATTACCTATATCGAGGGTCAACATGGGATACTTATGCTTTATTTTTCATCTACGGGGACGTTTTGCTCTTATTTCCCATTTTATTCTTTTTTTTATATACACATAGCTATGCAATGTCTTATTCCCTTAGGCTTTTCAATGCTACCTTAACGAGCTTTCGACCAACGACTCCTAGACCATTAAGACCTTAGGTATTTAGGTGTAAAGACAATCCCATCCAGACTTACTTACTCAAGTAACAAAGGCCACAAAACTAGACAAGCACGCCACGGTGTTTATTCATACTCTTTTTTCTTTTTCTCTTTTTTTTCTTTTTATATATAGCTTATATACCCCAAATATTCCCCCAAACTTAAGTTCTTGTCTAACTTTAGCCATCACTACTTATTCTTGTCATTCTTTCATTCAAACTAGCATTATCCTTTAGAGTCCCATTATGTATCAATTTAAACTCAATCAATCAACAAGTTATTTTTATTGTGCCATCCTTATTATACCAGTTTCAAACAGAAAAAGATTCAATTCATAACAAGAAATCACATTAAAGCTCTAATAGTTAGTACTATACTTGTCTACCCAATTCCAATCTCATCATTAGCCAAAATAAACTTTAACTATTAAATAGCTGGACTCATGGAAGATGAACATAATTACTAACTATTATTTTTGAATTTTTGATTTATTGATTTTTTTTTTAATAATGAACCTAAACTATATTAACAACATATGCAAAATAACATAACATAAACATGAAACTAAACATGCAATAACGAACTAAACTAAACTCCCCCAAACTTAGCAATTACAATGTCCTCATTGTAAGAATATAGCAATAAGTATAAGAGAACTTCCCTGTAATCAGCTAAGCGTGAGGTGATGGTGACGATGGCGGCGACGATCATTTTCTTATCCATTGAACCTCCAATACCTGCAATGAAGAGAGACAACATGGATTAGATTATAAGAGAGCTTAATAAGCAAATTAATTCCTATCTACTAAATAAACTAGTAAAGCATATAAATATAAAAATTCATGGGTTGCCTCCCAGTTAGCGCTTGATTTACAGTCTTTCAACCTGACTTTGTCTGGTCAACGCTATCCAATTCCTCTTCAAAAATTAAGGAACCCTCCATCCATCAAAAATAATGTAGCTTTTGGTAGGTTCCCATTTGTGATAGCCATTGCATTAAAGTCACCCAGCATGCTTTGTTTTGGTATAATCTCCATAAAGAAGGGCAAATAACTAGGTGATATCTCCATTGTGTTTGTGATCATATTTGGGCATGTAAGTGTGTCAAACACAATGGGCTCTTCGTCTATCCTCTCTTTCTCGTCCCACCACGGCTTCATTGTTGCCCTAGCTCTTATGTCATAAAGAGCTTCGCCGACGACATGACTACCTAGCAGGCATGGTTTTGCAAATCTAACCGGATCCTTTAACTTTAGTGGAGAAGGAAATTGGGACACTAATAACATCGGCTCATCCTTGTTAGTACGTGTAGTTAGTTCTTCACCGACCTTGTTGTCATTATCCCCATTTGTCTCTTTTTTAACATCTTGTGGCTCATCCAGTTGTAGATTTGGCTCGGGCACTTCATCAATCTCGGAATCCTCATCATAACACCAATTGTTTCGAGGACAGTTGTTCAAGGCTTTGAGCATTTGATCCATCTGGTTCTGCAGATTTTGAATTGATATCTCTTGATTCTGAATTGACCACTCTTGATTAATCATCCTCTCCTCAATTGATGCTATACACTTGGACAACAATTCCTCCAACCTTGAATTATCTATCTCAGTCTCAGAAGCCATGTATTGAGGACCATTGGTTGAGGTAGTGGAGCGTTGTTCCATCCAATTATTAAAATTTTGTGTTGACAGCTCTTGGCTAATCCTCATCTCCTCTAGGTTTGCTATGCCCTTCAATATTACATCCCACAGATTTGGCTTTTCTTCTTGTGGCAATGATGGTTGACATGAAAATTCTGGTGTGTATGTTGGATTTGGAGCGTAGTATTGGTCTTCATAAGTATGGCTCCATGAAAATTTGGGTGATACCCCCAATCCTGATAATAGTTGTTAGGATAGACATAATTATTGGTGTAATCACCACCATACTGTACCGGCCCAAGATTGATGGTGCATTGATGACTCGGATGGTTGCCAGCACAATAGCCACACGTAACTGCCTTGCTTCGACTCTGTTGGGCTGCGATAACGTCCAACTTCCTCGAAAGTTCTTCAATTTGTGCTGACATTGTGGAAAGTGTCGCAAGTCTGTCAATCTCCACTTCCTTTGGTTGAGTATTGTTCGTGTATGGCCATTGATACGCAAAGTCATCCATGGTACCTGAAAAGAGAGAAATATAGGAAGAGAATTAAAAATAAAAATAAAAATATTTAAATTAAGATTAATTTGATTGAAATTAATATTGGCAAAAATTATATTAAACTAATTCCCCGGCAACGGGGCCAAAAACTTGTTGGGTAAAATCTAATTACGCACAATGCGCAAGTATACATGGTCAACAAGTAATAAAGTGATAAGTTGAGTATCGTTCCCACAGAGAATTATTTAATAAAAATCACCAAGTACTAACCCGTAACCAACTCAATCTTATTTAAACGAATGAATTTAAAATTATATAAATTAAACTACTACTAAATTCCACTAATTAAATTAAGACTATGGAGATTTAAGTTCACAACTTCACTTATTACTTCATTTAAATTAACACACTTCTCATCAATTATTCTCTATCCTGAATTGTTAATCAAGAACACTAAAGTAGTATTAACCACCTCTCGATGCACTAATACCGTATTAACGTCAATCCACAATTAAGATAGAAATTCGTTAAACACCTTAATCAACTAACCCACTATATCTCTATGTGAATTACAATTGAAAAAGGTTTAAGAACAAGTTCTCTATCTGATTACATGTGGTGTCAAGCATATCTCTACCTTAACACTCATCAAGTTTAAGCTACTAACAAAATCCTGAACACATGCTATCATAATCATATCTAAATCTATACTTCATCTCTCGATTTCAATAGATTATCACGGTAATTGATGGCCAATCAATTAAACAATTAAGTCCAAACCACAATAGACAATTCTCACAATAGAACATAACAATTGATACCGAAGCATATTAAAATAAACTACACAATAAGATACATTGTAATCTCAAACAAAGAATTAGTTCATTGAATTAAAACTAAGAATCCACAATTGAAAACACATTAAAAGATAAGAATAAGAGTAAAGTAAAGAATAAATCTATTGTCAGCAAATCTCCATCTTCCTCAAGCTCCTGCTTTTGATCTTCAATGGTCTCCAAGTTGCTTCAATCTCCAAATCTAATTAGAACTATTGTTTTGATCTAATTTACTCTAATCTAATCTAATGGAATGCTCTCTCCTCTCTAATCTCCTAATCTCCCCTCTAATCCTTGTTATTCTCCTCCTTTTATAAACCTTTTACATGTCTTTAAGTCCTCTTAGAAGTCCTTGAGTCAATTGGATTGAAACAATCCTTCCCGAACTCAAATTTGGCCAAAAAATGTCTTTTCTACGCGTACCCCCGCCCCGGCGTGAGTTTATACTTGCACAGGGCCCACCCCGGCGGGCTATAGTACTGTTTTGCAGCTGGTACCCCCTCCCTGGAGGGGGTTTTACTAAGGAAAAGCCCGCCCCGGTGGGCTATGTTTTTTGTCACAGCGTTCTCTGGTAAAACGGCCATAACTTTTGATTCAGGAGGAGTTACGGGGCCTGCCACCTATCAAATCGAAGATATCGACGAGATCTAAAACTTTCAATCTTTGAGGATTCAGCAATTATGGCGGGATGAAGGTTGAAATTGGGCTGGAAGTGACTGCTATGAAAATGACCACCCAAAATAATGAAATTCGACGTCCGTTGGTACAACGATCATAACTCTTGCATTCGAACTCCAATTAGAATGATTCAAGATGTTCTGAAAAGCTAAGACAACGCTCTACAATGTAAGCTAAGTTCCAAACCAAGAACATGAAATGAATATGAAAGCCCAAACGATGTCCGGTTTGCTTTTCTTTGCGTTTTCTTTGCATTTCCTTACCAATAATCACTCACACTGCTCCCAAACATATAACCTACAAAATGAACACAAAATGCATGAAAAGTAACTAAGACACGTGAATATAAGTAAATAATTCAAGTAAAAGATATCGGATAAGTGTATATAAAATCCACTTATCAATACCCGGTAGTTAAAACACAGTAATACGCGTTGTTGCATAGTAGCACACGGTATTGCACCAATTATTGATTCTTACGTAATAAGGCACTACTCAATAATTGTTACAGTAATTACTGTTCAATATTTTATTTTATTGATTCAATAATTGCTACGTTGATATTTTATATTATTGTTGTTTGATAATTATCAACTGCATGAAGATTTTTATTATCGGATCAATAATTCTTATTATTTGAATAATATTATTGGATAGCATTATTGGCAATGTCTAGAAAGTTACATCTAAGGAGAGGTTTGGTCACCTAATTGTGCGCCCGAAGAGAGAAATCCTTATTGAAAGCCCTTTTTCGGGAAGCGGCTTGGTTGTCGATATTGTGATTACGTAATATTATTTGTGAATAATTAATTATTGATTTATATGATAAGAAAAATATTTATTTTATGTGGATATAGATGGAGAAAATTTTTTAATGTGACAATTGTTAAAAATTGATATTTTATCTTTTCTTATAAAATAATTCATTTAAATATATTATTATATTATAATAATATAATAATGGTGATATTTTACAATGAATGTGTGATATATGAATAAATGAGGAGGAAGAGTATTTTTGTTACAAAAATTGTTTAAAACATGTCAAACATGTTTATGGGCCCATTTCTTGACTGAAATTTGATTATAGCTTGTAAAATCACCCGTTTGTGGATTTCGGTCAATTTTTGTTTGGAATTTGGAAAAACTTTCTTCTGTAAAGTTGTAGAGAATTGAATTTCCTATGGAATGGACATAAGATTTGATTTTTTTTGATAAAAGGGCTATTTACTATGAATTATTGAAGTTTCGAAGTTTCGGAATAATTGATTTTTGGAGTTAAAAATGTTTTTTTGTAAGAAAAATGTTTTTTGTGCTTGGGTGGGCCCCACATGAGTGGTAAGCATACTGAATTCAATTTTCTTGGTGTGCGTAGGAAAATTTTTAGAAATATTATTATTTTATTAAATTTTCTGCTTTGTTCTAAGCAATTTCCTATAAATAGGGTGCTTAGGTTAGAATTGAAAATTACACCAGAAACTAAAGATTTCTCTCTCTATATTATCGAGCGTATTTTTGTGAGTTTTTTGATACTTTGAGAGTTGCTATATGGTGCAAGTTCCTTTAGCACTATATCCAGTATTCCAGTCAGAAGTACTGTCTTTTCGAGGTAAGGGATATTATTTTTCTTTAAAAATGATATTATTTCTCTCAATATCATTATGCCAGAATATTGGTAATATTTTTCTTCTGAAATTCTTGCCTTTTAGTGTCGAGGTTACTATTCACGTATACGGCAGTATTCACGTATACGGTACTATTCACAAATACGGCACCATTCACAGAAAAATTAAATTTTTATTTTCTGTCCAAAATATCTATTATGGATACTAGCTTTGATTATATCCATGTTTTGGTCTTCATTCTTGAATTTTACTCAACTATGATTATTTATGAAATATTTTTGAACTTGGATTGTTTGAAGTATTAATCCTTAAAATTTATTCTTTTGTTTCACTGGATTCGTTTCTTTAAAATATTTTTCATCATCCTCAATCCTAAATGATGATATTACTAAATATCTTTAGCTTGTAGTCAAAGATTAATGATTTTCGATGAATATCTTTGGGCGTGAGTGCAAAAGATGAGCAGTGTTGAGATGAACATGACTAATCGATAAATATCTTTGGCTGTGAAGTAAAAGATGAATATTTGATTCAAGATGAACATTGATTAATGTTACTGGGATAAAATATTGATGATGGACTTTTAAATTCATAGATTATAGTAGATTTCATTCCCTACGTAACTCTTACATGAATTGTTATTTAGATTCATGAATATTGATCTGAAACTTGTTGTCTATTATATTCTATCAAATTTTCCCTGTTGAAGACTAACGGTAATTTGTTCTATATTATCTTAGTCATAATGTTCTTTACTGGGCTAGTTGAGCTCACCCTTTTCCTTTTTGTTCCATTTTTCTTCTCATGAGGCGAGAATGTAGCGAGTTCTAGTCGGGGTATAGAATGATGGTTTTAGAAAGTTATTTTAGTACTCCTCACCATTTTTGTAAAATAATGTATCAATAATTGTAATGAGGACTTATTTGAGTGTGGATATTGTCTAGAAGACAATATTTGTATTTAAACTAGCAGTTTATGTGTTGTCGTATTTTGCACGACAATTGTATTAATAACGTTGTAGTTGTTTCTGTACCATGTATTTGGCGACTCAGAATGGGTGATGTATACCTATTTTGGGGGCGTCACAAAAGGTCTGACACTTAGTCGCATCTGAGTATTCATAATAGTCCCTCAGCCTATCATATGCCTGGCTATGGTCGTATGGATCTCCTGAACCATCATAACTTTCCATATAGGGGAGCTTTTTACTAGGGTCCGCCTTCTCCCGAAGGATTTCCGGAGAGAAAGGGGATGCCTTTTTGCCTGAACTCTCCTTTTCCTACTTAACTTTAGCCAGTTGCTTTTGAAGCTCCTCCAACTTTCTGGCTAACAATTCTACCCCTTCCGACTGTGAGGAGATTTCCTTCTTTGGGGGGCCTTTCTTCCCATGATCGGATCGGCCTTTTCCATCTGAACTACCTACCTTAGTTGGGCTTCATCTGTCATTCCTCATGTCTTTGAGACTCCTGCAGGTGTTGTTCCTCCTTGGATTTTCCGGAGTGCGTCCTCTCGATTTGCTTCAACGTCTTCCCTTATTTCCATCTGAGAATCTACTGGTGAGATACCCTCTTTGGATCCCAGAGTCGACCCTTGTTACGCTTCAATCTCGAGACTCGAGAGCGGCTCTGAAGCCTGCTTTTGGATCGTCTTGAACCTTCATCCCTCCGAGTTCTCGCTTGTCTATCTGGAGACCTACCACGCTTTCTAGATTGAGTATGGTTGGAGGCCTCGTCTTCCCGTTCGGCCATAAGAACCATCGCTTTGCAATTTCTTCCTTCACATCTGTGAACACCTTTAAAGCCTTATCGGTTTCTGTCTTTATCTTGGCAGGTAGATTTGTGTCTGCTGATCTTCTCGGTATTAGGTTCTAGGCGGTGTGCCTTCTACCCTCCTCTGATCATTATCAGGACCCTTACTGGCTGTGAAAATAGCCTCCTCCTTACATCCTCATGGTCTCTAACTTGACACCCTACCGGGGTGCCTTGTGGTCCAAGTCTATCATGGATGCTCTTTGATGGTCCCAGTCTATCTTTAACAGATCCTCTCTGGCGAGAAGAACTTTTCGTCGTCGGCTGTCCTGCACCTATTACAGTCCTGTTGTTCTCCATGATCACAGATGAAGAAAGTTGATGAGTGTGATTGAAATCCAGTAACACTTGTAAAGCCCTCCTTCTAGAGCCAATGTTAACCCCAAGATCCGTCCACGCACTCCAATCACCGAAGCGCATCCAATCCTGCACAAAAACGGGTAAACACCAAAAGCTTGACGGCTTGGGCCGTCGGGGGATAGCTCCGGTGTAAGAATAAGTATAGACTGATATAATGTTAACAATTGAGGCTTAATGCTCTAGTACTGAAAAGTAATAATTTGCATGTATCTTTAAATCAATGAAGTGTCTTGTATTTATAATGATCTCACCACCTTCATGCAATCCTTCTCTGAATTAGATTAAGGTTCCCAGCCAACGACCAATACATGACAGGATTGTATCAAATCTCATATAATTAAGGAAGTGGATTCATAGTCCAACACTTTCTTCCAAATTCAGAGTCCAAATATGATTAGGAACCCCAATCCATAAATCCCCCGTCCACCAAATTCTCTCATGGTCCAAGTCTATGTTCCACATAATTAAGGGTATTTTACAATAATATACAACATTTAGAAAGTAATTACACTATTAGTGCACTCATAAAATATTTACACAATTAATATACTTTCTATATTTATTTACAATATTAGTGCAATTAGGATTCCTTAATTTAGGAAATTAGAATAGAATTCAATTCATAATAATAAGGAAACCTAAAATCAAGAAGAAATAACTACCATAATTAATAATTCAAATTCAAATATCTTGGATCTAACAACAAAAACAAATTCAAATTCAAAAATAATAATTAAAATTCAAATATTCAAAGTTTGGCAACGTCATCTTCCTCCTCCCCTTCGCTGGTCATCTTCCTCCTCCCATTCGCCGCCGCTTCAACACCTTGAAGATGTAGATCTGAATAAAACTGAATTGGTTACCTTTGAATAGATCTAAATAGATTTTTTGTAATTAATTGGTAACCCAATAAAATTGAATTGGTTACCTTTGTATTAAGGTTTAGCTACCAACTGCATTATAAAAAAAAAATCTACAATAGATTTTTTTTAATTAATTGGTAACCCAATAAAACTAAATTGGTTACATTTGTATAAAGTGTTAGCTACCAACAGCACTATTAAATAAAAAAATCTATAATAGATTTTTTAAAAATAAATTAGAAACCTAATAACACTGAATTGGTTACCTTGGTATGAATGTTTGGCTACCAACTATAACTGCAACCGTTTTAATCCTCCTCCCCTTCGCCGCCGCTGCGTTTTAATCTTTCTAGCGAGCTCTGAAAGTTTAAAATGCAATAGAAGTAGAAGGAGAAGTACTGGCAGGTGATAAATAACATATAATGAGGTTTTTTTAGTTTGGTAGGGTGGGTGGTGATACTGATGGTGACGGTGGTGGTACTGATGGTGACGATGGTGGTTCTGGTCAAAGCAATCGCGACATTTGAAAATATTAACGGAGAAATAAGAGATCATACAGTAGAACCCATTAAAGGATGAATTACAAGAACAGCGTTTGAAAATTGTAAGAATGCTTATGCGACGATGATGTATATGGGAGCAGCAGGGGACTATGTAATCTGAGTTACCTTTGGATGAGGAGAGAGAGAGAAGTTTCAGCGTGAGGATAACTATTCCTAAATTAAGGAATCCTAATGGTATACTAATTCCTTAAATTAAGGAATCCTAATTGCACTAATATTGTAAATAAATATGAAATTGTATAAATTGGATAAATATTTTATGAGTACACTATTATTATAAAAAAAAAATTAAAATGTAATAGAATATGTAATTCAGCCCATAATTAATGGCTCACTAGACTCCAAAGGCCCAAATAAACATGGCCCAACAATAACTGATAACGTAAAAGAAATATATTAACACAAAAAAATTAATTTTCTTGTACAGAGCTCAAAAATTCTTTAGGTCTTCCTTGTTTCCTCTGTCTTTCACATTCTTCCTCTATATATTATTTTTCTTTCAGCCGCTAATTAAGAGTACTGATATTACCAATCGTCTTTACCCTAATAAACTAATAGTATTCTTAATTTAATTTAATTGGGTTAGATTTGCCTAGGCCCATACTTATTTAATTAAGTTGTCCATTAATTATTAGTAGCCCAAATAAATTAATTACAAATTAGATCCAAACAAAAGAAAGAGTTCAATTAAAATATTTTAAACATTCATTTATGTTTTTGTTTTGTTTTATTTTATTTTTATTTTTATGTATTTATTTGTTTTTTTTTAATGGCGGGTATTACAATGAGCCTTTGGGCTGGTAGTTCTGGTTGTTTTGACATAGAGCCATAGAGGCTGTTATTGATAGCATAACAGTTGGTACTAAATGGACTTGTCAGAACTGGCTGTCCAACCACAAGTCAAGTTCATTCTTGGGTTAGGATTATACCAAAAAACAAAATAATCACTAAATAGTGGTGATAGAATTGAGGTTTCCTTTGGAGAAATAGGAGGAGGATATGTTTGAACTAGTGTTGTGATGTTTCTTTCTGTTTATCCAAAACTTTGCCTTCATATTCAATGGATTCGACAAGCAACCAAATTGACTCCTCTTATAGTGTTCCTTGTACATGTCTAACTCCTCGTTGGAACGTCTTCTTGAACTTTAGAGGTGATGATACGCGCAAAACTTTACTGGTCATCTCTACTCGGCTCTAGACCGGGCTGGAATCCGAACCTTTATGGATAATCCCGAGCTACCAAGAGGAGAGGACATATAATCAGGACTGCTAAAAGCCATCCAAGAATCAAAGCTTTCTATTGTTGTTTCTCCAAAATTATGCTTCTTCGACATGGTGCCTTACCGAGCTCGTAAAGATTCTTGAATGCAAGAGAACAACGAAACACCTTGTTCTTCCGGTATTTTACAATGTTCATCCTTCGGATTACGTAACCAAATTGGGAGTTTCGCAGAAGCTTTTGAAAAACATAAAAAATGTTACGTGGCTGATATGGATAAGGTGGATATGGGGCGACTTGCGCTAGCTGAAGCTGGAAATTTATCAGGATACCATATTGATGAAAATGGGTAAAATATGAATTAATGCCTGCTCTTCTGTTTCGTTGATTGTGTTCTTTTGATAAATAAACATTTTCTTTCAACTGATCATATTGTTTTGTATGTCAAATAAAACTTTGCAGGCATGAAACGAAGATTATTCAGGATATAGTTAGTAAAGTTGTCCTTGAAGTGAACCCCAGAAATTTGAATGTTGCCAAGCATCCGGTTGGAATAAAATCTCGGGTTGAACACATATATCCATTACTTAGTATTGGATCAAACAGTGTTCGTAGGATCGGGATCTATGGTATGGGTGGTGCTGGCAAAAGTACCATGGCCAAAGCTGTCTATAATGACATTATTCATTGCTTTGAAGGTTAGAGAATTTTCAAAACAACATTATGGTCTAGTATCTTTACAAAAGCAACTTGTTTGGGATATTTTGAAAATAAAGGAAAATATTTCCATTGTTGATGAGGGAATCAGTTTAATTGAACAAAGACTTTGTTCTAAGAAAATTCTCATTGTTCTTGAGGATGTGGATCATAGAACCCAAGCATATTCATTAGCAGGAGAATGGAACCGGTTTGCCCCAGGAAGTAGAATAATCATAACGACAAGGGATGCGGGTGTACTCAATCAAATCGGAGTAGATGAGGTACAACATTGAGGGACTAGAAAAGGGCGAGTCATTGTTGCTCTTTAGTTGGCATGCCTTTAGAAAACCTACCCCACTGGAAAATTATTAGAAAATCTCGGAAGATATTGTACATTACACTGCAGGGCTTCCATTAGCTCTTGAGGTTTTGGGCTCATATTTGTATACAAGAACGTTGGAAGAATGGAGAGGTTCCTTTAAGAAATTGCAACAAATTCCTCGTAATGAGATTCGAGAAAAACTAATAATAAGCTTTGATGCATTAGGTGGTGGTAGCCTGAAAGATATTTTCCTCGATATTGCGTGTTTTTTCATTGGGATGGACAAATTTGAGGCAATTCATATATTAAATTCTTGTGGTTACGATTCAGAAAATGAAATTATCATTCTTGTAGAAAGATGTTTACCGTCAATTAATGATAAAAATGAGATCAGGATGCATGATCTGCTTCAGAATATGGGAAGAGAAATTGTTAATAACATGTTCCCCGAAGAGCCTGAAAAATGCAGTCGATTATGGTCCACTGGAGATATTTGCAATGTGTTAAAAAATGGGAAGGTAATTAATCGAATAGAGTCATTGTTACGCCAAGATCTTTCCACGCACCTCAATCACGTAACACGCGTCTATATCCTGCACAGTAAACACGACAACACCAAAAGCTTGACGGTTTCGACCATCGGGGGATAGCTCCGGCGTGAGAGTCAGTACAGGCGATCACAAGGTTAACAATGGAGGATAAAATCTCTAGTGTATTGAGAGAGTGAAAGTTATCAGTTATGTGTGTGTACATTTTTCTTGAAGACTTCATTGCTATGTTATGCTCTCTAAATTCGCTTCGTGCCACCCACTACTCTACAATCATTTTTGATCGATGGTTTTTTGGACCCAGGTGCAGATCTACCCACTACTTGTGGTCCTTTGTTTGCTTCACGGCCGTGGTCAAGAATCTCATCCACATTAATGCATACATGAGATACAATAGTTAATCTGTCATGCTTTTTTATCATTCTGCAAAAAAGAATGGAGATATTTAATATTTAATGGATCCACCCACTAACCCGATCCAATACTATAGAGGTTAATCAAGGATAACAAAAAAGAAGGGCCCAATAACCTTAAGACCCAATAGTGGAGATCCAATGGACTAACTAAATAAGTAGGTCCAATCCATTCGGTCCGATATAGGAAATATCACGACCCAACAGTCATCTTTTTACTAGTTCGCATGTGAAAGTTTAAGATTATAATTGTTAGTTTCATTTTATTTAAGATTAAGATATATCATGCAGCCATTTGCTTTTTCTCTCATACTTAAAACTACTCATCAATTTTTTTCTCAATCTATTTTAGGGAACAGAAGCAATTCAGGGCATCATCCCTGATAGCCCATACACAGGTGAATTACAAAAAGTTCCATTGAATACAGAAACATTTGAAAGGATGCCTAGATTAAGATTCCTTAACATCAACAGTGTAAATGTGGCTGGAAATTTTAGACAAATATTTGAAGAGTTAAGGTGGCTCTCGTGGCACAACTGTCCTTTACAGTGTTTACCGTCTGATTTTCATCCACAAAAACTAGTCATCCTCGACTTAAGCTTTAGCAGATTCAGTATATTGTGGCACAGTATCTTGGTATGACATTACTCGTTGCTGCACTCTATATTAGATTCCGAACATACATCATCAAGTACATATTATTCTTGGTTCAGCCTTTCCAAAAAATGTTTGATTCCATATTTTTGTTGTTTTAACAGTTTCTTGAACAATTGAAGATCCTAAATCTCAGTCGTTGTGAATTCTTGAAGACAACCCCAGACTTCACAGGAGTACCATGCATCGGAATAATTGATTTTTGGAGTTAAAAATGTTTTTTTGTAAGAAAAATGTTTTTTGTGCTTGGGTGGGCCCCACATGAGTGGTAAGCATACTGAATTCAATTTTCTTGGTGTGCGTAGGAAAATTTTAGAAATATTATTATTTTATTAAATTTTTCGCTTGTTTCAAGCAATTTCCTATAAATAGGGTCTTAGGTTAGAATTGAAAATTACACCGTAAACTAAAGATTTCTCTCTATATTATCGGCGTATTTTGTGAGTTTTTTGATACTTTGAGAGTTCTTTATATGGTGCAAGTTCCTTTAAGACTATATCCAGGTATTCCAGGTCAAGATTTGTCTTTTCGAGGTAAGGATATTATTTTTCTTTTAAAATGATATTATTTCTCTCAATATCATTATGCGAGAATATTGGTAATATTTTTCTTACGAAATTCTTGCCTTTTTAGTGTCGAGGTTCTTATTCACGTATCTGGGCAAGATTCACGATACTGATCTTATTCACAAAATACGGCACCATTCACAGAAAAATTAAATTTTTATTTTCTGTCCAAAATATCTATTATGGATACTAGCTTTGATTATATCCATGTTTTGGTCTTCATTCTTGAATTTTACTCAACTATGATTATTTATGAAATATTTTTGAACTTGGATTGTTTGAAGTATTAATCCTTAAAATTTATTCTTTTGTTTCACTGGATTCGTTTCTTTAAAATATTTTTCATCATCCTCAATCCTAAATGATGATATTACTAAATATCTTTAGCTTGTAGTGCAAAGATTAATGATTTTCTGATGAATATCTTTGGCCCGTAGTGCAAAGATGAACAGGTGTTGAGATGAACATGACCAACTGATAAATATCTTTGGCCTGTAGTGCAAAGATGAATATTTGATTCAAGATGAACATTGATTAATGTTACAGGGATAAAATATTGATGATGGACTTTTAAATTCATAGATTATAGTAGATTTCATTCCCTACGTAACTCTTCTATGAATTGTTATTTCCGTTGCGAATATTGATCTGAAACTTGTTGTCTATTATATTCTATCAAATTTTCCCTGTTGAAGACTAACGGTAATTTGTTCTATATTATCTTAGTCATAATGTTCTTTACTGGGCTAGTTGAGCTCACCCTTTTCCTTTTTGTTCCATTTTTCTTCTCATGAGGCGAGAATGTAGCGAGTTCTAGTCGGGGTATAGAATGATGGTTTTAGAAAGTTATTTTAGTACTCCTCACCATTTTTGTAAAATAATGTATCAATAATTGTAATGAGGACTTATTTGAGTGTGGATATTATCAGAAGACAATATTTGTATTTAAACTAGCAGGTTTATGTGTTGTCGTATTTTGCACGACAATTGTATTAATAACGTTGTAGTTGTTTACATACCATGTATTTGGCGACTCGGAATGGGTGATGTATACCTATTTTGGGGGCGTCACAAAAGGTCGACACTTAGTCGATCGAGTATTCATAATAGTCCCTCAGCCTATCATATGCCTGGCTATGGTCGTATGGATCTCCTGAACCATCATAACTTTCCATATAGGGGAGCTTTTTACTAGGTCCGCTTTCTATAGAAGGATTTCCGGAGAGAAAGGGGATGCCTTTTTGCCTGAACTCTCCTTTTCCTACTTAACTTTAGCCAGTTGCTTTTGAAGCTCCTCCAACTTTCTAGCTAACAATTCTACCCCTTCCGACTGTGAGGAGATTTCCTTCTTTGGGGGGCCTTTCTTCCCATGATCGGATCGGCCTTTTCCATCTGAACTACCTACCTTAGTTGGGCTTCATCTGTCATTCCTACTGTGCTGAGACTCCACAAGGCAGTGTTCCCTCCTTGGATTTTCGGAGTGCGTCCTCTCGATTTGCTTCAACGTCTTCCCTTATTTCCATACCGAGAATCTACAGGGCGAGATACCCTCTTTGGATCCCCAGGAGTACGACCCCTTGTTCTGCTTCAATCTCGAGACTCGAGAGCGGCTCTGAAGCCTGCTTTTGGATCGTCTTGAACCTTCATCCCTCCGAGTTCTCGCTTGTCTATCTGGAGACCTACCACGCTTTCTAGATTGAGTATGGCTGGAGGCCTCGTCTTCCCGTTCGGCCATAAGAACCATCTGCTTTGCAATTTCTTCCTTCTGCTACAGCAACACCTTTAAAGCCTTATCAGTTTCCTGTGCTATCTTGGCCAGGGTAGATTTCCTGTCTGCCTGATCTTCTCGGTATTAGGTTCTAGGCGGTGTGCCTTCTACCCTCCTCTGATCATTATCAGGACCCTTACTGGCTGTGAAAATAGCCTCCTCCTTACATCCTCATGGTCTCTAACTTGACACCCTACCGGGGTGCCTTGTGGTCCAAGTCTATCATGGATGCTCTTTGATGGTCCCGGTCTATCTTTAATGGATCCTCTGGCGGCGAGAAGAACTTTTTTTCGAAATGGTACATCCCTGCACCTATTCTGATCTGTTGTTCTCCGTGATCACAGATGAAGAAAGTTGATGAGTGTGATTGAAATCCGATAACACTTGTAAAGCCCTCTTACAGAGCCGATGTTAACCCCAAGATCCAGTCACGCACTCCAATCAATCAAAGCGCATCGATCCTGCACAAAAGCGGGTAAACACAAAAAGCAGCGGCTTGGCCGTCGGAGATAACTCGGTGTAAGAATAAGTATGATTGATATAATGTTAACAATTGAGGCTTAATGCTCTAATCTTTGAAAAGTAATAATTTGCATGTATCTTTAAATCAATGAAGTGTCTTGTATTTATAATGATCTCACCACCTTCATGCGATCCTTCTACGAATTAGATTAAGGTTCCAACCAACGACCAATACATGGTGAGGATTGTATCAAATCTCATATAATTAAGGAAGTGGATTCATAGTCCAACACTTTCTTCCAAATTCAGAGTCCAAATATGATTAGGAACCCCAATCCATAAATCCCCCGTCCACCAAATTCTCTCATGGTCCAAGTCTATGTTCCACATAATTAAGGGTATTTTACAATAATATACAACATTTAGAAAGTAATTACACTATTAGTGCACTCATAAAATATTTACACAATTAATATACTTTCTATATTTATTTACAATATTAGTGCAATTAGGATTCCTTAATTTAGGAAATTAGAATAGAATTCAATTCATAATAATAAGGAAACCTAAAATCAAGAAGAAATAACTACCATAATTAATAATTCAAATTCAAATATCTTGGATCTAACAACAAAAACAAATTCAAATTCAAAAATAATAATTAAAATTCAAATATTCAAAGTTTGGCAACGTCATCTTCCTCCTCCCCTTCGCTGGTCATCTTCCTCCTCCCATTCGTTGTAAACAACACCTTGAAGATGTAGATCTGAATAAAAGCTGAATTGGTTACCTTTGAATAGATCTAAATAGATTTTTTGTAATTAATTGGTAACTTGATAAAATTGAATTAGTTACCTTTGTATTAAGGTTTAGCTACTAATCAAATTGCATTATAAAAAAAAAATCTACAATAGATTTTTTTTTTAATTAATTGGTAACCCAATAAAACTAAATTAGTTACATTTGTATAAAGTGTTAGCTACCAACAAAGATTATTAAATAAAAAATCTATAATAGATTTTTTAAAATAAATTAGAAACCTAATAACATTTGAATTAGTTACCTTGGTATGAATGTTTTGGCTACCAACTATAAGCGCAAGAATCGTTTTAATCCTCCTCCCCTTCATGCATGCATAGCTAGTTTTAATCTTTCTAGCGAGCTCTCGAAAGTTTAAAATGCTGATAAGTAGAAGGAGAATCTTTGGCAGGTGATAAATAACATATAATGAGGTTTTTAGTTTGGTAGGGTGGGTGGTGATCTTGATGGTGGCGGTGGTGGTGAATCTTGATGGTGACGATGGTGGTTACGGTCAAAGCAATCGCGACATTTGAAAATATTAACTGAGAAATAAGAGATCATACGGTAGAACCCATTAAAGGATGAATTACAAGAAAAAGCGTTTGAAAATTGTAAGAATGCTTATATGCGACGATGATGTATATGGGAACAGCAGAGGACTATGTCTGATTACCTTTGGATGAGGAGAGAGAGAGAAAAGCCAGTGAGGATAACTATTCCTAAATTAAGGAATCCTAATGGTATACTAATTCCTTAAATTAAGGAATCCTAATTGCACTAATATTGTAAATAAATATGAAATTGTATAAATTGGATAAATATTTTTGAGTAGATACCATTATTATTAAAAAAAATTAAAATGTAATAGAATATGTAATTCAGCCCATAATTAATGGCTCACTAGACTCCAAAGGCCCAAATAAACATGGCCCAACAATAACTGATAACGTAAAAGAAATATATTAACACAAAAAAATTAATTTTCTTGTACAGAGCTCAAAAATTCTTTAGGTCTTCCTTGTTTCCTCTGTCTTTCACATTCTTCCTCTATATATTATTTTTCTTTCAGCCGCTAATTAAGAGTACTGATATTACCAATCGTCTTTACCCTAATAAACTAATAGTATTCTTAATTTAATTTAATTGGGTTAGATTTGCCTAGGCCCATACTTATTTAATTAAGTTGTCCATTAATTATTAGTAGCCCAAATAAATTAATTACAAATTAGATCCAAACAAAAGAAAGAGTTCAATTAAAATATTTTAAACATTCATTTATGTTTTTGTTTTTGTTTTTATTTTTATTTTTATTTTTATGTATTTATTTGTTTTTTTTTAATGGCGGGTATTACAATGAGCCTTTGGGCTGGTAGTTCTGGTTGTTTTGACATAGAGCCATAGAGGCTGTTATTGATAGCATAACAGTTGGTACTAAATGGACTTGTCAGAACTGGCTGTCCAACCACAAGTCAAGTTCATTCTTGGGTTAGGATTATACCAAAAAACAAAATAATCACTAAATAGTGGTGATAGAATTGAGGTTTCCTTTGGAGAAATAGGAGGAGGATATGTTTGAACTAGTGTTGTGATGTTTCTTTCTGTTTATCCAAAACTTTGCCTTCATATTCAATGGATTCGACAAGCAACCAAATTGACTCCTCTTATAGTGTTCCTTGTACATGTCTAACTCCTCGTTGGAACGTCTTCTTGAACTTTAGAGGTGATGATACGCGCAAAAACTTTACTGGTCATCTCTACTCGGCTCTAGACCGGGCTGGAATCCGAACCTTTATGGATAATCCCGAGCTACCAAGAGGAGAGGACATATAATCGGGACTGCTAAAAGCCATCCAAGAATCAAAGCTTTCTATTGTTGTTTTCTCCAAAAATTATGCTTCTTCGACATGGTGCCTTACCGAGCTCGTAAAGATTCTTGAATGCAAGAGAACAACGAAACACCTTGTTCTTCCGGTATTTTACAATGTTCATCCTTCGGATTACGTAACCAAATTGGGAGTTTCGCAGAAGCTTTTGAAAAACATAAAAAATGTTACGTGGCTGATATGGATAAGGTGGATATGGGGCGACTTGCGCTAGCTGAAGCTGGAAATTTATCAGGATACCATATTGATGAAAATGGGTAAAATATGAATTAATGCCTGCTCTTCTGTTTCGTTGATTGTGTTCTTTTGATAAATAAACATTTTTCTTTCAACTGATCATATTGTTTTGTATGTCAAATAAAACTTTGCAGGCATGAAACGAAGATTATTCAGGATATAGTTAGTAAAGTTGTCCTTGAAGTGAACCCCAGAAATTTGAATGTTGCCAAGCATCCGGTTGGAATAAAATCTCGGGTTGAACACATATATCCATTACTTAGTATTGGATCAAACAGTGTTCGTAGGATCGGGATCTATGGTATGGGTGGTGCTGGCAAAAGTACCATGGCCAAAGCTGTCTATAATGACATTATTCATTGCTTTGAAGGTTAGAGAATTTTCAAAACAACATTATGGTCTAGTATCTTTACAAAAGCAACTTGTTTGGGATATTTTGAAAATAAAGGAAAATATTTCCATTGTTGATGAGGGAATCAGTTTAATTGAACAAAGACTTTGTTCTAAGAAAATTCTCATTGTTCTTGAGGATGTGGATCATAGAACCCAAGCATATTCATTAGCAGGAGAATGGAACCGGTTTGCCCCAGGAAGTAGAATAATCATAACGACAAGGGATGCGGGTGTACTCAATCAAATCGGAGTAGATGAGAGGTACAACATTGAGGGACTAGAAAAGGGCGAGTCATTGTTGCTCTTTAGTTGGCATGCCTTTAGAAAACCTACCCCACTGGAAAATTATTAGAAAATCTCGGAAGATATTGTACATTACACTGCAGGGCTTCCATTAGCTCTTGAGGTTTTGGGCTCATATTTGTATACAAGAACGTTGGAAGAATGGAGAGGTTCCTTTAAGAAATTGCAACAAATTCCTCGTAATGAGATTCGAGAAAAACTAATAATAAGCTTTGATGCATTAGGTGGTGGTAGCCTGAAAGATATTTTCCTCGATATTGCGTGTTTTTTCATTGGGATGGACAAATTTGAGGCAATTCATATATTAAATTCTTGTGGTTACGATTCAGAAAATGAAATTATCATTCTTGTAGAAAGATGTTTACCGTCAATTAATGATAAAAATGAGATCAGGATGCATGATCTGCTTCAGAATATGGGAAGAGAAATTGCAGTCGATTATGGTCCACTGGAGATATTTGCAATGTGTTAAAAAATGGGAAGGTAATTAATCGAATAGAGTCATTGTTACGCCAAGATCTTTCCACGCACCTCAATCACGTAACACGCGTCTATATCCTGCACAGTAAACACGACAACACCAAAAGCTTGATTTTCGACCATGAGAGGGGATAGCTCCGGCGTGAGAGTCGATCTGCGCGATCATGAGGTTAACAATGGAGGATAAAATCTCAGTGTATTGAGAGAGTGAAAGTTATCAGTTATGTGTGTGTACATTTTTCTTGAAGACTTCATTGCTATGTTATGCTCTCTCTTGGGTTTCACACCGTGCCACCCACTACCTCGATCTGATTTCGATCGATGGTTTACTTTGATTGATCACGGTCTACCCACTACTTGTGGTCCTTTGTTTACTTACCGTAACCGTCAAGAATCTCATCCACATTAATGCATGGCAGATACAATAGTTAACTGTCATGCTTTTTTATCATTACCGGTCAAAGATGGAGATATTTAATATTTAATGGATCCACCCACTAACCCGATCCAATACTATAGAGGTTAATCAAGGATAACACAAAGATGGGCCCAATAACCTTAAGCCAATAGTGGAGATCCGATGGATTGGCTAAATATAAGTAGGTCCAATCCATTCGGTCGAGATATATAGGAAATATCACGCACCCAATGATCATCTTTTACTAGTTCGCATGTGAAAGTTTAAGATTATAATTGTTAGTTTCATTTTATTTAAGATTAAGATATATCATGCAGCCATTTGCTTTTCTCTCATACTTAAAACTACTCATCAATTTTTTCTCAATCTATTTTAGGGAACAGAAGCAATTCAGGGCATCATCCCTGATAGCCCATACACAGGTGAATTACAAAAGTTCCATTGAATACAGAAACATTTGAAAGGATGCCTAGATTAAGATTCCTTAACATCAACAGTGTAAATGTGGCTGGAAATTTTAGACAAATATTTGAAGAGTTAAAGGTGGCTCTCGTGGCACAACTGTCCTTTACAGTGTTTACCGTCTGATTTTCATCCACAAAAACTAGTCATCCTCGACTTAAGCTTTAGCAGATTCAGTATATTGTGGCACAGTATCTTGGTATGACATTACTCGTTGCTGCACTCTATATTAGATTCCGAACATACATCATCAAGTACATATTATTCTTGGTTCAGCCTTTCCAAAAAATGTTTGATTCCATATTTTTGTTGTTTTAACAGTTTCTTGAACAATTGAAGATCCTAAATCTCAGTCGTTGTGAATTCTTGAAGACAACCCCAGACTTCACAGGAGTACCATGCATCGAGAAGTTACTTCTTGGTGGTTGTAAAAGTTTGGTTGAGGTTCACCCATCAATCGGAAGTTTAGGTAGCCTAGTTTACTTAGATTTATGGGGCTGCGAAAATCTAAGAATTCTTCCAAGCAGCATATGCAATCTGAGGACACTTGAATGTTTTGATCTTCGAGGCTGCTCAAATCTAGAAGGATTGCCAGAGGAATTGGGGAACATTGAATCCTTAAGGGTGTTTAATGCAAGCAAAATAGGGATTAAGAAATTACCAGATTCAATCGGACGTCTGACTAAATTGAATAAGTTGGATCTAAGCTATTGTAGAAACTTAAGAACTCTTCCAAGCAGCATATGCAATTTGAAAGCACTGGGATGTTTATATCTCAATGGTTGCTCAGCTCTCAAGGAATTGCCAGAGGAATTGGGGAACATTGAGTCTTTTAAGAGTACTTTGGGCAGCCCAAACATCAATTAAGAAACTACCAGATTCTATCGAACGTCTCACTGAAGTTGTTGAGTTGGTATTAAGTGATTGTAAGAATCTTAAAAATCTTCCGAGCAGCATTTACAACCTGAGAACTCTGGAAAGTTTATATCTCAGTCGTTGCTCAAATATGAAAGGATTGTCTGAGGAATTTGGGAACCTTGAATCCTTAAGGAAGTTTTTGGCACAACAAACAATGATTAGGAAATTACCAGATTCCATTGGACGTCTTAATAAATTGTTTGAATTGAATCTACGCGATTGCAAGAACATCAAAAAACTTCCAAGCAGCATTTGCAACCTGAGAGCACTCGAGCGTCTAAATCTTGAGGGTTGCTCAAATCTAGAAGAATTGCCTAAGGAACTGGGGAAGATTGAATCCTTAAAGGAGCTTCGTGCAGGCAAAACCAACTTAACAAAAATTCCAGATTCAATTGGACATATGAAGAATCTCGAAATCTTAGTTCTGCCAGCACTGACGAAACGTTCGCTTCTATTACCTTCTCTATTCCATGATGTTGCTGGATTCCTCCAAACTTCCATTTGTGGTTTGTGTAGTTTAAAAGAGTTGAATCTCAGAGACTGCTATATGTTTAAAGAGTTTATCCTCACTAGAAATTTTGGATTTATCTGAAAATTATTTCTGTAACTTACCATCCAGCCTTAGTCGGCTCTCAAATTTAAAACTCCTTTATTTGAGAAGCTGCCAGAATCTTCATTCACTTTGGGAACTTCCTCCTAAACTGGAACAATTAGTGGCAACGGGTTGTAGAGCAATGACAAAACTAGTAAATTTGTCGAAGTTGAAAAACTTGAAACACTTGGATCTTACAAATTGCAGGAGCTTGGTTGAGATTCATGGCTTGGAGAATCTCAGTTCTATTCAAGAAATTCATATCGGAGACTGCAACAAGCTTACAAACACTTTCACAGAAAGTTTCTTTCATGTTAGTATCTCGCTTTCTCTTTCTCCCTCTCTGTCTCTCATCATTACCTATTTCTTTTTTATTTATTTTATTTATTTATGCATCAGATATTCTCTGAATACATATTCCTGTTGGTTATATATTTTATGATTTTAATGATGACAATATTATTGGGTTTATGAATTTGATTTAAATTGTTTGGGCTGATTTAAATTTATTATATGTTTTTTTTTTGTTGGCCTAAGATTGGAATTATGGCCCATTAGTATATTCCTTCTATATTTAAGTTTGCATGTTGCATGTTGCTGAAAAGATCTTTAATATAATTTAGTAATGATATGCAATTCAATTTGAAAAGGAAACTAAATAAGGTAACTGTTATTCAGTGATTAGCTAGTAACAAACTTTATAAAATATCTTCTTGTTCCTTTATTTAAGGTGTTTTGGTTTGACTTGAAAACATATCTTTGATTTACCAAATTTGTTGGACTCTTTAATTGCTAATATCATGGGGTATACCAACTTTGATATGAGTTTCCTATTCTATCTTATGTTCACACTACAAAAAAAATGGCCATCTGCGACCAATGATATCGGTGACCAGACTATCTCGGTCACGATAATAATAATAATGACCAAATATCTGCTGATCAGATAAGGATTCTCGTCAAGCTAGTATATATCCATGATCAGTATGCGGTCGGCGAGAAAAATTTCCCCAAAAATTTGGTGCGAAACTTTGGTAGCGCGGCGACAATTTATATCGATGACCGCACGCGATCATTGATATATCCACATCATTAAAACTAGCGACCGCGTCGCGTCATTGGCTGATGTATCGGCCGATCCTTATAACTTTGAATCGATTCGAGTTCGCTCGATCAATCTGAGTAAAAGAAAGAAAAGAGGGAGAAGAGGGAGTAAGGGGGAAAGAAGAGGAGAGGAGGGAGGACCGAAACCATCGACCATCGACCACCACCGCATTTGCTGCCTGCATGCCATTGCACCACCACCAGTAACCCCAATTAACCCCTAATTGATAGTTTGTGTGAGCTTAATGTTTCATTATAAGGTTTCTAAATTACTAGTCTTTCTTGAAATTGATGTTTCGATTGTAATATTACCATATTTAAAAATCATTGCTTGTGGGTGGAAATAATTGCATACTAATTCTTGATTAAATTGAAAGATGAGCGAAGTTATACTTTCCGCAATGCGAAAATTGGACTTCAATTTCTCCTTTTGATGTCCAAAAATGAGGCTCTTTATTAAAATTAATGTGCTTCATTCATCATTGTTTGATTATGATGTTGTGATTGGTTATGTTAATGTTGAAAACATTAACTTTCTAAATATTTGACTTTTGATGGTGGATTATCATTTTGAGGCATAATTTTAGTTAAAGTATAATGCAATGAAGTATAATTTCATGACTTGTGCTACTATTATCTTTCATTCTCATCCTAATTTGCTTGTCGATTTGAAGAAGAAAATAGTTGGGATTATACAGTTTCTTTTTCAAGTTGGTGTGTTTATATGGAATTGGTTAGTGAGTTTTATGATCACATGGAATTTATAAAAGATGTTGGTACTTTGCATAGTATAGCTACTTATGTCCAAGGTAGGAAAATAGTGCGACATCTGAATTTGTTTTGCTTGAAGCATTTGACCTTGACCCTTGTATGCTAAATCGCCAAAGGTAATCGCTATATGTCTTTCCTCTTGATGACTCGATGATTAACGATCCAGACTTTAAGTACATTTTGTCCTTTGTTCTATTTGCCTACTTAGTGTCGATTCTTGAGTAAGATACCTAGGCACAATTTTATGCTGTAAGGTTTTATAAAAGGTTTGTCCTTTTTTGGTAGTGATACCGTGAAGGGTATTACGAATGAGTCCTTAAACATTAACTTTGTCCTATTTTACATTAACATCTTTTGAACATTGTTTTTTAAACAAGCTGTATGGGTTATGGGTTATTGTTGTCTAAATTGCTTAAGTACTTGGAGTTGTACTTAGTTTCACCCCAAAGCCAAGTTCTTAAAATAAGCAATTTTGTGTGTCATTTAGTAATTCCTCCCAAACCTTTGATTCTTTTCAACAAAATGAGAGTGACTCAAATGGACATACTAATATGGAGAGTCAGATTGTAATTTTAAGCAGCATGCAACATATTTTGTTTGAAAATCAGAACTCCATCCAAGCACAACTGCAGAAACTTGATTTCGACAATACAGTGTCCAGAATACTTTGTCAACTCTTGTGGGCAGTACTTATAGGTGCTTAAAAATAGAAGCCTACCAACTGTTGCTGGATAGTCTTCTCCTTATGGAATATGTGTGTGTATATATTGACTTTTGTGTTCTTTCTGCACTCATAAGCTCATACACCTCGACACCTTTCAATTTCAGTTGGTTTATATGCAGACACATTGTGAATATTGTACTATAATGCTCATACATTTATGCTCATACATTGTGAATATTGGATTCTCCTAAATTGTGCCTTGAATTATAGTTGTGCACATTACATTTTTGTGTGTTGGGATTATATTTCTTTGAAATTGGTCAAGTATGCATACCCCGTGCATGTGGATAGTCCATATTATAGGGAGACTCTGCGAATTTTTTCATATATAAGTCAAATGGCCATATAACTTGAACATGAGTATAACATAAAACATAACTAGGAATTAAGTTTATCCATAATTCAATCAAGAAGAAGGTTCAAGGAAGTTTTCCATAATTCACGATCGAGAAGATAAAGAAAATGACACACATTATTAATATGTATGCTATAAGTATGACTTAGCTTAGAATAAAAAGAAAATGAAAAGTACAAACACAAACACAAGCACTCTTTTTCAATCACACTATTAATGAGTTGTTTCTAAAATATCCATACTTGTCTAAATCTTCATATATAAGTCAAATGGCCATATATGCATTCGTGTATATGTGATGGCAATGAGTATATGTGATGTTTTTGTTGTGTTGAGATATGGACCCTCGAATCATATATAGGAATGCTTAAAGACCATATGTGTTCTATTGTATTGTTGGTGATTTGTGTGACTAGTGTTGTTAGATAGTGAGGAGTACATACATTGCCTATAGATAAAATGTAAAATGGTTCCCTAAGTTAGTTAAGGTCTACATGGTGTGTTGTGCAAATTCTTGCTTAAAAATCATTGAAAATAAGCTTTATAGAACAATGAACACTAAAATAGTGAATCACCAATTTAAGCTCTCTTTTCAAGCCTAAAGTGAGCTTTGATAAGTCAAAATGAGTTAGATGATTAAATAAAGTTTGGTGATGCTAAAAGTAACCTTAAGTAACTTAAATATACACGCCTAGACTATCCTGAAGTGGCCTAGACTATCCTATCATATTGTCCTTTTGTTTACATACAATTACATATCTTGATGTTCTCTATATCCCTGACATGTTTATGTACCTTTCATTTATAACTTATACTAACATCCTAAATTTTTTATTTATAGATGTCTTACGAACTGCAAAGACGAAAAGCGGGTTGGGTGGGGCCCCTAATCATGTGTTGAAGGCTTAAGCTAATCAGGATGATCGCATTCTTACTCTGAGATCCGTCCTCCTCCGGATAGCACGTAAGTTAAACATCGTATATATATATATATATATATATATATATATATATATATATATATATAAGGGTTTTAATATAAATTATTGTATATTGTAGTGATTTTCAAGATAGTAAAATTGTGAAGTGCATTTCACAATTATACTTCTGAAGCCCTTCACGCCGGTGATTACATAAATGAAACACACCTCTCGCCCATAAGGATCTGATTTAATTTGAATTTTAGGTATATTTTTTATCACTCGATAGATAATACATAGTTAATCAAATAATATTGCTTAGTAATATAACATTTTAATATTATTATTGTTATTTTATTTGTAGAACGATATAGATTGGACGACTTACGAGGCATCGATTATTGAGACACTATTACGGTAGAAGTGCGCTGCATTGAACTAAAGATAATTTGAACAAGGAACGACAAAAAGCCCCGCACAATCTTTGAGATTGACCATCCAGATGGGGTGAGCAAGATATATACGTAAGCATAGCCCACGGTGATGCTGACACATTATATAGGTGCGAGATGTGTGACGATGGGAAAGTCGAGAGAAATTTGGGTCGAGAGGCGCAAGACCGCCGCCGAGCAGATCCTCGTGTATCGAGGCCATGAAGGCAAAAGGCGCGTGTCGGGGCGGCGGTATATCACATTGCAACACATTCTTTGCCAGAGTAACGTATGTTATGTTTACTGATCATCTTTTGTAGCTAAAATATCACATGTTTACATAATAATATGAGAAATGAACTATAGGAGTCTCGGTCTCAAGGTCAACCTATCAATTGGTTGGATGTGTATGTAGCCACCGCGATGATCTACTGAAGGTCATTCAGATAAGCGGTAATAAGTTCACTTTATCCTAATATGTTGTTTATAAATTATAACGACCTTCTTTAGTATTTTTTTATTTATTTTTAACTATTTAATTGTTCATCTTCCGACGGAGACACTTATAAGGGCTTAATGAACGCAAGCGCTATCCTAAAGGCACCCCCGTCGTCCGTCGATTGATCAAGAATTATGGGGAGAGGCGTCCATCGTGAAGAAAAATTATGTCAAAGGCCGAGGACAAAGCGGCGCTCGACCATCGAGTGCACAGCAACTCTCGCCACCCGAGTCTACACGATCATCCGGTATTCCACCCTATCATACTCCCTGCCGATTGTGTGAGAGCGATCTGTTAGGATCGTGATCTTCTTAGATATCTTGGGCGAGCATCTGCAGTCTCGAGTCTCGATGAGTCAATGGGAGGCGATGGCAGAGGAGCAGCAAGACAACAACAGGCGAGCGGTATATATATATCGTTTATTGTTTAGCTACATTGTCTTATATGTTTATAGTCTCTAAGTCAATGTCTTACTTATATGTAACATATATGTTCTATTACTTTGATAATTACAGATCCTAATTTGGATGATCCATGAAGAAGCGCTAGACTTACTTTTTTTTTAGATTTTTAAAGCCTTGTACTCTTTTAGATTCATTCTTTGGACAATTGTATTAGTTTATATGGATGTTTACGATATCGATTATATTGTGTTGGAGGAATGTTTTGTATTGTATTGGATGAATGTTTATTCATGGATGAATGTTTTTGTATTGTATTGGATGGATGTTAATATGGATATATATATATATATATATATATAAGCGTGTTGGGATTGAAAGGTGTACAAAGCGGGTTATTTTGGGAAATCAATAAAATAGGCAAAATTTTAAAAAAAAAAAACATCGTGACGCGTGCGATTCGCTAAAAATATATCGTGATCGCTTGAATCTAGCGACAGCATTGCGGTCGCTATATCTATCGACGACACGTGTGACACGTCACGCACGTATTTAATGACTCAAAGATAAGTTATAATAGCGGCGGTATCGATCGCTAATTGCGATCGCTAATAATTGGTCGCTATTGGTGGTCGTTGATGTCCTTCAATGACAGATTATCTGCGACTTCGTGTCGGATACTTGTCACGATCGAGAATAGCTATCTGCTGATCGTATGCGATTACGATATCTTGATCATTGATAAGCCTTTTTGTTGTAGTGTCATAACCGTTGGTTAATATTAGTAGCTAATATTATGGGATTTAAATCATCTGATTTCTTGCTAACAATTATTTTATAGCCGTTGGGTCTCTCTTTATATATAGTCTTATCTCAAGGCTAAGCAGAAAAGGATACAAGAAGCTAATTCACGTTGCTATACAGAGAAGAATCCTATTGAGAGCTTTCATTGTTTATTTCATTTATTCATTCATCAGATCGCCTATAATTCTTTTGTGGCTGGAAAATAAGAAGTCTATTATAATTTCTTCTATTATATTCAAATTTCCAAGCTTGTTTGGCTTGATCGATCCAGTAGTGGATAGGGTCTGTTCAAAGAGAGCTTTCAAGGTTGCAGAGATGCAAAGGTCTCAGTGGTGAGAAAGGTTGCAGAGGTGCAAAGGGGGCAGATGTGTCCATTAGTGGAAAGCTTCTTTGAAACATGGAGTTCTTTTTATTGTATTTAATTAAATATTAAGTTTAATAAAAAGAGTCTCCAATCCTAGATGGGATTGGAAGTGGATTAGGCCACTAGATTAGAGGATAGGGGCTGAACCACGTAAAAATCTTGGTGTGATTTTTACTTCTGTTTATCTCTTTAATTGTCATTCATGTTGTTGGTCATTTTACCGATCAATATATGCGTGCAAGTATACACGGTCAACAAGTAATAAAGAGTAAGTAAAGTATCGTTCCCACGGAGAATTAACTAATAAAGTTCACCAAGCACTAGCCCATAACCATTTCAGTCTTATTTAAACGAATGATATTATATTTTATATTTAAACTATGAAATTAAATAAACCTAACTATTCCTAGAGTGAGACTAGATAATGAAGACCTGAGATCATAATTTCATCTATTGACACATTCAAATCCACACATTTCATGTTAAGCCAAACTAATTGTACCGGATTGTTAGCCAAGAACACGAAAGTAAAGTATAGCCATCTCTCAATGTACCATACACATATCACATATAATCCACAGTTAATAGAATACACATGAACACCCACATTACCTAAACCACTATATGTATATTTGATTTATAAATAATTAGGGTTTAAGCCCAAGTTCTCAATTGACTACGAGCGATGCCTCGATATATGTCTATCCTAAGCACAAATCATACATCCCAACACAATGTAGAATATACAATCATAAGCTATTAAGATCAGATCCAAACCCATATTTCATCTCTCAAGTCCATATGGATTATCACAATAATTGATGGCCAATCAACTAAGCAATTAAGCATGAATCTTAATAGACAAACTCATAGAAATCAATAAGGCTATCAATGAAACATATCAGAAATAATTAATCCATAGAATCCATTACAATCTCAGAATAGTGTTTAAATCATAACTAAATTAAAGCTATCATCCACATATTGAATAAACATCATAAGATACAATTAGGAATCAAAGAGAGAGTAAGAATAGAGAATGGTAGTGCAAATCTGTTCTCTTGATCCAAGGTTGAATCTCCAATGCTTTCCAATCGCTTCAAGTCTTCAATCTAATCAACTCTAGAAATCACTACTCTAATCTACTCCAATCTAATTATTCCAAGTTGAAGAATGAAAATAGCAGTAGCTTGCGCCCCCAAGGGGTGGAATTTGTCTTACATTATGAAAATACGTCTAATATATAAGCCCTAATTGAACCCCTCACCAAATTACGCTTCAATTGCACTATTTAATGAAAAGTCAGCTTTGGTCAGCACCCGAAGTCGCGCGGCCGCGCATGAATTGGCCTGAAGTTGGGCGCGGCCGCGCTCAAGTAAAAAATCACGTTTTTTGGCTCCATGGTCGCGCACGGCCGCGCGGGAAATGCACCACAAATTCGCGCGCCCGCGCGGTCCATTTTCTGCTGCAGTGTCCTCTAGTAAAATGGCCATAACTTTTGATCCGGAAAGAGTTACGGGGCCTGCCACCTATCAAATCAAAGATATCGACAAGTTCTACAACTTCCATTTTTTGATGATTGGGAAATTATGGCGGGATAAAGGTTGAAATTGGTCTGGAAGTGACTGCTATGAAAATGGCTAACCAAAACAGCGAAGTTCGACGTCCGTTGGTACAAAGATCATAACTCTTGCATCCGAACTCTGATTAGAATGATTTAAGATGTTCCGGAAAGCTAAGAAGAAGCTCTACAACATAGTCCAAGTTACAAGACAAGAACATAACATGAACATGAAAGCCCAAATGATATCTGAATTATTTTTCCTTGCGTTTTCATACCAATAGTCGCTCACATCGTTCCCAAGCATAAGATCTACAAAATAAACACAAAATGCATAAAAAGTAACTAAGAAACATGAGAATAAGCAACTAATTCAAGTAATAGATACCGAATAAGTAGGTATAAAACCAACTTATCAAATACCCCCAAAATTAAACTGTTGATTGTCCCCAAGCAACACAATATAATGCAATCTACATGCTATGCAAGCTACGCTACTTTGACAATGAATCCCTAGATTTCCAGCCATGTTAAGAATTCCAATAAGGTATGCCTCAGAGAAATATCAAGATCCAAGAACAAAACATCAAACTAAGCTAAAGGCATAATGACATACAATCATATAATCCTAACTTGCTATAAAGATGATGTGTGTGTGATGTGTTCACAGATAAGCTTAAAAAAGGCAAGGATTTCACATGCTATACTGCTTAAGAGAGAAAACTGAGGTTCAAACCAAGAACTATGCATATAAATGAAGCAACAACTACTCTAACACATCAATACAAGGTAAGGTTCAGCAAAGGGTTATTCTGCTTATTTTTACTCACGAGGGCGATTTTCGCACTTTCCCACGGTGTTTATTGATTTTTTTTCCATGACTGTGAAATGTCTCATTCCATTAGGCTAACAGTGCTACCCCTTAACGAGCTTTCAACCAACGACTCCTAGACCATTAAGACCTTAGGGCGCTAGGTGTAGAGACAATCCCCTCGGGTGTACTTACTCAAGTAACAAAGGCCTCGAAACAAGACTAGCCACGGTAATTATTCATTGTTTTCTCTTTTTTTTATATAAAGCAAGCATACCCATGCATTCCCAAAACTTGAGTTTTAGTGTCTTCATAGTCATTAATCACTTCCTACACAATTCTATCATTAAAAACAACATTTTCCTCTCAGCAGACAAGCATGATAATCTTAACCAACAAGCAAATAGGAACATTGTCGTGCTACCTGGTAACATCTAAATAGCAAGCATGAATTATATCATGTATAAAATTATAACTAAGCTCAAGATATCAACCAAGTTCAAAAATCTATCAAATTTCTATTTCATCATAGGCCAAATTAGAATTCAACTAACTAAAAGCCTGGGATTATGCAATGTTATGCAACTAAACACATATTAAGTAAACAAGACAAAAGAAAACTAAAAACAAACAAAAAAAATTCATGTAGAATTTAACTAAAAAGATACTAAAATACCCCTACTATGCAACTTAAACATGCAATCAAACTATATGCAACTAACTATATGCAACAACTACTCATTACAACCCAATACCCCCAAACATAAAATAAACAATGCCCTCATTGTAATTAAAAGTGAAAGAATACTCCCCTAAGTGGCAATGTCATCTCCATTCACCTCCTCATGATCCGATGGTATATCAAGCGATGGCTAAGTTTGAGATATTCTATAGTTGGAAACTGAGTGTGGGCTTCTAACTGTCCGAATGCTTGAGTCAGAAATTCTAAAAATTTAGCAATTTTTTTCTGTGATTGAGCTATGGCATGGCTGCGCGATGTTTAGCTTGTAGTTGGGCGCGGCCGCGCGACCCTTTACTATGGCAGCTTCAGTTTTTGTTTGACTTCTGTTTGATCCTGAATGCTTATAGCAATTGGATTGAACCTGAGAGGAGAAACAATAAACTAATATTAAGACTTACCACTATCTAACATCTACTATATATGGAAATGTAAATAAGAATTAAACAAGGAGGGAGAAAGATTGGATGGGGTGCCTCACATCAAGCGCTCGGTTTATAGTCCTTTAGCTATACTTTTTTCTTGACATCGTTATCCAATTCCTCTACAATAAGCTAGGAACCCTCCATCCATTAGAACTGCAATGTGCGTAGGTAGGTTCCCCATCTTGTGTGTATGTGACTTGAAACAACCTAGCATATTTCTTGTACATGATGCCCCCAGTTCTATTTCATAGCCAGGTGCTCTGTCCGTTGTATCTGTGAATAGATTCTTGCATTGAAGCATGACAGATACAACAAGATTTTCTTCTTCTATTATCTCTTCCTCAGCCCACCATGGTTTGTAAGATGCCTCATAATCGCAAAATTTTTTGCTTTGGATGTGACTACCAAGGGGACATGGGTGTGCAAATTTCACTGAATTTTTTAACTCTAATTGAGAAGGCACTTGGGGTATTATCAAGTCAGCTCATGATCTTCATTTTCCATACCCCCCCAGTTGTCTCCTCAATGTCCACTCCTTTCAGTTCATTCAGTGGCATGTACACCTCTAGCTCTCCATCAGTTTCATCGTCCATGTCATAGCACCAATTGTTTGGAGGGAGATTGTTCAAGGCTTCGAACATTTGATCCATATGATTTTGAAGATTTTGAATTGACCTATCTTGCTCAATCATCTTCTCCTCAGTTGATGCTATAAATTTGAACCACAAATCCTCCAATCTTGAATTATCTTGTTCAGTTTCGAAATCCATGTATTGAGGACCATTCATTAAGGAGTTAATGAGTTGTTCCATCTGTCTGTTAAGATTTTGGCTTGATAACTCCTGACTCATCATCATCTCTTCATGGTCTGCTATGCTTTTTGACATAAATTCCTTCAACCTTAAATTTTCTTCTTGTTGCATTGGAGGTGGATATGAGAAATCTAATGGATGAGTTGGACTTGGGACACAGTATTGGTCTTGAAAGTTATTACTCCATTCAAAATCTGGATGATACCCCCAACCTTGATGATAATTGGGATAAACATTGTTGTTGAGGTAATCACCCCCAAACTATACTTGTCCAACTCTGATGTCACACTGATAACTCGGATGCTTGCCAGCATAATATTCACATGTAACTGTTATCTCTTGAGTGCGTTGGGCTGCAAGAACATCCAACCTCTCCGAAAGTGTTGCAATTTGTGCTGACAATGTAGAAAATACATTGAGTCCTTCAATTCTTGTGTCCCTTGGTTATATCATATTCGCATAAGGCCATTGATAAACAAAGTCACCCATGATACCTGAAAAGAGAGAAATATAAGAATATAATTAAAACAAAAAAATGTTTAAATTAAGACCAATTTGATTGAAATTAATGTTGGCAAAAATTTATTAAGCTAATTCCCCGGCAACGGCGCCAAAAACTTGTTGGTCGTTTTACCGATCAATATATGCGTGCAAGTGTACACGGTAAACAAGTAATAAAGAGTAAGTAAAGTATCGTTCCCACGATACTTTCATCTATTGACTCACTCAAATCCACACATTTCATATTAAGCCAAACTAATTGTACCGGATTGTTAGCCAAGAACACGAAAGTAAAGTATAGTCATCTCTCAATGTAACATACACATATCACATATAATACACAGTTGATAGAATACACATGAACACCCACATTACCTAAACCACTATATGTCTATGTGATTTATAAATAATTAGGGTTTAAGCCCAAGTTCTCAATTGACTACGAGCGATGCCTCGGTATATGTCTATTCTAAGCACAAATCACACATCCCAACACAATGTAGAATATACAATCATAAGCTATTAAGATCAGATCCAAACCCATACTTCATCTCTTAAGTCCATATGGATTATCACAATAATTGATGGCCAATCAACTAAGCAATTAAGCATGAATCTTAATAGACAAACTCATAGAAATCAATAAGGCTATCAATGAAACATATCAGAAATAATTAATCCATTACAATCTCAGAATATTGTTTAAATCATAACTGAATTAAAGCTATCATCCACATATTGAATAAACATTATAAGATACAATTAGGAATCAAAGAGAGAGTAAGAATAGAGAATGGTATTGCAAATTTGTTCTCTTGATCCAAGGTTGAATCTCCAATGCTTTCCAATCGCTTCAAGTCTTCAATCTAATCAACTCTAGAAATCACTACTCTAATCTAATTATTCCAAGTTGAAGAAAGAAAATAGCAGTAGCTTGCGCCCCCAAGGGGTGGAATCTGTCTTACATAATGAAAATACGTCTAATATATAAGCCCTAATTGAACCCCTCTCCAAATTACGCTTCAATTGTACTGTTTAATGAAAAGTCAGCTTTGGTCAACACTCGAAGTCGTGCGATCGTACAGGAATTGGCCTGAAGTTGGGCGCGGCCGCGCTCAAGCAAAAAATCACGTTTTTTGGTTCCAGGATCGCGCGCGGCCGCACGATAAATGTTCTACAAATTCGCGCGCCCGCGCGGTCCATTTTTTGCTGCAGTGTCCTCTAGTAAAATGGCCATAACTTTTGATCTGGGAAGAGTTACGGGGCCTGACACCTATCAAATCGAAGATATCGACGAGCTCTACAACTTTCATTCTTTGATTATTAAGAAATTATGGACGGATGAAGGTTGAAATTGGTCTGGAAGTGACTACTTTGAAAATGGCTAACCAAAACAGCGAAGTTCGACGTCCGTTGGTACAAAGATCATAACTCTTGCATCCGAACTCCGATTAGAATTATTTAAGATGTTCCGAAAAGCTAAGAAGAAGCTCTACAACATAGTCCAAGTTCCAAGCCAAGAACATAACATGAACATGAAAGCCCAAATGATATCCGGATTGCTTTTCCTTGCGTTTTCATACCAATAGTCGCTCACATCGTTCCCAAGCATAAGATCTACAAAATAAACACAAAATGCATGAAAAGTAACTAAGAAATATGAGAATAAGCAACTAATTCAAGTAACAGATACCGAATAAGTAGGTATAAAACCAACTTATCACATGTTATGCACATTTGTTCATCACGCTAATCCAGACACTAAAGCAGACAGGTCTAGCTATCTGATAATAATAAATGAAGAACAGACACTAAAGCAGACAGGTGTATCACTTTAAGCTTAAACACCTATTCACCCTCCCTCTAGGTGTGCACATACATAGAATTTCAATTCCTTCCACGGAGGAAGATTCTAAACTAGTTCAATCATCAAAGATTTGGCTCTACAATCTATTTTCTTGCACCATGGAATGTGCCAAATAGTTTCTTAGGGTTGATTCTTTGGGTTGTTAGTCTTTCCTCCGGGACAGAGGCTGTTATTGAAAATAGAACAAATGGTACTAAATGGACACATTACGTAGTATGCATGAAAATAGGTTTTATACCAAAATGGTACTAAATGGACACATTCTAGCATGGTCATGGAAGACCCCAACTTTTATGAATAAAGATGAATTTTCTATAAATTATCATTTTTTAAATATTATGGAATGAATTTGATATAATGTTATATGGGTAATATTTATAAATTTTGCAAAGTACGCAAGTTGTTATATAATATTCGATTGGTTCTGGGGAATATTCGTTTATAACAGGAATATTAACGACATATACACAATCATTGGTGGACCCCACAACTAATTATCATTTGATCGAGAAAACGATAAAAATATTTTTATAAAAAAATAACTATGAAGTTTTACCGTTAACTGTTGAAACACCCATTGTTAAAAGTACAAGAATACGTGTGGTTGCATAAGAGTACACCAGATTGATTATTGATGCTTACGTGAGAAGTCACTCGCTTTTGTTCAATTATTGCTCAAAGAATTGTTGCGATAGTATCTCACGTTTAATTGATTCAATTATTGTCGATATTTTATATATTATTAAATCAATAATTGAGACATCGAAGTTATTAATATTATTATTTGCAATATTAACGATGTCTAGAAGTTCGCCAAGGAGAGGTTTGGTCACCTAATCGCGCCTAATAATCAGGAGAAATCCTTATCGAAAGCCCCCTTTCCGGGAACGATTCGGTCGATTAATAGTGTGAATTATAATAATGATGATGAAGTTTTGTTTTATTAGTATTATTAATGTAATAAAATAGAAAAGCTTTTTTATATAAAACAAAAATACTTTTATAAAGTTATTCGTTTTTTTTATACTATAAATATAATATATTATATTTTATTATGCATAGTATTTTGCATAGTAAAATTTTTTTTTATATAAAATGTAATACTTTTATAAAGTTATTCATTTTATTAGATAATAATTAGAATATATTATATTTTATTATGCATAGTGTTTGCATAGTGCCATTCGTGATAGTGTTTGCATATAGTAAAATAAAATTTTTATAAAAAGTAAAATACTTTTATAAAGTTATTCGTTTTATTAGATTATAAATAAATAATATATTATATTTTATTTAAACCAACAATGGACCGTCGCTTAAAAAGTAAATCAACTGGACCGTTTCAAGAATTAGTTATTATTCACCCATTCTTCTATAAATAAGCTCATTCCTTCATTATTTCTTACTTAATTCATCAAACTCTAGAGAGAGAAACTATAGAGAGAAAGAAGAAAAGTATTTCGCTACTTCACTACTTCTATATCCAAGTTTTTTCTAAGGTAAGGGTATTATTTTCAGTATTTTCGTAGAATGAAGAGAACTTATGTTATTCCATTCTTTATTATTATTCGTTGAATAACTCTTTATATATTGAATAATACTATACTATATATGGTGAAATTCTTCATTATTCCATTCTTTATTATTCTGTTGAATAAATCGTCTGCTAAGTACCGCATATATGGTGAAATTGGTTCGTTATTCCATTCTTTATTATTCTCGTTGGAACATCCCGTCTGCGTTTTTACGCACGACCGGTTCCGTTATTTATTATTCTCGTTGAACATCCTATCGCTGCGCTTTTAATTACCGATTTCGTATTATTTATTATTTATTTATTCGTTTGAATATCTGAATATCTTTGTGTATTACGCACGTTATTCATTATTTATTATTTGAATTATTCTATTGAATAACTCTCCGTTATTTATTATTCTATTGAATCTATCGCATGCTATCGCGATGCCGGTGATTTCTTTTGTTATTCCATTCTTTATTATACTCAGTTGGTTAAAGTTTTGACTTTTATACTCCATGAAATTAGTGGAATATCTCGATATTTTGCGCTTCATCCAAAGATCTTTTTCATGGAAATATTCTTCCGAGCATTCTTGAATTTTACTCACAAAGAAGTATCATGTCGATAATTTGGACGTTATTAGTTCTCGGATAAATTAATTTTGAACTTGTTTTATTGAATTTTATATCATTGTCATCATCCTCATGTTTATATTATGTTGAAAGTCATCTGTATTCAGAGAGTGTATGGATGGACTTGGTATGATTACGACCAGGATTATTCTAAGTAGATAATCATGACCGTAATGTTACAAATGATGTGGTAAAAGTCCTCATTGGCCCGTAGTGCATCGATGGATGATTGTTGGCATGATCATGATTATCGATGAATACACTAATATCCTCGCCCGTAGTGCATGGATAATTTGTGGTTGTGATACTAATGAATATCCTCGGTCAGAAAGCAGTGGATGATGATGGATTATTTATTGTCGAGTCCCGCCGATAAAAGTGATGAAAAACCTTTAAATCATAAAAGATAGTAGATTTTATTTTCTACTGACTCTTTTAATGGATCGCTTGTTCCACCGCAGCTTAAACTTGATGTTTGTTATATTTTATCAATTTAACATTATTGAAGACTAATGATAATTTATTCTCGCATTATCTTAGTCATAATATTTTTATCGGGCTAGTTGAGCTCACCCTTTACTTTCATTGTTCTCTTCGTGAAATGAGAACGTAAGTGGACTAGTCTGGGGAACGGAGTGACGTCCCAGATGATAGCATTAGTAGTCCTCACTATTCTATTAAATAGTGTGATAATAAATGTAATGAGGACTTATTTGAGAGTGGATATTGTCTAGATGACAATATTTGTATTAAAACTCACATCATATGTTTTGTCAGATATTTAAGATCATTATTGTATAATTAAGTTGTATTTAAATTTTGTACCATGTATTTGGCGACTCAAGATGGGTGATGTATACCTATTTGGGGGGCGCCACAGTTGGTATCAAAGCTTAGGATATGATCCCCGGCCGAGATGTGAGATAAGAACTAGAGGGGAGAGACGGGAATTCTTCGCTAGTATATGACCTACCTAAGTTTATTTGGTATTTAATTGGCTCACGTCGAATATAGGATAATATGTGATATGTTAATTAACCCTTGTTTTGTGGCAAGATTTGAAAATGGCATCCGAGAATGTTGAGAACATCAATGGAGCATGTGAGACCGCTGAGTCTCCATGCATCAATAATCGTGATAATGTGCATCAGAAGGCGACAATCCTCGTGCAAACAACAACACCGACCCGATGATGAACGATGGAATGTTCAGAGGCTTTATGCAATTCATGCAACATCGTGCAAGAGCGGCTCCTCGCCCAAAATGCAGTGGAAACACGGCAACTCTCTTGACGGTCACCGCCGCCAAGCGCTTCAAGGAACCGGGACCACCGTGAGTTTTTTGGAGAGCCAAAACCACTTAAGGTGAGACGTGGATAAAGCAGATCCGCAAGATATTTGATGTCTTGGGATGCTCCGAGGAGCAAAAGGTTCCTTTGCCACCTTTCATGTTGCGTGCGAGAGGCAGACATCGGTGGGAATCAGAAACGACTCAACCCGCCGCAGATCAAGATGACTTGGGAGAAGTTCCAAGAATTGTTTCAACGACAAGTACTTTCCCGAAAGTATTCATCACATGAAAGAGGTAGAGTTCATCAAGTCGAGCAAAACAACATGACCGTGGTCGCAAAGACGAAGCCAAGTTTGCCGAAGTTGTCCCATTCATATCCCATTTGGTTGATAATGAGGAGAGAATGACGTGAATGTTTCTAAGAGGTTTGAAACCCGAGATACGCCAATATCTTATCTCTCATAAACCGTGGTTTGTATTCAGATGTTGTTAATAGGGCTCGCTTATTGGAGCGCGATAACGAGTCAACCCAACCAAAAGAGAGAGCACCACAAAAAATGATAATACTAGTGATAATATCATCAATCAAGCTTATGACAATAAGCGTGGAGGGAATCAACATGCCGTAAATGGTAACCACTTTTGGTGGTAATCATGGCCAAAACAATAAGAATGGACATTTCAAGAAGAGGAGATTCAACAATGATGGAAAGACGTCAAGATCAAAGACCGTTGTTAAGGAAGGAGAACGACCACCCATCATATGCTTCAAATGTGAGAGGGAGGGACACATCACCAAATCGCGCTGATGCCATCCAAAGCATGTTATAATTATGGAAGAGAAGGTCACCTAGCCCGATTTTGTCATTCATCAAGACAAGTTCACTTAGGATGGAGGCACCAAAGGACGTCCCGTAAAAGTCAAAGCCAAGAAGGCAAGGAGAGCGTTTGTCGTGACCTCCCGTAAAGCAAGGAACCCGAACGAGGTCATCACGGTAAGCTTATCATAAACTCTAAATAAGTATATACCTTATTTGATACCGGTTCTACCCATTCTTTTATTTCTCCTACTTGCGCCAACGCTTAAATTTTGACCGAGAAATTAGACTTCGACTTATCTCGTTGAAACTCCGCTGGGAGAAACCTTCATTACATCCATCGCTTATAAGTCTTGTTTGGTTCAAATCTGCACCTCACATTACCTGGTCGATCTTATTTCATTGAAAATACTCAGATTTGACGTAATTCTGTGGATTGATTGGTTAACTACTCATCATGCAAAAATTGATTATTTTCGTAAGTTGTTAGCTTTCATATTCCTAACCAACCTATTATGCTAATTCAAGCAACCAAACCATTAAAATCAATCACCGCTCATCTCAAGCCATAAAGCTATTCGCTTATTGAAAAAATGGATGTCAAGCTTTCTTAGCTCATGTCATGGATCTAAACAAAAATACGCCGCTTTTGAATGATATTTCTATTGTTAATGAATTTCCGACGTATTCTCAAGAACTTCCCGCCTACCCCCAGAGCGTGAAATTGAATTTTGTATCGACCTTGAACCCCAGATAAAACCCATTTCCAAAGCCCCATATCGAATGGCTCCTATTGAACTTCGTGAGTTAAAGACCCAACCGCAGGAATTGTTAGACATCGGCTTTATTCATCCTAGACGCTCTCCTCGGGGTGCTCCCTGCTCTATTCGTGAAGAAGAAAGATGGGAGTATGCGATTTTGTATTGATTATCTGGAGTCAATCATGTCACCATCAAAAAATAGGTACCCATTGCCACGTATTGATGACTGTTTGACCAACAGCTTGCAAGGCGCCAAATTTTTTTCAAAGATCGATCTTCGTCCGATATCACCAATTGAAGATTAGAACCGATGACATTCCAAAGACGGCTTTTCGTAACTCTCAGACGGCATTATGAATTCCTAGTCATGTCTTTTGATCGACTAATGCTCCCGCCGCCTTCATGGATATGATGAACCGAGTATTCAAGGAATATTTGGATCACTTTGTGGTCGCCTTTATTGATGACATCCTTATTTATTCCAAAAGCCGTGAAGATCATGAGCAACACTTGAGGTCGATACTCCAAAAGCTTCGTGAATATAAGCTTTATGCCAAGTTAAAGAAATGCGAAGTTCGCTTGAGGAAGTAGCATTCCTTGGGCACGTAGTATCAAGTCATGGAATATCCGCTGACCCAACAAAGATTGAAGCTATTCAAAGTCGGGAGCAACCTAAATCAAGTGATCAAGTACGTAGCTTTTCGCTTATTGGTTATTATCTGAGATTCGTAGAAGGGTTTTTTCTAATCGCTACTCCATTAACTCAAATTGACTCTAAAAGATACAAAATTTGATTGAACGAGGAATGTGAGAAGAGTTTTCAAGAACTCAAGAGGAGACTCATTTCAAAGACTGCTCGACAATACCATCCGCCTCTGAGAGGGATTTGTCATCTACAAGTGATGCTTCAGCAAAGGGTTAGGATGTGTTCTCATGCAACATGGGAAAGTCATAGCCTATGCTCTCTAACAACTCAAAGAATATGAGAGGAATTATCCTACTCATGATCTAGAGTCAGCGCATGTTGTCTTCAAGACTTAAAATTTGGAGGCATTACTTGTATGGGGAGAAAGTGGAGATCTTTACGGATCATAAAAGCCTCAAATATTTCTTCACTCAAAAGGAACTCAACATGCGACAAACGACGTTGGCTTGAACTATTGAAAGATTATGATCATACCATCCAATACCATCCTCGAAAAGCAAACGTGTAGTAGCCGACGATTTATCGAGTGTAAGATCATACGCGGTACGAAAGTGCGATATTGTCAACGCAAAGGCCCATTTTGTATGACTTGCAAAGGATGGAGATAGAGATAAAGACTGTGGACCCACGTGATGATGGCGAATATACGAGTAGAACCGACTTTAATCGATAAAGTTAAAGTCGCTCAAGCTACTACACTGGAGCCGATGCATATGAGGAAGAAAGTACAAGAAGGTGCTACGCGCCAAGCAAGAATCGATGAAGAAGGAATACTTGAGTCAACTCTGCATTTTTGTGTTCCTAACGACCCCGATTTAAAGTATAAAATCATGATGGAGGCGCACAACACACCGCTTTGTAATCCATCTCGGGAGTACCAAAATGTATCGTGATCTTCGACATACATTTTGGTGGAGCAATACGAAAGAGAGAGATAGCGTTGTTTATCTCAAGGTGTCTAACTTGTCAACGAAGTCAAGGCAGGAGCATCAAGTACCAAAAGGTCCATCAGCAACCACTTGAAATTCCGTAATGGAAGTGGGAGCACATTACCATGGATTTCAAGCATCGGTCTTCCCAAGGTTTCTCAAGGCATAGATGCAATTTGGGTCATTGTTGATAGATCGACCAAGTCCGCTTCATTTCTTACCAATACGAGAAACTTATACACTTGAACGCCTTGCTCAGATATACATAAACGAGATTGTAAGATCGCATGGTATGCCAAGATCCATAGTTTCGATCGAGACCCAAGATTCACTTCACGATTTTGGGTTAGTTTGCAAAAAGCTATGGGCACGGATTTACGATTTAGTTCAAGATATCATCCTCGACGGACGGACAATCAGAGAGGACTATTCAAACTCTTGAAGATTTATTAAGACTCGTGGTCCTCGACTTCAAGGGAAGTGGGACAAGTTCTTACCATGGTGGAGTTTTCCTACTACAACAACAGCTTATCAAACAAGTATCGCATGGCTCCATTCGAGGCGCCAGATGGAAGAAAGTGTCATTCTCCAAGATGCCGGGATGAGGTGGGTGAAGCAACGTTGTTGGGACCGAGTTGGTACGTGTATGATGACTACTTTAAAAAGATTCAAACGATCCGACAACGATAAAAACCTCACAAGATCGATAAAAGAGTTATGCCGATCTTCATCGAAAGGACGTGGAATTCGATATCGAGATCATGTGTTGTTACGTGTCGCTTCCATGGAAAGGAGTTACAAGATTTGGAAAGAGAGGAAAGCTCAATCCTCGATTCATTAGCTCATTTTTAATCCTCGATCGAGTAGGGGCTGTAGCCTATAGACTCGTTTTACCGCCAAGTATGTCTCGTGTTCATAACATTTTTCATATATCCATGTTACGTAAATATGTGAAAGACCCGAACCACATTATTGAGTTTGAATCTGATGAAATAGCGGAAGATTTAACGTATGAAGAGGTTCCTGTCTAAATCTTGGATAAGAAGGAACATATTCTACGCTCCAAGGTTATACCTCAAGTCAAAGTTTTATGGAGAAACCACGATGTCGAGGAAATGACCCGGAGTTAGAATCAAATGAAATCAAGGTATCCTTACCTCTTCGACATACTGTGTACGCACCTCTAATTTCGAGGGCTTAAATTTCATAAGAAGGGAGATCAGAAGACCCCAACTTTTATGAATAAAGATGAATTTTCTATAAATATCATTTTTGAATATTATGGAATGAATTTGATATAATGTTATAGTTGTGGGTAATATTTATAAATTTTGCAAAGTACGCAAGTTGTTATATAATATTCGATTGGTCTCGGGAATATTCGCTTTTAACAGGAATATTCGCAGACGACTCAAGACAATCATTGGTGGACCCCACAACGTAATTATCATTGCATTGATCGAAAAAACGACAAAAATATATTTTTTATGAAAATAACTACGAAGTTTTACCGTTAATCATTGAAACACCTCGTGTTAAAAGTACAAGAATACGCGTGGGTTGCATAAGTAGCACACAAGATTGATTATCGATGCTTACGTGAGAAGTCACTCAGCTTTTGTTCAATTATTGCTTCAAAGAATTGTTGATAAGATCTCACGTTAATTGATTCAATTATTGTTTATATTTTATATATTATTAAATCAATAATTGAGACGACAAAGTTATTAATATTATTATTTGCAATATTAACGATGTCTAGAAGTTTCGCCAAGGAGAGGTTTGGTCACCTAATTGCGCGCCAATAGGAGAAAATTCTTATCGAAAGCCCCCTTTCCGGGAACGACCTGGTCGATTAATATTGTGAATTATAATAATGATGATAAAGTTTTGTTTTATTGTATTATTAATGTAATAAAATGTAAAAGCTTTTTTATAAAAAATGTAATACTTTTATAAAGTTATTCATTTTATTAGACTATAATATATATATATTATATTCTATTATATATAGTAATAATATAGTAAAATAAATATTTTTTATATAAAATAGAATACTTTTTATAAAGTTATTCATTTTATTATACAATAATTAGAATATATTATATTTTATTATATATAGTGTTTGCATAAGGCTCAAGATAGTATTTCATGATAGTAAGTCAAATCTTTTTTTTTATATACTTTTAAAATTATTATTTTTATAAAGTTTATTATATATTTTATTAGATTATATTTTAAAATATATTTATTTTTTTATATATAATAAAATGGACCGTCTGCTTAAAAGTAAATCAATCTGGACCGCTTCAGAATTAGTTACTATTCAGTCCATTCTTCTTCTATAAAATCATTCATTCTTCATTATTTCTTACTTAATTCATTCATCAAACTCTCTAGAGAGAAACTATAGAGAGAAAGAAGAAAAGTTCTCGCTACTTCACCACTTCTATATCTATATTTTCTTCTTAAGGTAAGGGGTATTATTTCTTTCAGTATTCATGAAGAGAACTTCGTTATTCCATTCTTTATTATTCTCGTTGAATAACTCTCACTATGCAAAGCTACCCTATACTTGGTGAAATTCTTCTATTATTATTCCATTCTTTATTATTATGTTGAATAATCTTATGCTAAGCATTTTATACACGGTGAAATTTCTTCCGTTATTCCATTTTTTATTATTCTATTGGAACATCCCGCATGCGTTTTACGCACCTCGGTTCCGGTTTTATTTATTATTTCGTTGGAATATCATCGTCATTTAACCGGTTCCATTATTATTATTCTCATTGAATTCCGTTTTTTCGCATTTATTATTGTTATTGATTATTCGTTGAATATCCGTTTCAGGCGCGTTTACGCACGACTTGGTTCCGTTATTTATTATTCGTTTGAATAACTCGTCTATGCATGGTCTATCGCATGCCCGGTGATTTCTTTTGTTATTCCATTCTTTATTATACTCAAATTGGTTAAAGTTTTGACTTCTATACTCCATGAAATTAGTGGAATATCCTCGATATTTGCGCTTCATCCAAAGATCTTTTCATGGAAATATTCTTCCGAGCATTCTTGAATTTTACTCTACAAAGAAGTATCATGTCGATAATTTGACGTTATTAGTTCTCGGATAAATTAATTCTTGAACTTGTTTTATTGAATTTTATATCATTGTCATCATCCTCATGTTTATATTATGTTGAAAGTCATCTCGTGGCCTCAGTAGTATGATGGACTTGGTATGATTATGATGTGGATTATTTCAAGATAATCATGACCGTAATGTTACAAATGATGTGGTAAAAGTCCTCCTCATCGCCCGTAGTGCATTGATGGACAGCTTGTTGGCATGATCATGACCATTGATGAATACACGAATATCCTTGGCCCGTAGTGCATGGATAATTTGTGGTTGTGATACTAATGAATATCCTCGTCGGTCAGAAAAGGTGGATGATGTGGATTATTTATTGTCGAGTCCCAAATGATAAAAGTGATGAAAAACCTTTAAATCATAAAAGATAGTAGATTTTATTCTCTACTGACTCTTTTAATGGATTGCTTGTTCCACGCAGCTTAAACTTGATGTTTGTTATATTTTATCGCTTTAACATTGTTCAAGGCTAATGATAATTTATTCTGCATTATCTTAGTCATAATATTTCTTACTGGGCTAGTTGAGCTCACCCTTTTACTTTCATTGTTCTCTTCAGGAAATGAGAACGTAGCAGGGACTAGTCGGGGAACGGAGTGACGGTCCAGATAATAGCATTAGTAGTCCTCACTATTCTGTTAAATAGAGTGATAATAAATGTAATGAGGACTCAATTGAGTGTGGATATTGTCTAGATGACAATATTTGTATTAAAACTCACATTTGACACATACACCAAACTAGTATATAAACCTTTAAAACCAATATGATTAGAATAAATATAATAACATTTCAAAACTTGTTTAAGTAACATACAAACATCCAAATAATGAATATACAAGTACAAGGTTATATTATAACTACAAAATTGATCTAAAGCATGTACATCAAGCATCATCACCTCTTTGATCACCCTGTAATTAACAAAATAATAAAACAAGTTACAAATATAATAAATATGTTGATACTGGTATATATTACGACAATACATATAACAAATTGATTTTATACCTCGTCGTCATCCCCATGTCAGTCCCTGCTGCATTGCCATCACTACTACTTGCCTAACTCCTCAGGATCAAGAGCCCCCAGGTGCCCACCCAGTATCTTCAGAAGATTTTGATCTTGACATATAGCTCTCACACAAGTCGGTAGGAGTATGAGCAAATTGGATGACTCGATGACTGTGAAGACTGGGTAGCAGAGCTGCCTGAGCCACAGAAGGATGGGCGCGTCGTCGTTGTCCTTGACCTTTAATGTAGTTCTTCTTCACAATGCATACACCCTCTCCCACAACTCTTGATCAATAAGGCGGACGTGGAGTGCCTTCAGATGGCGCTCATTCAATAAACGCTTATAAGTATCCCGTCATCATGTTAACACTTAAATAGTTAAAAATAAATTTTGTAAGTATTGATAAACAAGATCAAAGTTGTTAAAACTTATTACCGCTTATCCGGATAGCCTCAAGTGCACCATCATGGGTAATTGCATACATCCAAGCCCAATGGATAGGTGACCTTGAGATCGAGACTCCTATATAAAAATAACACAATATTACTAAGTAAAATGGGATATTTTCTACAATTCATGATTGTAAACATATTAAAACTTGTAAATACATACCCGCCGAAGTGATATCCGCAATTGTGAAATACTACCGCCCTTGTATGTTCCTTTAGCCTTTTCGCCATCGGATACACCCGAGGCTCTGTTGGTGGCGGCAGTCTTTCGTCTTTTCACCCAACTCTCAGCTCTCCATTGGGCACACATCTTAGCCCATATGGACTGGGTGCACCACCAGGGGCTATGCTTGTGCATATAATCCTCTCCCTGGCCTGGATGGTCGATCTCGGCATTGTGAATGGCTTTTTGTCGTTCTTTATTCAAGTTGTCCTTGGTGCGGACCATGCACTTACGCTGTAATAATGTCTCAATCATCGAAGCTCAAGTCCTCCCATCTATACCGTTTCTGTAAATAAAACAACAATAATAACATTACTAAATAATTATCCTTTGAATATTATATTAATATTATATTACTATTATTTGTCATAATTAAAAAAACATACCTGAAATTCTTCCCAAACAGCATCCTTGTGGGCGATAGGTGTGCTCGCCCACGTAATCACAGGTGTAGGCCAATTCTGTAAACACAGTTGTGATATGCACTTGACGATCTTATTATCTGAAAAATCACTATAATATACAACATCAATTAGCATATATTAAAGCAATTTACATCTAAGTTATAATATTTATGAACATTTTTCAAACTTATACTTATAATACTTAAAAAAAATCGCCATAGCCTCCCCTACAATATAGACTAGCCACATGCACGACGGCATGCATATATGGACATTTCTAGGCACCCAAGACACAAACCAAGAGAAATATACAAATTTTCAATACAATAAGACCAAAACAAAACATACCAATATAATATCAATCAAAACATTACCAATATACAATAAATGGAATCTTAAATGCTTATATATAAATGATATATCTATGGACGACGACGTATATTCTGGAGGAGGAGAATCAATAAGAATCCAATCATCGGATTAGTAGGGCCTTGGGCACATGATTAGGCCCCCTACCAAGCCGCTTTTTTTTCGCTACCGCTTCAAAAGCCATCTCAGATATTACAAATTTCAAGATGTTATTATGAGTCATATTTGATTACATGTATATATATGACAATAAACATGATAAATGATATAAACATGTATATATATGAATATAAAATGACAATAAACAAAAGTTGCATTTAAATAGTTTAGTACATAAATATGACAAATTGATATAAACATGTATATATTTGAATATAAAATGACAATAAACAAAAATTGCATTTAAATAGTTTAGTACATAAACATGATAATGTTGATATAAACATGTATATATTTGAATATAAAATGACAATAAACAAAAAATTGCATTTAAATAGTTTAGTACATAAACATGACAATGATATAAAAACATGTATTGCTAAACATACATTTCATTTGTTCAAGTGTCAATGTCCGATTCGTAATCATCTTGTATACGTGTGTTGATTCATAACCATCATCCGCTTGATTCAGATTCAAAGGTCGATTCATTCAATAACTCTTCCTCCTCAAAGATCAATGTCATCTGACACAAGTATTGACTCAGGATCTAATTCATGTGGTTCATCTCCACCATCTAACTGGATTACTTCATTGTTGTCCTCCACATTTATTATAGTCTGACTATGAAGCATCTACTCTTGGTAAATCTCCCCATCAACTAATTCTACACGACTACGCACGGGAGTATGAATTACAACTTGCCAATCTGTAGGTGGTCTATCCCTTTTCCTAACAGGACTAGGAGTGTAGTATACTTGACCTGTTTGAGTTGGTAAAATAAACAGTTCGTTGGAGTACGCAGACCTATGGAGGTCAATATCGACGATTCCATGTCCGCACAACACGTATCCCTTTTTCCGAATCAAACCAACGACACTTGAACAAGTGAATATGACCCTCAGACGTGCCCTCTTGTATGATAACTCTACGATTTCCTCCAACTCCCCATAAAAGGCACTCCACCAAGCTCATTGTAATAATCTCCTCGACACACACTCCGTAGTTTGTTGTTCTTTTACCGCTACCATATGCCTTTGTGTGAAATTCACAACCATTTATTTTGTAACCATCATACGGGTGACTTGATCCTCGTCTCGGTCCCATAGCTAGGACTTCAGACATTAGCCTAATCGTTGATCCCTCAACCAAAGGCTACAAAAACTCCATCTTATTAAATGAAGTCATAGTTAACATATGGAGTATATATATATATATATATATATATATATATATATATATATATATATATACTGCGTGCTTGTAAAATTGAACTTACTTTGTCCTTTAGCCAAAGTGCAAAGTTTTTATCCCGATTGATTTGAATATCTTTATCAGTTATGCCGGCATGCTTCACTTTTAACTCGTCATCGTACAATCTATACCATGTTATAAACATTAATATATTGGAATAAATTTTCAACTTAAAAGATAAATTATCAAGTTTACATGTGTACCTCACAAATTCGTCAATCTCCTTGCAATTGAGAAGAATGTAAGTATGTGCAACATGTAATTTTTTCTCAGAGAGGAATATGCGCTTCCCTTTTCCATAAGCGCGACTCGATAGACCAAATACAGAGAGCCGACCATTTAGTTCAACATTTCTCCCATCATCATGTCTCGATACTCGATTGGCCTTTGTCAAGACTTCGTCCGAAAAATAGTCTGAGACAAACGTAGATGTCTCATCGAAACTGTATGCCTCGCATATCGACCCCTCGACATAAGCTCTATTCTTCACCTTCCTCTTAAGGTTTCCCATCACCCTCTCGAAAGGGTACATCCATCTATATTGAACTGGACCCCCAACACGAGCTTCATAGGGAAGATGGATTTGCAAATGCTCCATGGAGTCAAAAAAAACGTGTGGGAATATTTTTTCCAGCTTTTACACGTGATCTCTATGATGTTCTTCTCAAGTACAAACATGTCCTTCTCATTTAATGATTTTGAACACAAGTCTTTCAAGAAACGACTAAGATCCGCCAAAGCATCCCATATTGGTTTATCAAGCGGATCCCGAAATGCTATAGGCATGAGTCTCTCCATGAACACATGACAGCCATGACTCTTCATCCCTTGCAATTTCCCACCCGTAACACACCTTGAAATGTTTAACGCATATCCATCTGGTAGTTTCAGAGACTTAAACCCATGTGCACACATCTTCAACTTGCTTTTTAGACAATGTGTACCTTGCATGCGGTTTGACAATCTTACCATTAAGAGATTCATAAAGTTCTAATCCAGGACGATTATAAATATCTTTCATGTCCAAAAGTGCCTTATCGTTATCTTTTGTCTTCCCCGTAACATTCATCACAGTGTTAAACACATTGTCAAACACATTCTTCTCAATATGCATCACATCTAGATTATGACGAATCAAATTTGTAGACCAATATGGCAGTTCCCAAAAGATGCTTCTCCGAACCCAGTTATGAGATTCACCAAACCCATTGATTATGTTTGTGGCATCAACCTTACCAAATGGGATAACCAGCAATCTCATCACACGATCTCGCATCTCCGTTCCCGAAAATCGCGGTGCAAGCATATCATTATCTACTTTCCCTTTCCTGAAGTGTTCTCTATTTCTTCAAAACGGGTGATCAACCGGTAAGAACCGACGATGATAGTCAAACCAACAAGGCTTTCGACCTTTTGATAGATTAAACGACTTTGTATGCTCCATACAATACGGACAAGCCAACTTCCCGTGTGTACTCCATCCATCTAACATACCATAAGCTGGGAAGTCACTTATAGTCCACATAACCGCTGCCCAAAGGTTGAAATTTATTTTCGTTGCAACATCCCAAGTCTGTACTCCATCCTCCCACAATACCTTTAACTCGTCTATAAGAGGTCTCAAGTAAACATCTAAGTTCTTTCTAGGACTCTTAGGACCAGGAACCACGAGAGAAAGAAATAAGTATGGTTGTTTCATACACATCCAAGGAGGCAAGTTGTACGGAGTAACAATCACAGGCCAACATGAGTACGGAACAGCTGAGTGGCCAAACGGATTGAAACCATCGGTGGACAATCCAAGCCTCACATTTCTAGGTTCCAATGCAAATTCAGGATGTGTTATGTTGAAATCTTTCCAAGCCTGCCCATCTACGGGATGATTTAGTTCTCCATCTTTAGCTGGAGATTTCGCATGCCAACTCATATGTTCAGCTATTCTTGAAGAAATGTACAATCTTTTTAGCCGATGTGTTATTGGAAAATACCTTAGAATCTAATTTTCATCAACTTTTTGTTTCCTAACTTTCCTTTCACTTTGAAAGGACAAGAATAAAATTTAAGTTTCGTGTCATTTTTGACATGGTTTCGTTCGATTTTGGTATTCGTTACGCACCGTTAGTCAACTACTAACTACAAAAAATGTAAAAAAAAATTGTGAAAAATTCTACATAATAAAAACAACAAGATAAATCAATTAAGTTAATAAAAAACTATCTAGCACACACAATATTGTCCAAGTTACAAAACAGACGTCTCACATATATATTTCATCAATTTTAAGTTTGAATAAAGTTTACATTGATGTTGTCTTAGCTCAAATGATGCTGAACATATGTTTTGCATAATTTAAGTACAATTTAACTTAACTAAGTACAATTTTAAGAGTAATTTTATTCAAGTTGTACTTAACTAATTCTATATGTGAAGTATATATTTTATAAAGTTTTACATAACTAGGTGCAATTTAACTTTACTACAACAAAAACATCTTACTGAGTACCAATTTCTCAGGGCATATAGCCTATACATTAGCCAAAAATAAACTTAGTTTTCTATTAATAAGCATCAGTAAGCAAATTAATAATCGCTAACAAAACATTGTGCAACCAATTTGCCATAACATTTCACTTTCAAATGTATCTATAACACACTTGTAAAACCGTCTAAAACAAAATATTAGCATAAGCTTAAGCAACAATTATTTATTTTTCATCATCCACATTAAACATTCACAACAACCACAATACTAACTCTAATTTTAAAGGCAAACATGCTAATTTAACACATTATCCACTACAACACTAATGCATAAATCTCATGAAATTCTATGGTGGAAAGGTGTGGGGTTCATCTGGTGTACATGGCCAAAATTAGGTATACGCCACCCATCTTTGGGTCGCCACTTGGTGGTACATAAATTCAAATACAACTTATTAATCTATATATAACTGCTGGCACACCTAAACTTTCAAGAACACCCACACATAAACCGTGTTAGTTTGAAATACAAATATTGTCATGGGAACTAGATATTATACAAACTCAAAAGGAGTCCTCATTACATAAATTCTATTATCACACTATTTAAACTACGTAATGAGTGAGGACTACTAATGCTATCTCTCTGACCATTACTCCGCTTGAGGACCCGACTCGTACCCGCTCCCCGACTCGTCCCAATATGTTCTCTCATTTCAAGAGAATAAAGGAAAAAGAAAGGGTGAGCTCAACTAGCCCAAGAAGAAATATTATGACTAAGATAATGCGTAATAAATTATCATTAGCCTTCAACAAATGTTAAACCGATAAAATAATAGACAAACAACCGCTTTAATCTGCATAAATGAATATGCAATCCATTAAAAGAGTCAAGTAGAAAATAAAGTCTACTATCTTTTAGGTTTTAAAAGGTTTTCATCAATTTTTATCACTAAGACTCAATTTTAATGAATAAAACCAATATCTAATCATCCCCGCACTACTGGCCAAGGATTTTCATCAAATTATCAATGGTCATGACTATACCGAATCACCCCGGTCATAATCATACCAAAAAACTATCCATCATCGCATTATGTGCCATCGAGGACTTTTTATCACATCATTTATAACAAGCCATGATTATACCGAATGATCCTCGGTCATAATCATACTAAGTTCATCTATGCACGTAAGCCAAAGATAACATAATATATCATGAGGATGATGACAATGACATAATAATTCAATAAAACAAGTTCAAGAATTATTTTATCCAGAATTATTAACGCCCAAATTGTCAACAAGATATCGCTTTTGTAGAGTAAAATTCAAGAATGATCAAGAATATTTCCATGAAAAGATATCGATGAAACGCAAATATCAAGGATATTCTACTAATTTCATGGAGTATAGAAGTCAAAGTTTTAACCAACTGGGTATAATAAAGAATGGAATAACAAAAGAAATCACCACGCATGCAGATTCAGATGTATAAAAAGTTATTCCAATGTAATAATAATAATCGGAACCAGTCGTGAAATTCACACCCGATGTGATGATCCAATGTAATAATAAATGTCAATAATAATAAACAATGGAACTGTGTCCGTAAAACACATGCATGTGATATTCCAAATGTAATAATAAATGTGGAATAATAAACAATGGAACCTGTGTCCGTAAAAACACATGCATGTGATATTCCAATGTAATAATAAAGAATGGAATAATGTAAGAAGATCACCAAGTATAGGGGATTCACAGATACAAAAGTTATTCCAAATGTAATAAATAAGAATGGAATAATATAAGGATTTCACCAAGTATAGGTACGCCGCATATACAAAGTTATGTATAGGTATACCACTTTTTACAAAGTTATTCCAATGTAATAATAATGAATGGAATAATGTAAGTTCTCTTCATGAAATAAGAAAGAATAATATCCCTTACTTGTACAACAAATAATACCCCTTACCGTAAAAGAACCGAATATCAAAAGTGAAGTACCGTAATACTTTTTCTTCTTTCTCTCTATAGATTTTCTCTATAGCTTTTCTCTATAATTTCTCTCTCAGAGTTTCAAAGTGAATTGTAAGAAAATAATGAAGGAATGAGCTTCTATTTATAGGAAAATAGAATGCATAGTAATTAATCCATGAAACTATCCAGATTGATTTATTTTAACTGACTCATCCATATTTAAAGCAAAATCTTTTAAATAAAATATCATATATTCTATTTATATAAAAACATTTTACTATGCAAACACTACGCAACACTATGCAAAACACTATGCAAAAACACTATGCAACACTATGCATAATAAAATATAATATATTCTATTTATGTAATAACTTTAATAAAGTATTTTGTTTTTATATAAAAGATGTTTCGCTTTTATTACGTTAATAATAATGTAATAAAATAAAACGTCATTATCGCTATAATAATTCATATTATTAATCGACAATAATGGAATCAAACTGAGTGACTTTCACATAAGCATCAATAATCAATACCGCGTGCTACTATGCTAACCACACGACATCGTATTTTTTTACTACCGAGTAGTTCAACAAGATCAACCAGAAAACTTCCGCCGTTATTTCAATAAAATATTTTTGTCGCTTTCAATCCGACAATAATTTCGCTGGGGTCCACCAATGATTGAGTCATTGTATTTAATATTCCCTCGCTAAACCTAATATTCCCCACCAATCTAATATAATATAACCACTGTGATACTTTGCAAAATTTATAAATACTACCCACAACTATAATATTATCTCAAATTCACACCATAATATTAAAAATTATTTCGACAAAATTTAAATCTTTATCGATAAAACTGGGTCTCACAATCTCCTCCTTATGGAATTTCGCCTCGAAAATTAGGGTACGACTGTATGATAAAGAGGTGAGGATACCTGAATACCTTTATCGTTAAAATATTAAATTCATCTTCGCAATCCCGCCAAAGATATTCATTAACAATTCATCTTTGCACTACAAGCCAAAGATATACAATCAGAAACCAATAATGCCGAGACGCAGCCTTAATAGTATCACGACCACACTAATTATCCATGCACCATCGCCAAGGATATTCGTGTTTTCAATTACGGCCATGATTATACCGAATAATCCTTGGTCATAATCATACCAAGTCTATCAATGCACTACTACCAAAGATGACTTTTTACCACATCCATGAATTAATATTTCATCACGAGACTCAAATTTTCAATAATTAATCCATATCATCGAATCATCCCCGCACTACATGTGCCAAGGATATTCATTATTATCATCACCATTTAATTATCCATGCACTACTACCAAAGATAATCGTATCATTAAGATCACGCACCACAAATTATCCATGCACTACTACCAAAGATAATCGCGTATTCATTAAGTATCACCACCATAAATTATCCATGCACTACTACCAAAGATAATCGTATTCATTAAGATCAGATCACCACAAATTATCCATGCACTACTACCAAAGATAATCGTATTCATTAAGTATTCAACAAATTATCCACTACTACCAAAGATAATCGTATTCATTAAGATCCACCATAAATTATCCATGCACTACTACCAAAGATAATCGTGGTATTCATTAAGATCATGCACCACAAATTATCCATGCACTACTACCAAAGATAATCGTGGTATTCATTAGTATCACGACCACAAATTATCCATGCACTACTACCAAAGATAATCGTGTATTCATTAAGATCACGCACCACAAATTATCCATGCACTACTACCAAAGATAATCGTGGTATTCATTAGTATCTACGCACCACAAATTATCCATGCACTACTACCAAAGATAATCGTGTTTTCAATTATTGTTATGATTATACCGAACAATCCTCGGTCATAATCATACCAAGTCCATCTATGCACTATGTGCCATGATGACTTTCAACATAATATAAATAATGAGGATAATGATATAAAGAATCAATCAAATGAGATAAAGGATAAATATTAAACATTTATAATATAATTTATCCAGATTCAAGAATATCCCCATGTTATCAATCACTTAATAATCTCATAATCTAATATCATTAATATTATAACAATATTTTAATCACTTCTTAAATTTATAAACAATTTATCTCAATTGTTTACGCTTTACCATATAATGCATTTAATCATTCAAAATGCCATACTCATAAGATATCATCACCAATTATCAAATCTCTCAAAAAAAAAAAATATGCATATACTCTATATAGGATTCTCTAGCCATAAAATCCTATTTTCAACTTTGTTACTTCACATAACATATTTAACTCATATGTTCAGAATTAAACTATTTTCATGAAAATACCAAATCAGTCCCAAAAATATTTCTTTTCTGGGATTTAGCATAATATAGTCCCATAATGAAAATATATTTTCTCGAAATTTTAAAATTCATTTACTATTTTTCAAAAATCAATTTCTAATTAATTCCTTAAGAAATTAGCTACCTCAAGTTTAACTCCAAAATTCCCAAATCTTGGCAGGACCTTACACATGTTAACGTGAGCTTCCAGTTTAAATTTCATGGTCATCTGAGTTATAGAACTCCTAAGTTATAGCATTTTTTCATTTAAAAACCTAAATATTGAAATAGTCATAACTTGCTCATTTTAAGTCGAATGAGCTCATTTTTGGACAGGAGGTACTTTATACCATATACCTTCATGTCCCAAAAGGCCAGAATTTTTTCATAATTTAAGTGGCCGAAACAGCCCCTCTAAAATCATGGCAGCAGCTTTTTTTTGCTTTTTGCAGCTTTGCACCCTTTGCTAAAATCAGTCCACACAAAAATCTACAACACCTTTTCCAGTAATTCCACTTGGATTAGTTAGGTAACTCATAGATCTAACTCTAGGACTTGACCACACTCAAAAATTCAAAATATAATAGAGATATGGTCAATTGAATTTCATGTTACGCTTTTTCACCAAAATCTGATTTTCAACTCTTTGTGATTTCTAAGAAACTTTCATGTTTTCACATAATAACCAACATAACTCATCATAACACTTACTAATACCACGATACCCATGATTTTCATTAGTCCAATGCTTTTATTATGACTTTCATCATAAACCACGAAAATGCATCATTTTAGTCAAGAAATATTCGAGGGTTTAAGAAATGGGTTTTCAGATCGGGTCAATACAAAATTCGATTTCACGCTCTAGGTAGGCTAGAAGTCTTCAAGAATACGCTAAGAAATTTATTAATGATAGAAATATCATTCAAAAATCATTATCTCATCCAAGACTTGATAAGACGTCACATTAATACCAATCGTGACTTCTATCCCTTAACCCGATAAGACCTCACAATGATACCTATCAACTTGCCATCTTCATTCACACGACGCCGCTTACGTAAAGTCCGCTTTTGGTGCATTCCACACAAGGAAGTCAACAACGAAAGGATCGGGACTCTTTACTTATGGCTTGATATGACAATGATCGACTTTAGTGGTTTCGTTACTTTGAATTCGCATATAAAAAGTTGGTTATGAATATAAAAGCTAACAACCTTATTTAAAAGCATGATGAGTAGTTAACCAATCGATTCCTAAAATCACATCAAAGGCAAGTATTTTCAAAAAGATAAGATCGACAGTAACGTGAAAGTGTTTATTTGAATCAAACAAGATTTAAAAATAGTAAGCAGAATTAAGGCTCCTACTAAAAGTTTCAACCAATAAGTCAAAGTCTAACTTCTCCTGAGTCAAATTTAAACGTTGAACGCAAGCAAGAGAGATAAAATAATGGGTAGAACCCAGATCTTATAAGGTATAGACTTCGCAATTTATAATTAACTAACCCGCTAACTTCGTTCGGCTTACTCGCTTTTTTGAGAAGTCATAAAAATGCACTTCCTAAAACCAACGACTTTTGTTTTGTCCATATCCACCTTTCGTGCCACCGTCCCCGCCTAGACTCGACTTTGGTGCACAACAAAATTGAGCTAAATGACCTTCTCTTTGCAATTTCCACTTATTATCTTTGCCATGATTACCAATCAAGTGGTTACCATTCTTAGCATGATAATTTCCCCCCACGATGGTTATCATTGTTCGATAGTTGCTGCCACCAAAGATGATTATTATCGTATTGTTGGTCGTTACCTTTTGTTCGAAATGAATCAACACTCTCATGTGCTTCATTGCTTATCTCAAAGATTTTCAGATGTCATTCTCAAACACCGCCACAAAACAAGGGTTAATTAACATATCACATATTATCCCTATACTCGACCGACCAATTAAATACCAAATAAATTTAGGTAGGTCATACTAGTTAAGGAATTTCCCGCCTCCCTCCTAGTTCTTATCTCACATCTCACCAGGATCATATCCCTAAGCTCGATACCAACCGTGACGCCCCCAAAATTAGGTATACGCCACCCATCTTGGGTCGCCACTTACATGGTACATAAATTCAAATACAACTTACTAATATAACTGTCGTGGGTATAATACGACATAAATCGTGAGTTTGAATACAAATATTGTCTACTAGATATTATACAAACTCAAAAGGAGTCCTCATTACAATTATTATCACACTATTTCATGTAATAGTGAGGACTACTAATGCTATCCTCCGGACCATTACTCCGCTCCCCGACTCGTCTCAAACTATGTTCTCATTTTCAAGAGAAAAAGGAAAGAAAGGGTGAGCTCAACTAGCCCAAGAAGAAATATTATGATCAAGATAATGCGTAATAAATTATCATTAGCCTTCAACAAATGTTAAACCGATAAAATACAATAGACAACCAGCTTTAACTGCAATGAATATGCAATCCATTAAAAGAGTCAAGTAGAGAATAAAGTCTACTATCTTTTAGGTTTTAAAAGGTTTTCATCAATTTTTATCACTAAGACTCAGCTTTAATAAATAAACCACAATATCTAATCATCCTCGCACTACTGGCCAAGGATTTTCATCAAATTATCAATGGTCATGACTATACCGAATCACCCCCCGTCATAATCATACCAAAACTATCCATCATCGCATTATGTGCCATCGAGGACTTTTATCACATCATTTATAACAAGCCATGATTATACCGAATGATCCTCGTCATAATCATACTAAGTTCATCTATGCACGTAAGCCAAAGATAACATAATATATCATGAGGATGATGACAATGACATAATAATTCAATAAAACAAGTTCAAGAATTATTTTATCCAGAATTATTAACGCCCAAATTGTCAACAAGATATCGCTTTTGTAGAGTAAAATTCAAGAATGATCGTAAGAATATTTCATGAAAAAGATATCGATGAAACGCAAATATCAAGGATATTCTACTAATTTCATGGAGTATAGAAGTCAAAGTTTTAACCAACCGGGTATAATAAAGAATGGAATAACAAAAGAAATCACCACGCATGCAGATTATCAGACAGATGTAAAAGTTATTCCAATGTAATAATAATAATCTTAACCAGTCGTGAAATTCACAATCGATGTGATGATCCAATGTAATAATAAATGTGAATAATAAACAATGGAACTGTGTCCAGTGTAAAACACATGCATGTGATATTCCAAATGTAATAATAAATGCGAATAATAAACAATGGAACTGTGTCCTGTAAAACACATGCATGTGATATTCCAATGTAATAATAAAGAATGGAATAATGTAAGAAGATCACCAAGTATAGGGGATTCACAGATACAAAGTTATTCCAATGTAATAAATAAGAATGGAATAATATAAGGATTTCACCAAGTATAGGTATGCCAGATATACAAAGTTATGTATAGGTATACCACTTTTTACAAAAGTTATTCCAATGTAATAATAATGAATGGAATAATGTAAGTTCTCTTCATGAATACAAAAGAATAATATCCCTTACGGTACAACAAATAATATCCCTTACCTTAAAAGAATCGGATATCAAAAAGTGAAGTAGTAGTATACTTTTCTTCTTTCTCTCTATAGATTTTCTCTCTATAGCTTTCTCTATAATTTCTCTCTAGAGTTTCAAAGTGAATTCGTAAGAAAATAATGAAGGAACGAGCTTCTATTTATAGGAAAATAGAATGCATAGTAATTAATCCATGAATCATTCAGATTGATTTATTTTAACTGACGGTCCATATTTAAAGCAAAATCTTTTAAATAAAATATCATATATTCTATTTATATAAAAACATTTTACTATGCAAACACTATGCAAACACTATGCAAAACACTATGCAAAAACACTACGCAACACTATGCATAATAAAATATAATATATTCTATTTATGTAATAACTTTAATAAAGTATTCTGTTTTATATAAAGATGTTTCGCTTTTATTACGCTAATAATAATAATAAAACAAAACGCCATTATCGCTATAATAATTCATATTATTAATCGACAATAATGGAATCAAACCGAGTGACTTCTCACATAAGCATCAATAATCAATACCGTGCTACTATGCAACCACACGACATCGCATTTCTTTTACTACCGAGTAGTTCAACAAGATCAACAGTAAAACTTCCGCCGTTATTTCAATAAAATATTTTGTCATTTTTCAATCCGACAATAATTTCGCTAGGGTCCACCAATGATTGAGCCGTCAGATTTAATATTCCCTCGCTAAACCTAATATATTCCCCACCAATCGAATATAATATAACCACTGTGATACTTTGCAAAATTTATAAATACTACCCACAACTATAATATTATCTCAAATTCACACCATAATATTAAAAAATTATTTCGATCTTAAAATTTAAATCTTTATCGATAAAATCTGGGTCTCAGAAGAAAGAAAAGAAAATGAATTTCATAAAAATGAAAATCAAATTTTAAAAGAAAATTTAAAAATGAGAGATGTGTGCATAGATGCTTTTAATGATGGAAAAATGATGAATATGCAACATGATGATAATGTAATAAATGCTGAAATAACATCCTTAAAAATTGATCTTGCTAAATTTGTTTAAGGAGAAGAGAACCTAAATGTTATGTTAGGGGCACAAAGGTCTAGTCTTGATAAATAAGGAATTGGGTATAATCCTATTAAAAATGTGAAAAATAGGACTAATAATAATATTAGAATGATTAATAGTAAATCAAGGCATAAACCACTTTATTGTTCACCATTTGTTACTTGTAAAAAATATGGTTTTAAAGGTCATTTTGATTCAAATTGTAATAAAATTAGAATAAAAAAAATTTGGGTAAAGAAAAGTGATTCATATGCTACTAACCCAAAAGGACCCAAGAAGATTTGGGTACCAAAAAAAATAGAGACTATTTGTTTGTAGGTGTTTCAAGATCAAAAAGGAGATGGATAATTCTTTACTTTGAGAGAGTAAGTTACCTATAAATTATTTGGCGGAATCTGTAAGTACCTCATGTTTTTTTAAATAGAGTTTTAATTAGATATATTATTATAATAACTCTATGGATTTCGTATTACAAGGGTTAATAACATCATTTATTATGTCAAATGCTCTATATTTAATACACATGATAATCTTGATAAAAGGTTGAGGAATATGTTCATATTTTATTTGATAATTTTGACCCTGATCTGTCAAAAGAAGAGGAAGGAGACTTTGCAGGAAAACAGTTTAAGGATCTAGAATTTGAAAAGAAAACAGCTCAATCCAGATAGCCTAAGCTGTCTACATCAAAAGCAAAAACAAATGAACCAGGAAAACATGCAGACACCTAAATTCAGACTGCTCGACCCGTCTATTTTTGAAGGTAGATCAGATGAATATTCTGATGTAAAATATGATATTCCAGAAAGTTAATCAGATGAACAAATGACCAATGGCAGTCTTCCAAGAATAACCATAACAGTGGAAAATTATCCTCCTAACCTGAGCTTTAAAGACCTCAACATTGGGATGATCAAAAGAAGTGCTATTGAAGAGATTTTTGATTTTGAAAACACAAAATCCAAATCTACATTAAGGAGCACAACTATCAAGCTTTCTATTGGTTACAAAATGTTGCTATATAGGTAACAAATCACAAAGGTATGATCGTATTGTTTACTTGCTATATGTGATTTTGTTATAAACTTGCTCCAATGATATTCTTTATCTTTGCACTTATTCTTTTAATGTTGGCAGATGGGGAGAGATAACTATTTAGCTAAATTGATATAAATTACTTTTTGTTGATGACAAAGGGGGAGAATTACTTGTGCTTAATGATTAATATGATTAATATGTGGTTTCTTTTTTATAATGACAAAGGGGGATATATATATATATATATATATATATATATATATATATATATAGTAATTTAGAATTTGTTTCCTTAATATGCATAAATAAAGGGGGAGCCATATACTTACGGGGAGCATATTAATTAAATGGCATTATATATTGTCATCATCAAAAAGGGGGAGAATGTTGGTTATATATTTTATGATTTTAATGATGACAATATTATTGAATTTATGAATTTGATTTAAATTGTTTGGGCTGATTTAAATTTATTATATGTTTTTTTTTTTAGGCCTAAGATTGGAATTATGGCCCATTAGTATATTCCTTCTATATTTAAGTTTGCATGTTGCATGTTGCTGAAAAGATCTTTAATATAATTTAGTAATGATATGCAATTCAATTTGAAAAGGAAACTAAATAAGGTAACTTTTATTCAGTGATTAGCTAGTAACAAACTTTATAAAATATCTCCTTGTTCCTTTATTTAAGGTGTTTTAGTTTGACTTGAAAACATATCCTTGATTTACCAAATCTGTTGGACTCTTTAATTGCTAATATCATGGGGTATACCAACTTTGATATGAGTTTCCTATTCTATCTTATGTTCATAACCGTTGGTTAATATTAGTAGCTAATATTATGGGATTTAAATCATCTGGTTTCTTGCTAACAATTATTTTATAGCAGTTGGGTCTCTATTTATATATAGTCTTATCTCACGGCTAAGCAGGAAAGGATACAAGAAGCTAATTCACATTGCTATATAGAGAAGAATCCTATTGAGAGTTTTCATTATTTATTTTCAGCTATTCATTGTACTGTCTATAATTCTTTGTGGCTGGAAAATAAGAAGTCTATTGTAATTTCTTCTATTATATTCAAATTTCCAAGCTTGTTTGGCTTGATCGATCTAGTAGTTGATAGGGTTTGTTCAAAGAGAGCTTTCAAGGTTGCAGAGGTGCAAAGGTCTTAGTTAGGACGCCCCCAAAATAGGTATACATCACCCATTTTAGGTCGTCAATAACATGGTACAGAAACAACTACAACTTAATTAATACATAATAAAACTGTGAGTTTAAATACAAATATTATCTTCTAGACAATATCCATACCCAAATAAATCCTCCTCACAATTATTGATACATTATTTTACAAAAACGGTGAGGACTACTAAACAACTTCTAAAATCATCATTCCATACCCCGACTAGTACTTGCTACATTCTCGCCTCCTGAGAAGAAAAATGGAAAAAAGGAAAAGGGTGAGCTCAACTAGCCCAAGAAGAAGAATATTATGACTAAGATAATATAGAACAAATTATCGTTAGTCTTCAACAGGAAAATCTGATAGAATACAATAGACAACAAGTTTCAGGATCAATATTCGCATAATGAAATAATAATTCATGTAAGAGTTACGTAGAGAATGAAATCTACTATAATCTATGAATTTAACAGTCCATCATCAATATTTTATCCCTATAACATCAATCAATATTCATCTTGAATCAAATATTCATCTTTGCACTACAGGCCAAAGATATTCATCAGTCGGTCATGTTCATCTCAACACATGTTCGTCTTTGCACTACGGGCCAAAGATATTCATAATAAAATCAACTACCTTTGCACTACAGGCCAAAGATATTCAGTAACATCATCATTTATGACTGAGGATGATGAAAAGTATTTTAAAGGAAACGAATCCAGTGAAACAAAAGAATAAATATCAAGGATTCGTATTTCAGCTATTTCATGTCCAAAAATACCTCATAAATAATCATAGTGAAGTAAAATTCAAGAATGATCAAAACATGGATACAATCAAAGCTAGTATCCATAATAGATATTTTGGACAAAAACAAAAATTTAATTTTTTTGTGAATAGTGCCGTATTCGTGAATAGTGCCATAATGTGAATAGTGCCGTATACGTGAATAGTAACTTCGACACTAAAAGGTAGAAATTTCACAAGAAAAATCATCAAGCTTTATGAATAGTACTCGTGAATAGTAACTCATGAATAGTAACTCGTGAATAGTAACTCCGACATGAAAAGATCGGAATTTCACAAGAAAAATCTTACCAATATTCCAGCATAATGATATTGAAAGAAATAATATCATTTAAAAAGAATAACATCCCATACCTCGGAAAGACAGTACTTCTAGTTGAAATACCAGATATAGACTATGACTTGAACTTGCAATCAGATATCAACACTCAACGATTAAAATACTCACAAGAATACTCAATATATCGAGAGAAATAGAGAGAAAACTTCATTTCGGTGTGATTTTCAATTCTAACCCAAGACCCTATTTATAGGAAAATGCTTAGAACACCCAAAGCGAAAATTTAATAAAATAATAATATATTTTCTTAATTTCCTTAGCACGCCTCATCAATTTGATTCAACCATTAACATGTGCCACTCAAATGGAAAAAACGTTTTTCTTAATAAAAATAATTAAAACTTCCAAAAATCAATTATTTCAGAACTTCGGAACTTCAATAATTCATAATAAATAGATCTTTTGTCGGAAAAATTCGAAACTCACGATTTTCCATAGGAAATTTCATTCTCTACAACTTTACAGAAGTAAGTTTTTCCAAATTCCAAACAGAAATTGACCGAAATCTACAAACGGGCGATTTTACAAGCTATAATCAATTTTCGGTCAAGAATTGTGTCCACTAACACACAAAACATGTGTCAATCATTTAATACCACAAAAATACTCTTCCTCCTCATATACTCATATATCCCACATTCATTGTCAAATATCACCATTAATATATTATTAAAATAATATATTTAAATAAATTATTTTATCAGAAAAAGATAAAATATTAATTTTCAACAATTGTCACATTAAAAATTTTCTCCATCTATATCCACATAAAATCAATATTTTCCTCATCATATAAATCAATAATTAATTATTCACAAATAATAATCTGTAATCATAATATCGACAACGTGCAGCTTCCTCGTGAAAGAGGGGCTTTCCAATAAGGATCTCTCTTCTTACCGCAGCATGCAATTAGATGATCAAACCTCTCCTTAGATGTAACTTTCTAGACATTGCCAATAATGTTATCTAATAATATTATTCAAATAATATGAATTATTGATCCGATAATGAAAATACCGCATGCAAGTTGACAATTATTAAAACAACAATAATATAAAATATCAACGTAGTTAATTATTGAATCAATAAAATATAATATGAACAGTAATTATCGTGTAACAATTATTAAGTAGTGCCTTCTTACTTAAGAATCAATAATTGGTGCAATACCGTGCCATCGTATTTTAACCACCGGAAGTATTCTAACAAGATAATCTGTAATAACTACGCCGTTGTTTATAAACAACGATATTCGTCGATTTTCTTCCTCCAATCGCTTTTATTATGGGGCCCACATTAAGTCGCTACCGTCATGCATTTAATATTCCACGACCAAACGAATATTCCCCGACAACAATGAATATTTTATAACCACTTGCTAATTTGAAATATTTGCGCATTTTACCCATAACTAACCACATTAATCAAATCAACCCTTACTATTTCAAAATAATAAATTGAGAAAATTTGATTTTATTTATAATAAGTCGGGGTCTTACAACCTCCCCTCCTTATGAAATTTCGTCCTCGAAATTGACGTGCGTACCTGGTGTTTCGAAAAGGTGAGGATACTTTGCTTTCATTTCTGTTTCCAACTCCCAGGTCATTTCCTCTATAGCATGGTTTCTGCACAAAACTTTAACTTGTGGTATAACCTTCGTGCGTAGGACATGCTCCTTCCTATCTAAGATCTTGACAGGTACCTCTTCGTACGTTAAGTCTTCAATTATCTCGTTCGGTTCTAACTCAATAACGTGGTTCGGGTCTTTCACATATTTACGAAGTACAGATATGTGAAACACATTATGAACACGAGACATACTCGGAGGTAACGCGAGTCTATAGGCTACATTACCTACACGGTCAAGAATTTGAAATGGACCAATAAATCGTGGATTGAGCTTTTCTCTCTTCCCAAATCTTGTAACTCCCTTCCATGGGGAAACACGCAACAATACATGATCCCCAATACTAAATTCCACGTCCTTTCGATGAAGATCCGCATAACTCTTTTGTCGATCTTGTGCCGTTTGTATACGTTATCAAATCATTTGGATCTTTTCTGTAGTCATACGTACCAACTCGGGTCCCAACAATGTTGCTTCACCCACCTCATCCCAACATACTTGAGAGCGACACTTTCGTCCATACAATGCTTCAAATGTGGCCACACCAATGCTTGTCTGATAACTGTTGTTATAGGAGAATTCCACCAATGGTAAATACTTATCCCAACTCCCTTTGAAGTCTAGGACACGTAGTCTTAATAAATCTTCAAGAGTTTGAATAGTCCTCTCCGATTGTCCGTCTGCTTGAGGATGGTATGCCGAACTAAATCAGAAATCCGTGCCCATAGCTTTTTGCAAGCTAACCCAAAATCTTGAAGTGAATCTTGGGTCACGATCCGAAACTATGGATACTGGCATGCCATGAAATCTCACAATCTCATTCACGTACATACTAGCAAGACGTTCAAGGGAATAACTCACCCGTATCGGTAAGAAATGAGCGGACTTGGTTAATCTATCAACAATAACCCAAATAGCATCGATGCCTTGAGAAACCGTAGGAAGACCCGTAACGAAATCCATGGTAATGTGTTCCCACTTCCATTTCGGAATCTCAAGTGGTTGCAATGGACCCTTAGGTACTTGATGCTCCGCCTTTACACGTTGACAAATTAAACACCTCGAGATAAACTTCGCGATCTCTCTCTTCATATTATTCCACCAGAATGTATGTTGAAGATCACGATACATTTTGTTACTTCCAGGATGGATCGCAAATGGTGTATTGTGTGCCTCCATCATAATCTTGTACTTCAAATCAGAGTCGTTAGGAACACAAAGTCTGGAGTGGACTCAAGTATTCCTTCTTCATAGATTCTCGCCCTAGGAAAGCACCTTCTTGTACTTTCTTCTTCATAACGATCAGCTTCTAGGTCTGGTGGCTCGAGCAACCTTAACTTTTTCTATTAAAGTTGGCTCTACGCATATACTTGACATCATCGCGGGTTCGCTCCTCCATATAATCTTCTACTCAACGCATACTACTACGTTCGCTTTTCCGTGATGGTATCAATAGTGTGGTCATAATCTTTTAACAACTCGAGCCAACGTCGTTTGCCGCATGTTAAGTTCCTTTTGGGTGAAGAAATATTTGAGGCTTTTATGGTCTAAATATATCTCCACTTTCTCCCCATATAAATAGTGTCTCCAGATCTTTAACGCGAAAACGACTGCTGCCAACTTTAGATCATGAGTAGGATAATTCCTCTCATATTCTTTAAGTTGTCGCGAGGCATAAAGGCTATGACTTTCCCACGTTGCATGAGAACACATCCTAACCTTTTGCTCAAGCATCGTCAGAGATAACAAATCCATCCGAACCAGATGGTATTGTCATAACAGGTGCCGAAATGAGTCTCCTCTTAAGCTCTTGGAAACTCTTCTCGCATTCCTCGTTCCAAACGAATTTTGTATCCTTCCGAGTTAGATGAGTTAATGGAGTAACGATTCGAGAAAACCCTTCCACGAATCTCCGATAATAACCACCAGCCCAAAAGCTATGCGATTTCTTGGCCACCGACTTCGATTGTTCCCAACTTTGTATTTCTTCAATCTTCACCGGGTCGACAGATACTCCATGTTTAGACACCACATGCCCAAGGAATGCTACTTCCTTAAGCTTAACTCGTAACTCGATTTTTTCAACTTGGCATATAACTTGTTTTCACGAAGCCTTTCGAGTACCAAACTTCAAATGGTGCTCATGATCTTCACGGCTTTTGGAATATATGAGGATGTCATCAATAAAGACAACAACGAATCGATCCAAATATTCCTTGAATATCCAGGTTCATCATATCCATGAAAGCCAAGAAGAGCATTAGTCAATCCAAAAGACATGACTAAGAATTCATAATGCCCAGACGAAGTTCTCAAGGCGTCTTTTGAATATCTTCGATTCTAATCTTCAAATTGATGATATCCGTAACTAAGATCGATCTTTGAAAAGAATTGTGCTCCTTGCAAATTGGTCAAACAGTCATCAATACGAGGTAGTGGATACCTATTCTTGATGGTGACATGGTTCAATTCCCGATAGTCAATACAAAGTCGCATACTCCCGCTCTTTCTTCTTTACAAATAAAACAGAGCACCCCAAGGAGATGTACTAGACGAATGAAACTGGATGTCCAACAACTCCTCGTAGTTGGACCTTTAACTCGAAGTTCAATAGAGCCATTCGATATGGGGTTTTAGAAATGGGCTTTGTACCTGTGTTCAAGATCAATAAAGAATTCAACTTCACGCTCGGGGTAGACCGGGAAGTTCTTCAGAAATACGTCAGAAAATCAATAACAACAGAATATTATTCAAATCGACGTGTCTTTATTCAAATCCATAACATGGGCTAAGAAAGCTTGACATCCGTTTTTCAATAAACGAATAGCTTTATGACTTGATATGACATCGATTGATTTTAGTGGCTTAGTTGCTTGAATTCGTACAATAGGTTGGTTAGGAATATGAAAACTAACAACCTTACGAAAACAATCAATTTAGGCATGATGAGTAGTTAACCAATCAATCCCTAAAATCACATCAAAATCAAGTATCTTTAAAGAGATAAGGTCAAGAGGTAAGGTGATGGTGCCAACTTGAATCAAACAAGATTTATAAATAGTGGATGTGATGAAAGTTTCTCCCCAGAGTATCCACAGATAAATCAAAGTTTAAAATCTCCGGAGTCAAGTTTAAACGTTGAGCACAAGCAGGAGAGATAAATGAATGGGTAGCACCGGTATCAAGTAAGGTATAAACTTCGCAAGAATTAATGATTAGCTTTACCGTGATCACCTCGCTTGGGTTCCTCGATTTTGACCAATCACGACAAACGCCTTCCAGAACCGCTGACTTTGACTTTTCTCGGGATGACCTTTTGAGTCACCGCCCCCTCGGACTTGGTTTCGCTTATCGTATAATCTCGAGCGATATGTCCTTCCTTTCCACAATTATAACATACCTTGAATCTGTTATGGACAATTTGACCGATATGTTCCTCTTTTTCAGATTTATAAATATACGACCGGTGGTCGCTTCTCCTCCCTTAGAACCAATCACATCGGTGCCGACGTCTTCACATGGTCGTTGTTGAATCTCCTCTTTATAAAATCTCCACCACTCGCTTCTTCTATTCTCACGGGCTATGATTACCACCCAGAGTGGTTACCATTTTGTCCGTCTTTTCTTTCTCCATTTGGTTATCATTATTCATTCGCTGATCGCTATCTCCAGATGATCCGGTTGTGGTCCCTCATTGAACGTATCATTTCATTATCTCGCTTCTAACAATTGAGCCTCGTTGACAACATCCGAATAGAGAGAAAATTTATGAGAAATGAGATATCGACGATGCTAAGGGTTTCAAACCTCTCGTAAACATCCGGCCATACGCTCCTCATTCTCCACCAAATGAGGTGCAAACACGGATAACTCGCAAACTTTGCCTCAGATCGGGACACCATCATGTTATTTTGTTCCAGCCTAATAAACTCCACTTCCTTCATACGATTTAATACTTTCGTGAAAGTACTTGTCATTGAAAAGTTTTCGAAATGTCTCCCAAGACATGTTGAAAGTACCGGATGGGTACGCTTCTTCAATTCCCACCAAAGAATCGCCTCACATTTTAACATAAAGTAAAGCGAATGGAACCTTCGTTCTTCCCGCATCCCAAGACATCGAATATCTTGGTAATTTGTTTGACCCACGCCTCGCCTTTAATCGGATCCGGCTTTCCCTGCACTCGTGGTCCCAACTCTTTGAACTACTTGGCCGTGACAAATCGTGCGTTGTTATCATTTCCACCTGTATTTTGTGCACGAGTCTCCCTCGTCTGATTTTGTATGAATTACAAAAAACTTCTAAACATCACGTTGTTCATCATCTACTCAGAGGCGTTGTTCACAGAAGGAACATTGTCAGCCTGCTGCACGTTCTCCTCATTGGTGAGTACAGGCGTTTCTATGGTCTCATTTACTCCATTGTTAACATTCTCAGTCGACATTCTCAAATACTGCCATAAAACAAGGGTTAATTAAGGAAATCAACATATCACGTAATATCCCTATATATTGACCAACTAACAAATAAGTTTAGGTAGGACACACTAGCGAAGGATTTACTCTGCTCTCCTCCTAGTTTTATTCCCCGATCTCGCCAGAGATCATAACCCTAAGCTCGATATTAATCTGACGACGCCCCAAAATAGGTATACATCACCCATTTTAGGTCGTCAATAACATGGTATGTAAACAACTACAACTTTATTAATACATCATAAAAATTGTGAGTTTAAATACAAATATTGTCTTCTAGACAATATCCATACCCAAATAAAGCCTCATCACAATTATTGATACATTATTTTACAAAAATGGTGAGGACTACTAAACAACTTCTAGAATCATCATTCCATACCCCGACTAGTACTTGTTACATTCTCGCCTCCTGGGAAGAAAAATGGAACAAAAAGGAAAAGGGTGAGCTCAACTAGCCCAGTAAAGAATATTATGACTAAGATAATATAGAACAAATTATCGTTAGTCTTCAACAGGGAAAAATCTGATAGAATACAATAGACAACAAGTTTCAGATCAATATTCGCAGCGGAAATAATAATTCATAGAAGAGTTACGTAGAGAATGAAATCTACTATAATCTATGAATTTAACAGTCCATCATCAATATTTTATCCCTGTAACATCAATCAATATTCATCTTGAATCAAATATTCATCTCGCACCACAAGCCAAAGATATTCATCACTGGCATCATGTTCATCTCAACACTGCTCCTCTTTGCACTACGGCCAAAGATATTCATAATAAAATTAACTACCTTGCAGACTACGTGCCAAAGATATTCAAGAACATCATCATTTAGGACCGAGGATGATGAAAAATATTTTAAAGGAAACGAATCCAAAGGAAACAAAAGAATAAATATCAAGGATTCAGATTTTACCTATTTCATGTCCAAAATACCTCATAAATAATCATGGTGAAGTAAAATTCAAGAATGATCAAAACATGGATACAATCAAAGCTAGTATTCATAATAGATATTTTGGACAAAACAAAATTTAATTTTTTTGTGAATAAAGTGTATTATTCGTGAATAAGGTCAGATATGTGAATAAAGGTCGATACGTGAATAGTAATTTCGACACTAAAAGGTAGAAATTTCACAAGAAAAATCATCAAGCTTTATGAATATACTCGTGAATAAGAACTCATGAATAGTAACTCATGAATAAGAACTCGTGAATAGAAACTCGACATGAAAAGATCGAATTTCACAAGAAAAATCTTACCAATATTCCAAAGATAATGATATTGAAAGAAATAATATCATTTAAAAATAATAACATCCCTTACCTCGGAAGAAAGACAAGATTTTAAATGAAACACCTGATATAAAGCTATGACTTGAACTTGCACAGATATAGCAACACTCAAAGTATTAAAATACTCAAAAGAATACGCTCAATATATCGAGAGAGAAATAGAGAAAACTTTAGTTTTGGTGTGATTTTCAATTCTAACCCAAGACCCTATTTATAGAAAATGCTAGTAACACCAAAGCAGTAAAATTTAATAAAATAATAATATATTTTTCTTAATTTTTAGCACACCTCATCAGCTGATTCAACCATTAACATGTGCCACTCAAATGGAAAAAATGTTTTTCTTAATAAAAATAATTAAAACTTCCAAAAATCAATTATTTCAAAACTTCGGAACTTCAATAATTCATAATAAATAGCTCTTTTGTCAGAAAAATTCGAAACACACGAATTTCCATAGGAAATTTCATTCTCTACAACTTTGCAGAAGAGAGTTTTTCCAAATTCTAAATGTAAATCGAATCAAATACACAAACCAAGCGATTTTACATGCTATTATCAATTTTCACAAGAATCAGTGTCCACTAACACACAAAACATGTGTTAATCATTTAATGCCACAAAATACTCTTCCTCCTCATATACTCATATATCCCACATTCATTGTAAAATATCACCATTAATATATTATTAAAATAATATATTTAAATGAATTATTTTATCGTAAAAAGATAAAATATTAATTTTCAACAATTGTCACATTAAAAATTTTCTCCATTTATATCCACATAAAATCAATATTTTCCTCATCATATAAATCAATAATTAATTATTCATAAATAATATTACAAAATCACAAATCGACAACCGTGCAGCTTCTCAGAAAGAGGGGCTTCCAATAAGGATCTCTCTCATTGCGCCAGCAATTAGATGACCAAACCTCTCCTTGTATGTAACTTTCTAGACATCGCTAATAATGTTATCTAATAATATTATTCAAATAATATGAATTATTGATCCGATAATGAAAATATCGTGCGTTGACAATTATTAAAACAACAATAATATAAAATATCAACGTAGTAATTATTCAATTAATAAAATATAATATTGAACAAAGAATTATCGTAATAATTATTAAGTAGTGCCTTTCACGTAAGAATCAATAATTGGTGCGCAATACCGCAAAGCATCAGATTTTAACCAATTCTAAGATTCTAACAAGATAATCAGAATAACTACGCCGTTATTTATAAACAACGATTCTCGTCATTTTCTTCCTCTAATCGCTTTTCGTTATGGGCCCCACAAGAAAGGTCATACCGTATTGCATTTAATATTCCACAACCAAACGAATATTCCCCGACAACAATGAATATTTTATAACCACTTGCTAATTTGAAATATTTCACAAGATTTTACCCATAACTAACTTCACATTAATCAAATCAACCCTTACTATTTCAAAATAATAAATAGAGGAAATTTGATTTTATTTATAATAAAATCGGGGTCTTACATCACATTGGTGAGAAAGGTTGCGAGAGGCAAGAAGAAAGCGGAGAGGTGTCCATCAGTGGAAAGCTTCTTTGAAACAAGGAGTTCTTTTTATTGTATTTAATTGAATATTAAGTTTAATGAAAAGAGTCTCTAATCCTAGTTGGGATTGGACGTGGATTAGGCGGCTAAATTAGAGGATAGGGGCTGAACTACGTAAAAATCTTGGTGTGATTTTTAATTCTGTTTATCTCTTTAATTGTCATTCACGTTCTGCATATTTGTTCATCACGCTAATCCAGACACTAAAGCAGACAGGTCTAGCTGTCTTATAATAATAAACGAAGAACAGACACTAAAGCAGACATGTGTATCACTTTAAGCTTAAACACATATTCACCCTCCCTCTAGGTGTGCACATACATAGAATTTCAATTCCTTCCACGGAGGAAGATTCCAAGCTGGTTCATTCATCAAAGATTTGGCTCTACAATCTATTTTCTTGCACCATGGAATGTGCCAAATAGTTTCTTAGGGATGATTCTTTGGGTTGTTAGTCTTTTCTCCGGGACAGAGGCTGTTATTGAAAATAGAACAAATGGTACTAAATGGACACATTCTACATGGTCATGGAGCTCTGAAGTGCATTCGTGGGTAAGCTTTATACCAAAAATGTTCTCAGTGAATAGTGCTGATAGAATTAAGGTTTCCGTTAGAGGAGATGATGCTATGGTGGAAAGGTGTGGGGTTCATCTGGTGTACAAATCCAACATGATAGAAATTTAAATAGTGTTTTATTCGCCCAATTATCGCGGTTATCACGCTAATGTTTAGAAAGTTGATGATTTTTTTCTCCTTTTAAAAGGTTGTAGCAATCTGGCTCTGCACATGGCTTAATTCAGGTTGGTTCTTTCTGGCTCTGTGATATTTACTCCTATCTAACAGTGGTAGACTAATCTTTTTAACAATATCTAATTTTTCAGCCAAAGAGGGAGATGCAAGTTTGGTTTGTTGATCAAAATTAAAAAAATTGTGTTGCCATTCCAATGAAACATGGAGGCAGATTAGAAATTGAATTATATTTAGCAATCAATCTTAATGTCAAACTAGACCATCAATTACATTAAACCATGGTAACGATGGAGCGATAACTCTTGTGGAATAGACTACAAATTTACTACATCTTATATTTGCAAGGATTATACTTGGATATGACTATTAATCTCAAGTATTTTGTTTTTTTTTAAAATTTAGAATTGTGACTATTAGTCCAGGAATTATAAAATGACTTAATATGGGAGATTATTTAATATCATGTTTAACCAGGTATTATAAACTCGTAATTATAATCTTAGGACTAATGGTCTTAGGATTATAGTCCATTGAATATCTGAATGCAACTGATTGCACATCAACGGAAAAATTACCAAATTTATCGAACCTGAATAGCTTGGAGGAGCTGTATCTTTCCAATTGCAGTAAACTGACTGATATTCAAGGCTTGGAGAAACTCGATTCTATAAGCTTCATTAGCATCATAGGATGCAACAATGTGGCAAACACTTTTAAAGAGAGTTTCTTTTAGGTTGGTCTCTCTCTCTCTCTCTCAAAATATCTGATCATTTCAATTTATTTAATAAATCTTCTCCTTAATTTTTGTTAATTATTAATTAGGTGTACTCTGGATTTGGGAAGAAAATTGAAATTTTCCTTCCAACTAGGGAGATTCCAGGTTGTTTCAGTCATCAAAATACGGGTTGTTCGAACTGTTTTGATGTGCCATCAGATGAACGAAACAATCTAACATGGATCATTGTTTGGTTTGTTGGTTGTGGTCCCTCTGAGGCAGTTTTGTTGAAATTGGAAGTAGATGGATTCATTCTCTATGGTCATGGAGATTTGAAGAGCATTCGACTATTAGCTTTAAACCATCAATAAGCAGTGGTGTAAAAATTGAGGTTTCTGTCAAAGGAAACTATTCGAATGTGGAGAGGTGTGAAGTTCATTTAGTTTACAAACCAGACACTACAGAGATGGTCATGGATGTCGATACCGAGCCACAACCTAAAAGGTTGAAGCTTCAATTTGAAAGTTTGTAAGAAGTGTTGCAAAACTCTTGAATCAGTTTGGCATAAGAATTTTTTTATTTTAGAGTTCACAGGCAGAAACACATGGGACAATTATGTTCAGTAAGGTGAAAAAAAGGTTAAAAGCTCTGGGTATTAATTTATATTTAAGCCAAGATCTAAGATTCATTTTTTTTTCTTTTTTAGAACCTATACAACTACAATTCAATTCTAGGATTTATTTCATCCTATGGCCTAGAGTGGAACCTGGTGAAGGGTCCAAGAGGGGAAATTACTGGGGAGAGGGGAAGGGGAGGCGGGGGACTAGGTGAAATAAGGATGTAAATGAACCGAGTCGAGTATTGAGTTGTTCAGATTTGATTCACAAAATTTATCGAGTATAAAATAAGATTTGATTGAGGCTCATTTAGCTATCGAGTTGAGCTTGATCTCGAATCGAGCCGAAACAATTTGAACTTTTTAAACGAATATGATTCGAGTATCAATAGAAAATTACAATTTGAGGAGGTTCGAGTAATTTATCGAACTTTAAAATTTGCTCATATTTGACTCATTTATATTTTGAAATGAGATCGAATCGAACTTTAGTCGGCGAAATGAAGATTTAATCGGAATTTTCGAATCGCTTCTTTCATTATACGCACTTTAAAGAGAAACTTACTTTTTAATATGTAGCGTTTTTTAGGTTCTGTTGAGGGGTAGATCAAAACCCGTGACCTTGTACAGTAAAAGGAGAGAAGTCATTACCCCGATATGCCTTTGTCGTTTACTCCGATATCCTACTTACATCCTAAACTATTTTTTTTTCAAAAGTACCCTTAACGTTACAAAATTCAGCTCAATTATGCCCCTCCCGTTAACAGACTTGCCATCGAGGCAAACGGAACAGACACTTGGACATATTCTCGTTCTTCTCCCTCTTTTATCTCTGTAAATCCATATTCTCGTTCTTCTCCCTCTTTTATCAAACATGCTTATACCCAAATCCTATAACCCAGTATTGGTAGACCAAGAAAAATCATGACTTTATTACACAAGTAGTTAATTTGAAATAAATATAAGAAATACCAGTTCCAAATTTGCAATCAACACTCATAAACAGATTTTGTATAAAGCCAAGAAGTCGAGCAAAAAAAACAGAAAAAAACCCAAAAATCAATAAGAAAAGCTGCTTGTAACCCAAAAATGATGACCAAGAAAACTCACAGCTTTGTTATACACGAGTTAAATTGAATTATAAAATTCACACCCATCTGCATATAAATAACTAGAAAGAGAATTTAAAACCTCGAGGCCTAATTGAATCCGAAAATCCCACTTCCGGAGCCATGAAATTATCTAATAACAATCTGCCAAACATCAACAAATCAAAGTAACAGGAAGAGATTTAGCAAAAGAAAAAGTAATAGGAAGAGGAACAAGAAGCTTAATCAATAGCTCTAAGTGTACATATTAAAATTAAATTATAAAATAAAGTATAAAAATAGAATAGGACAGAATATCATGTACCAGAGTACTGTGATCATAACTAAATTAACTTGGAATAAAAGATTTTACGAAGAAATAATAGTGTTGGAATGTGATTATTTGGGTCTAGTCAAAGTATAACTCAATTTATTTAATGAGCTAGATTTGGTGTTGACCCAAAATATATTTATTTTGACAGCGAGAGAGTGTAAGACTCCAACTTTTATGAATAGAGATGAATTTTCTATAATTATCATTTTTGAATATTATGGAATGAATTTGATATAATGTTATAGTTGTGGGTAATATTTATAAATTTTGCAGAAAGACGCAAAGTTGTTATATAATATTCGATTGGTCGGGAAATATTCGTTTTAATGGGAATATTCGACGACAAAGACAATCATCAGTGGACCTCACAACTAAATTATTGTTTGATCGGATTGAAAACGACAAAAATATTTTATGAAAATAATGGTACCAAGTTTTATCGTTAATCGTTGAAACACGGTGTTAAGTTAAAGTACAGAATACGCGTGGTTGCATAATAGCACACGGTATTGATTATTGATGCTTACGTGAGAAGTCACCCGCTTTTGTTCAATTATTGCTTCAAAGAATTGTTACATAAGATCTCACGTTAATCGATTCAATTATTGTCGATATTTTATATATTATTAAATCAATAATTGAGATGATAGATTTATTAATATTATTATTTGCAATATTAACGATGTCTAGAAGTTCTGCCAAGGAGAGGTTTGGTCACCTAATTGCGTGCCAATAGGAAGAAATCCTTATTGGAAAGCCCCCTCTTTCCTGGGAACGACCTGGTCGATTAATAGTGTGAATTATAATAATAATGATGAAGTTTTGTTTTATTAGTTTTATTAATGTAATAAAATAGAAAATCTTTTTATATAAAACAGAATACTTTTATAAAGTTATTCGTTTTACTAGACTATAAATAAAATATATTATATTTTATTTAAAAGATTTTGTTTTATTAGAATATTTTATAGTAAACCAATCTCTGACCGTCTCGTAGTACAAGTAAATCAACTGACCGTTTAGAATTAGTTACTATTCAGTCCATTCTCCTATAAATAGAAGCTCATTCCTTCATTATTTCTTATGAATTCACTGAAACTCTAGAGAGAGAAATTATAGAGAGAAAGAAGAAGAGAAGTCTGTTACCTCACTTTTCCAATATCTAGTTTCTTCTAAGGTAAATGGTATTATTTATTTCGTATTCATAAAGAGAACTTCTGTTATTTCATTCTTTATTATTTTGTTGGAATAACCAGTATACGTGAACTACCCTATACTTGGTGAAATTCTTCTGTTATTCCATTCCTTATTATTCCGTTGGAATAACCCGTATGCCTTAAGTAGCGCATAATATACATGGTGAAATTCTTTCGTTATTCCATTCTTTATTATTATGTTGGAATAACTGCCTCATGCCAAGCACCGTATACATGGTGAAATTCTTCCGTTATTCCATTCTTTATTATTCGTTGGAACATCCCCGTTTCAGACGCTTACGCACGCACTCAAGTTCCGTTATTTATTATTTCTTGGAACATCATTCGAAGGCAAATTTCATTCGACTCGGTTCCGTTATTTATTATTCGCTGAATATCGTATACGTCTGCGTTTACGCATGACCGTTCCGTTATTCATTATTTTGTTGGAATAACTTTCGTATGTAATGGGCGGTTCATCGCACGCCTAGTGATTTCTTTTGTTATTCCATTCTTTATTATACTCAGTTGGTTAAAGTTTTGGCTTTTATACTCCATGAAATTAGTGGAATATCCTTGATATTTGCGCTTCATTCAGTATCTTTTCATAGAAATATTATTCTAAGCATTCTTGAATTTTACTCTACAAAGAAGTATCATGTTGACAATTTGGACATTATTAGTTCCTGAATAAATTAATTCTTGAACTTGTTTTGTTGAATTCTTATATCATTGTCATCATCCTCATGTTTATATTATGTTGAAAGTCATTTGTGGCTTCAGTAGTGCATAGATGGACTTGGTATGATTATGCACTCAAGGATTATTTGGTATAATCACGACCGTAATATTACAAATGATGTGGTAAAAGTCCTCATCGCCCTGTAGTGTATTGATGGATGAGCTTGTTGGCATGATCACGATCATCGATGAATATACGAATATCCTCGCCCATAGTGCATGGATAATTTGTGGTCGTGATACTAATGAATATCCTCGTAGAAAGTGCGAGGATGATGTGGATTATTTATTGTCGAGTCCCAACGATAAAAGTGATGAAAAACCTTTAACTCATAAAAGATAGTAGATTTTATTCTCTACTTGACTCTTTTAATGGATTGCTTGTTCCGCCATTCTGCTTAAACTTGATATTTGTTATATTATATCGCTTAACATCATGTTGAAGGCTAACGATAATTTATTCGCATTATCTTAGTCATATATATTTCTTCGGGCTAGTTGAGCTCACCATTTTACTTTCATTGTTCTCTTCAGAAAATGAGAACGTAGCAGGGACTAGTCGGGGAACGGAGTGATGGTCCATATAATAGCATTAGTAGTCCTCACTATTCTGTTAAATAGTGTGATAATAAATGTAATGAGGACTCAATTGAGTGTGGATATTGTCTAGATGACAATATTTGTATTAAAACTCACAGCATATGTTTTATCGTATTTTACACGGCTGTTGTATAATTAAGTTGTATTTGAATTTTGTACCATATATTTGGCGACTCAAGATGGGTGATGTAAACCTATTTTGGGGGCGTCATAGAGAGTCCTTATTAAAATAAGATTGTGTTTCCTTATTTGGTAGGATAAGGAGGTTTAATTTGGGAAGGAATCTATCAGCCATTAATTATTGTTATAAGGTGATTCTACAAAGGACTCTACTCCTAATTGGATTTAGGTGGATATGACATCTATAAATACAACAATAAGAGGGAAGAGGTAAGGGACAAAAACATATGATACAAATAAACCCTTTGTACTCTCCATATTATTATAGTGGATTTCTCTCACTCCGTGGTTTTTTCCCAATTGGATTTCCACGTAAATTCTTGTGTTCATATTTTATATCTCTTTGTTTATATTTATGTGAGTGTATTTTGTGAGTTAAATTTTACAACAATACAATCAATCGTTAGTGTGATTTTGGCCTGCTATTTTGGTGATTTTGTCAGGCGTACAAAATTTGACGTTAACAAATAGTATATTGATACAAGTTTTAAGTGCATAATCATATGGGTATAATTCGGCTATTACCTTGGGATTTAATAGAAAGGGAATTCAAACTTTCAACTATTTTGCTTGCCTGAGCAGAGAGGGGGAAATTGGTATAGAACAGGTAAATGTCCAAATGCGTCGGTTTGTGCCAACTTTGTCCAATAGTGGGTTATAGGATATGGACATATTCCTTTTAAATGAATAAGAAGATATTATTTGGCTGATTGGGTCCTTCCCGAAAATCTATTCTTCTTATCTATAATGGCAAAGTCCGGGGGCCTTTGATCGTGAGCTTTTCTGCACTAATTAGTATGATGATCTGCAATGGGGTTTCTTGGGGCTAATGGGTCTCGGATCTGGATGTTTACTGGGGTGGGAGTTTTGCTTGAGGAGTTTGTTCAGATCTGATTTTGCTTTGTCGGTGTTTTGTTCCGTTAGTTTAGTTCAGTTTTCGATTGGGTTTTTTTTACTGATTTGGCTCTGATAGATTTCATTTTTGATTTGATCGGATTTGTAATGTTCTTGGTTTCATGTGGAAGGAGATGAGACAGAGATAAAAGAGGGAGAAGAGCGAGAATATGGGTTTATAGAGATAAAAGAGGGATAAGAACGAGAATATGGGTTTACAGATATAAAAGAGGGAGAAGAACGCGAATATGTCCACGTGTCTGCTCTGTTTGCCTCGGTGGCAAGTATGTAAACGGGAGGGGCATAATTGGGCTGAATTTTATAACGTTAAGGGCACTTTTGAAAAAAAAATAGTTTAGGGTGTAAGTAGGATATCAGGATAAACGTCAGGGGCATTTTTGGACCTTTGCCTTATTTTTGAGGGGTTAAATCTATTTTTCTCCACTCTACTCGACCTCGGTTTACAAATGCATCACTGAACTGAATTTTTTTTCATTCAACTCATTGAACTAATTTTTTTTATAAAAAATTGAATTTCAATCTGTCTGTTAAATGCTAACGAAAAATCTCTGTGGCGCCATGTCGGATACTTACATGGATAATTATAAAAAGGGTTATATGTATATACATAGCTGTGTTGTACGCAGTCGTGCTATTACGACGGTTTTTTTTTTGGATTGTAGCGACGGTTCAATTGTCGCCATAACAAAAAAAAAAACAAATGCCATAAAGTTCTTGTGTACTACACAAATTGTAAGATATACATTTTCCTATAAAAATCTATGTGGCACCATGTCGGATGAAAAAAATGGTATACTATAAATTTATCAAATATTTTTTAATTTTTCAATATATTATAAATTTACAAAATTAAAAACATTAAGTATAATATACTAAAACCAATAAAACAAGCTAACATTCAAATAAACTATACAAAGTTAATAAAAAAATTATAATAACTTAAACAATTAAACAAGTTTACATGTACTTAAACAAAAAACAAAAACAAAAAAGTAAAATAAAAAAAGTTAAGGCCACTTAATCATCATCAATACAGGAACTCAAACAAACCAAATCTATCATCTCCAATAAAATTTATATTCTTTTTCTCTCTCTCTCTATATATGTAGATTTGAGAAGGGAAGAAAATTTTTATTGTGAATTGAAATTAAAATATTTACCGATCTTTGGGGAAAGAAAGTGGGTTCGAAGGAAGGTTGTGTGTAAATCGGTGATGGGTCTTTATAGGTATGGTTTTGTTTGAAATTTTTTGATAACGGTGGAATTGAGTAGGGTTCCTTCTCCAACTGCAATTTGTTTTTCAATTTATCTCTTGCTCATGCTCATGCTCATGCTCAAATGGGAAAGTTAGCCGTGAATTGTTAGAATATTTTATTTCTTTATGTGGCCTCTATTATTCATGTAATTATTGGGCTTATATATTGTATTAATTTAATCACTTTATTTATGGGTTTGGTAATTAATTATGTAGCCTATAAATAATATTCCTAATAGTATTTGGCATAATGGGCCCTAAGGTTTCATAATCTTGATGGGACGATTTCAATTCCTTACCTATTCTATAAATATAACGTTAGTGTTTTATCCCAATTTGTCGCCCCGCTAATTTTATACACACCTAAACATCCATCCTAAGATCGAGAGAAGATTGAATACATTCACCCCCTTGTCAGCGGCGTAAGCGTGATACATACAATGCATTTATTTCTCTCAATTCATATAAGTACTTAATATTATTATTATTGATTTTATTTTATTTTATGCAATAACACGTTCTGGTATAATTAAATTAACATCTGGTATCAAAGCCACTGTTACATTATTGTATAGAATAAATTAATTACGTTGTTATGCTAGAAATTTTATTTCAGCATAACCTCTTTATTGAGTATGTTTCATGAAAAGGAATTTCTGAAAATAACGTAAATTTATTTTCGTTCGTTTATTGTGATTATGATTTCGCATGTTGTATTTACGAATTCATCAAGCACTCTGCCAATTAGCACATATAATGAATTCTGATTTATTTGTATCCCTTACGTATAATTTTCGTTATCAAGCGATGCTTATTCGGTTTGTTGACGTGCATCATGTTTGTTGGCTTTATTAAGAATTAGATTTTATATTATAGTATTATGCTTGTTCATTTGAGTTATTCACGAGACTATAAGCATGCTCAGTAGTATTGTCATTTAATTTATGATGACATCCTAAACATTCACTGTACATGTAATATATTCCTTTTAACGGTATTTACATTAATTCACTTTTACATGATTAGTAATATACATGTATTGAATTTTATTTTATTTTTAATCATTCTGACTGGTATTATTATACCTCATGTATTCAAGTTATAATTAATTTTGATTATTTTATATATAATCAATTCATGTTCATAAATATATATATATATATATATATATATATATATCTTAATTTAAATTTCTAGAACATAATGTTCTAGAAATATTATTAGGCTTTTAAGTTGTTACATGTAAATTTTAAATAATGTTAATTTTCAAACTTGATTAATATGTTTAAAGAAAATTGAGTTTGATCATACTAATTTACATGTATGCATGATTTTTTATTGTTAAAATTAATAATCAACCCAACGTAGGGTTATTATTGAAACAATTAAAGATTAAGAAAAGTCATGATAATGATACATTTAATAAATGAATATTTTAATTTTACCCAACGGAAAATTAGAATTAGAATTTATTAAATGGAATTTTATTGCATAAGTAACATGTTTATTTCTGCTTCTACTAAAATGTGATGATGCGTGGATAAATGTGTTGTGCATTATTTTATGGGGATGTTATTAGCATATTATTAATTGGACCAAATAAAGATTGATAATTATGCACCAACGTCTCATTAAAATCTATTTTTGGTGTTGTAAATAGATTTTATGTAATTAAATGATTGCCCTACATTTGGTTTTTATTTGATTAATTATTAATTATTTTTGTACATTGCGGATTTCTTTTAATTTTTTGTAAGCATGTTTATGAGCTTGATTATGGTTCGACATTGACTCCAACTAGTATTTCTGGGTATCTCTCTAGAATTGAAATCTTTAATGAAACTAATTTTACTGCTTGAAAAGTGTAAGTGAGAATTGTTCTCGGCACTATGGTTTTAGACTATGCACTACGAGTGGATCATCCTGCTCCACTTACAACTACTAGCTCAATTGAGCAAAAGGTTATTTATGAAAGTGGGAGCGATCCAACTGCATGTCTTTTATGATTATAAAAAATTCTATCACGACAGCCATTCGAGGAGTCATTCCTGACTTTGAGAATGTTAAAGAGTACTTAACTTCAGTCGAGTAACAATTTAAGGATTCTTCTAAAACTCATGCAAGTACCCTTATTTTGAAAAATGCTTACTAGCAGGTATGATGGGGTTAGTGGGGTGCGCTAGCACATTATGATGATGAACGACATAGCCTTTAAATTAAAGAGTATGTGTAAGACCCCAACTTATTATAAATAAAATTGAATTTTCTCTATTCATTATTCTAAATTAATAAGATGTTAATTTGATATAATGATTTGGTTATGGGTGAAATGTGCAAATTTTGCAAAATAAGCAAGTGGTTATAAAATATTCATTTTTTGTCGGGAAATATTCTTTTGGTCGTGGAATATTCATTTTGTCGGGGAATATTCGTACGACGGCGCAGCCATCCGTGAGGCTCATAACAGAATAACTGTCGGATGAAGAAAATGACAAAATATGAGTTTTTATAAATAATGGCGTAGTTATTCTGCTAACACCGTTGGAATACACCGTGGTTAAAATGCAGTAATACGCGTGGTTGTAGCACAAGAGTATTACTCAGATTGCACATTATTATTGAATTATTGATTCGTGACGTAAGAAAGCACTACTCAATAATTGTTACAAGAGTTAATTCGCTCAATATTTTACTTTATTGATTCAATAATTCATGTGGCCGATATTTTATATTATTGTTGTTTCAATAATTGTCATCTGCACAAGATTTTCCATTATCGGATCAATAATTCATATTATTTGAATAATATTATTAGATAACATTATTGGCAATGTCTAGAAAGTTTGCTCTCAAGGAGAGGTTTGGTCACCTAATTGCGCGCCAAGAAGGAGAAATCCTTATTGAAAAGCCCCTCCTTCCTAGAACTATCTGGTTGTCATAATTGTGATTCTGTAATATTATTTGTGAATAATTAATTTTGATTTATATGATAAGGAAATATTTATTTGATGTGGATATTAATGATGGATTTATTTATGTGGTTATAAATGAAGAAATTAATGCTGAAGTGTTTTATCAGTATTTTGTCGGAATGGAGGTATTAAAAATCATCCGTTTATGGATTTCGGATATTTTTTGTTGGGAATTTAGAAAAACTTTCTTCTGCAAAGTTGTAGAGAATTCGATTTCAGGCAGAATGGACATAAAATTTGTATTTTTCTGATAAACGGGCTATTTTATATGAATTATTGAAGTTTTGGGAAATAAAATAATTTTTTTATTAAATTATGGGTGGGACCCACTTGTGTTGAATACACATGGGCTGGTGATTTTGTTGAAAGATGGCTGGTCTTGAATTTCAAACCTTGCATGCGTAGGAAAAAAGGAAAGAAAATATTATATTTTATTATTTTAGTCTCCTATGGCGTTCTAGCATTTTCCTATAAATAGACGCTTAGGTTAGAATTGAAAATCACACCAGAAATAAGTTTTCTTTCTCTCTAGATTATTGAATGTATTTTTGTGAGTATTTTGATACTTTGAGAGTTGCTATTCTGTGCAAGTTTCTGTCGGCTTTATATCCGAAATTCAGTCAGAAGTACGGTTATTTTGAGGTAAGGGATGTTATTTTCTTCTTAAATGATATTATTTTCTTCAATATCATTATGCCGAAATATTGATGAACTTTTTAATCAAATTTGAAACTTTTTGTCTCGGGGTTACTATTCACGTATACGACACTATTCACGTATACGACACTATTCACTGAAAAATGAAAATTTTCCTTTTTATCCAAGATGTCTATTTTGGCTACTATCTTTGATTGTATCCATGTTTTGATCGTTATTTTTGAATTTTTCTTCACAACTGATTATTATGAAGTATTATTGATCTTGGATAAACTGTTAAACGAATCCCTAATATTTGTCCTTCTATCTCACTGGATTCGTTCTCTGAAATGTTTTTCATCATCCTCTCAGTCCTTAGTAATGATATTACTGAATATCTTTGGCCTGTAGTGCAAATTAAAGATGAATGATTAACTAATGAATATCTTTGGCCCGTAGTGCAAAGATGAACAGGTGTTGAGATGAACATGACCATCTAGTGATACAAATGAATATCTTTGGCCTGTAGTGCAAAGATGAATAAAGATGTATATTGATTGTTGTTACAGGGATAAAATATTGATGATGGACTTTTAAATCTTAGAAGATAGTAGGATTCATTCTCTACGTGACTCTTCTAATGGATTGCTGTTTCCGCTGCATTTGTTGATCTAAAACTTGTTGTCTACTATATTTTATCATATTTTTTCCTGTTGAAGACTAACGATAATTTGTTGTATATTATCTTAGTCATAATGTGACGCCCCCAAAATAGGTATACATCACCCATTTTAGGTTGTCAATAAAATGGTACAGAAATAACTACAACTTTATTAATACATCATAAAAACTGTGAGTTTAAATACAAATATTATCTTCTAGACAATATCCATACCCAAATAAATCCTCATCACAATTATTGATACATTATTTTATAAAATAGTGAGGACTACTAAACAACTTCTAGAATCATCATCCATACCCATACTAAGACTTGCTACATTCTCGCCTCCCCGAGAAGAAAAATGGAACAAAAGGAAAAGGGTAAGCTCAACTAGCCCATAAAGAATATTATGACTAAGATAATATAGAACAAATTATCGTTAGTCTTCAACAGGAAAAATCGATAGAATACAATACAACAAGTTTTGAGATCAATATTCAGTAGGAAATAATAATTTATAGAAGAGTTACGTAGAGAATGAAATCTACTATAATCTATGGATTTAACAGGTCCATCATCAATATTTTATCCTCAGTAACATCAATCAATATTCATCTTGAATCAAATATTCATCTTTGCTCATGTGCCAAAGATATTCATCATCGATCATGTTCATCTCAACACCTATTCATCTTTGCACTACGGGCCAAAGATATTCATAATAAAATCAACTACCTTTGCACTACAGGCCAAAGATATTCAGTAACATCATCATTTAGGACTGAGGATGATGAAAAATATTTTAAAGGAAACGAATCCAGTGAAACAAAAGAATAAATATCAAGGATTCATATTTCAGCTATTTCATGTCCAAAAATACCTCATAAATAATCATAGTGAAGTAAAATTCAAGAATGATCAAAACATGGATACAATCAAAGCTTGTATCCATAATAGATATTTTGGACAAAAACAAAAATTTAATTTTTCTATGAATAGTGTCGTATTCGTGAATAATGTCATATACGTGAATAGTGTCGTATACGTGAATAGTAACTCTGACACTAAAAGGTAGAAAGTTCACAAGAAAAATCATCAAGCTTTATGAATAGTACTCGTGAATAGTAACTCATGAATAGTAACTCATGAATAGTAACTCGTAAATAGTAACCCCGACACAAAAAGTTTCAATTTTGATTAAAAGTTCAAACCAATATTTCAGCATAATGATATTGGAAGAAATAATATCATTTTAAAAAAAAATAATATCCCTTACCTCGGAAAGACAGTACTTCTAGTTGAAACACCGGATATAGGCTATGACTTGAACTTGCACCGTATAGCAACACTCAAAGTATTAAAATACTCACAAGAATACGCTCAATATATCGAGAGAGAAATAGAGAGAAAACTTCAGTTTCTGGTGTGATTTTCAATTCTAACCTAAGCACCCTATTTATAGGAAAATGCTTAGAACACCAAAGCAGAAAATTTAATAAAATAATAATATATTTTTCTTAATTTCCTTAGCACACCTCATCAGCTGATTCAACCATTAACATGTGCCACTCAAATGGAAAAAACGTTTTTCTTAATAAAAATAATTAAAACTTCTAAAAATCAATTATTTCAGAACTTCGGAACTTCAATAATTCATAATAAATAGCTCTTTTTTTAGAAAAATTCGAAACTCATGACTTTTCATAGGAAATTTCATTCTCTACAACTTTGCAGAAGAAAATTTTTCCAAATTCCAAACAGAAATTGACCGAAATCCATAAACGGACGATTTTACAGGCTATAATCAATTTTCGGTCAAGAATTGTGTCCACCAACACACAAAACATGTGTTAATCATTTAATGCCACAAAAATACTCTTCCTCCTCATATACTCATATATCCCACATTCATTATAAAATATCACCATTAATATATTATTAAAATAATATATTTAAATGAATTATTTTATCAGAAAAAGATAAAATATTAATTTTCAACAATTGCCACATAAAAATTTTCTCCATCTATATCCACATAAAATCAATATTTTCCTCATCATATAAATCAATAATTAATTATTCACAAATAATATTACAGAATCACAATAATCGACAACCAGCAGGTTCCTGGGAAAGAGGGGCTTTCAATAAGGATCTCTCTCATCTTGCGCCTGCAATTAGATGACCAAACCTCTCCTTGAGATGTAACTTTCTAGACATTGCCAATAATGTTATCTAATAATATTATTCAAATAATATGAATTATTGATCCGATAATGAAAATATGCAAAGGACAATTATTAAAACAACAATAATATAAAATATCAACGTAGCAATTATTGAATCAATAAAATATAATATTGAATAAAGAATTATTGTAACAATTATTAAGTAGTGCCTTCACGTAAGAATCAATAATTGGTGCAATACTGAAGTAGCATCTTGTATTTTAACCACCAAGTATTCTAACTAATGATGATAATTCAGAATAACTACACCGTTATTTATAAACAACGTATTTTTATCGCTTTCCTCCGATCCAATCTTTTCGTTATGGGGCCCACACACAAGGGTCGCTTTGTCGCATTTAATATTCCACGACCAAACGATTATTCCCCCGAAACAACAATGAATATTTTATAACCACTTGCTAATTTGAAATATTTGCGCATTTTACCCATAACTAACCACATTAATCAAATCAACCCTTACTATTTCAAAATAATAAATAGAGGAAATTTGATTTTATTTATAATAAGTTGGGGTCTTACACATAATATTCTTTACTGGACTAGTTGAGCTCACCCTTTTCTTTTTTGTTCCATTTTTCTTCTCAGGAAGTGAGAACATAGCAGGATCGAGTCGGGGTATGGAGTGATGGTTCTAGGAAGATGTTTTAGCAGTCCTCACTATTTCTGTAAAATAGTGTATGAATAATTGTAATGAGGACTTATTTGGGTGTTGATATTGTCTAGAAGACAATATTTGTATTTAAACTCACAGTTGTGTTGTCGTATTTTACACGACATTTGTATTATTGAAGTTGTAGTTTGCTTTCTATACCATGTATTTTGGCGACTCAGAATGGGTGTTGTATACCTATTTTGGGGGCGTCACAGTATGGACATGGCGATTTTTGAGGGTTTTCTTATTCACTTCATTATGACTTCTCTTCCTGCACAGTTTGATCCATTTAAGATCAATTATATCACGCAAAAAGAAAAGTAGAAGATGAGAAAGTTAATCTCCATGTGCGTCCAAGATGAAGAAATTAAGGCTTAAGGTTGAAAAACCTAATGTTGCTCATTTGACTACCACTGGATCCTATAAGAAGAAGACTTACAAAAAATGGCAAAGGTTTTAAGAATAAGGATAAACCAATTTCTACTAAAACAAATAAGGCAAATTATTCAGGTAACAACTCTGAGACATGTCCTAAATGTCACTTTTGTAAGAAATAAGGACATATTCAAAAAGAATGCCCTAAATTCAGAGAATGGCTTGAAAAGAAAGGTATATCGTCCTTCAATTATATAACTTATGAATCCTTTCTAATTGATGTTCCTTCTAATACATGGTGGCTTGACACTGGTGCTATGCTTCACATTACTAATTCATTGTAGAGATTCCTTTCAAAGAAGACACTCCAAAAGGGGGAAAGAACCATTAAAGTTGGCAATGGAGAGTCTATACAAGTTGAAGCTGTAGGAAGTCTTCCTTTATTTTTGGAGAACGATTTCATCTTGTATTTATATAATACTCTTTATGTTCCTAGTATGACACAAAATTTAATTTTTGTATCTAAACTTGACGTTGATGGTTTTTCGTTTAAGTTTGGGAATAATAAAATAATTATTTATCATTACTCTCATGTTATTGGTTCTAGCTCTTTATAGGGAAACATCTATAAGATAAATTTGGATAATGTCTTTGTTGAATCCTTATTAACAATGAATGTGACAGAAAATACCTCTAAAAGTGGAAATAAGAGAAAACTAGATAATGAGAATTCTTCAAAATTGCGGCATCAATGCTTAGGCCATATTTCAAAAGAAAGAATGCAACGTCTTATAAAGGATGGAATTATTCATTCGCTAGATTTTTCTGATCTTGACCATTGTATTGAATGTATAAAAGGAAAATTTGTGAAAGGTAATAAGAAAGGAGCAACTAGAAGTAGTACACTTCTTGAGGTGATTCACACTGATACATGTGGACCATTTTCTTCAGGAATTGGTGGACACAAATCTTTCATTAAGTTCATTGATGACTATTCTCGTTATACTTATGTGTATATGATTAATGAAAATTTTGAATCACTAAATATGTTTACAGTTTTCAAGGCTGAAGTTGAAAATCAACTTGACCGAAAAATTAAAGTAGTGAGATCAGATAGAGGCGGAGAGTATTATGGTAAACACTCCAATACAAGTCATAGTCCTTGCCCATTTACCTTATTTTGTCAAGAAAATAGAATCTTCACTCAGTATACAATGCCTGGTACACCGCAACAGAATGGTGTAGCTGAGAGGCAAAATTGTACCCTTATGGATATGGTACGTAGTATGTTATGCAATTCTAACTTACATGTGTTTTTGTGGACTGGGGCATTAAAGACAGTTGTTCATATTTTAAACCGGGTTCCTAGAAAATATGTCCCTAACACTCCTTATGAAATTTGGACAGGTAGAAAACCTAGTTTAAAATACTTACGGGTGTAGGGCTTTCCAGCTGAGGCTAAGATTTTTAATCCACAAATAAAGAAACTTGACTCTAAAACCATTAGTTGCCATTTCATTGGACATTCTGAGAAATCTAAGGGTTTTCGATTTTACTGTCCCTCGCATACCACTAGAATTGTTGAGACTAGGCATGCAGAGTTTTTAGAGAATGGTGATTTAAGTGAGAGTGGTGAGCCTAGAAAAATTGATCTTGAAGAAAACATGTTTTATGTTTCTAATCCTATAATTCAAGAGGGTGAGGCACAACAACCTCCTATTGAGGCGAATGATGCCCTTGAGATGGCTGAGCCACCACCTAATGTTGAATCTCACATTATTGAAAATCATATTCCTAAAATTGTGCAACCTTTACGTAGGTCTGAAAGACCTAGAAAGCCTATTAATTTTGATGATTTTATAACCTATCTTAATGAGATTGACTATGATTCAAGTAAGATTAATGATCCTATCTCCTATAAAGAGGCAATTACGAGTGCTCAATCAACTCAATGGCTTGAAGCCATGAATGATGAGTTGAAATCAATGGAGCTTAATAACATTTGGGATCTTGAAGAATTACTAAAAGGTTTTAAACCTGTTGGTTGCAAGTGGGTCTATAAGATCAAATTAGATCCTAAAGAGAACGTTGAAAGATATAAAACTCGATTGGTTGCTAAGGGTTTCACTCAAAAGGAAGGTGTGGATTATAATAAAATTTTCTCTCCAGTATCTAGGAAAGATTCATTTAGAATAGTCATGGCTTTAGTAGCTCATTATGATTTAGAGTTACATCAGATGGATGTTAAAATTGCATTCCTTAATGGTAACTTGCATGAGTATGTCTATATGGCACAACCAGAAGGTTTTTTGGTTAAAGGCAAGGAACATATGGTATGTAGACTTAAGAAGTCCATATATAGGTTAAAACAGGCTTCTCGACAATGGTATCTTAAGTTTCATGAGGTGATGATTAATTTTGATTTTAAGAAAAATATAATGGATCAATGTATATACTTGAAGGTCAGTGGGAGTAAATTTGTTATTCTTGTTTTGTATGTTGATGATATACTACTTGCAAGTAATAACTTAGATATGTTGTATGAGACCAAACGTTTCCTTTCTAGAAATTTTAATATAAAGGATCTCGGTGAAGCCTCTTATGTTATAGGTATTGAAATTCATCGAGATAGGTCTTGTGGGATATTAGGATTGTCCCAAAGAGCTTATATTGACATAGTTCTTAACAAATACAACATACAAAATTGCTCCCCTACTGTCGCCCATGTTGTTAAGGGTGACAAATTTGGCTCATATCAATGTCCGAAGAATCAACTTGAACGTGATCAAATGAATCTTATTCCCTATGCTTCTGTGGTTGGGAGTCTTATGTATGCTCAAGTTCATACACGTCCAGATATAGCGTATGTAACTGGAATGCTTGGATGTTACCAGTCAAATCCAGGTTTGGATCACTAGAAAGCAGCCAAAAAGGTTTTACGCTACGTACTTACAGGGTACTAAGGATATTATGCTTATATTTAGAAAAACAGATAACCTTGAAGTTGTTGGTTATTCTGATTCTGATTTTGTCAAGTGTAAAGACGAAAAGAAATCTACATCAGGGTACATCATTATGCTTTCAGGAGGCCCTATTTCGTGGAGAACTCATAAGCAAGAGTTAACTACCACTTCCACGATGATGGCAGAATATGTGGCTTGTTATCATGCTACTTGTCACGCCGTATTATTGAGGAATCTTATTTCAGGACTTAAGGTTGTAGATTCCATTTCAAGGCCATTGAAAGTATTTTGTGATAATGATTCTGCTGTTAGTTTTTCCAACAGCACTAGTTCGAGTGGTGCTGGACTATACCTCGACACTAAGTACTTATTTGTTAGGGAAAGAGTTGAAGATCAAAACGTAGTCATTAAGTATATTAGTACGTATGATATGTTAGCAGATCCACTTACGAAAGGCTTACCACCCAAGCTCTTTTTAGAGCATGTTGCCGGCATGGGTTTAACTGATAGTCTTAATTAGTGAGTTATTTTGATGTAAGAACAATTTTGAGCTCGTTGTTTTGAACTTCACATTATGTTTATGGTTTGCTATTCTCTTTATTGTGCACACTTGAGAACTTATGAGCAAACAGTACGGTAATGTTTTAGACCATATGAATGACTTTAATCTATTACCACTTATATAAACTCTATTCATACCTGTTATGCTTAATGTTAATCTTTGTTTTAATAAAAGTACTAATTGTGTAACTAATGGGGATCTTGTGTTAATAGTGACACAAAGATTGTATTAATTCGCATTGGTATTTTTATTTGAACGAGATATAGATATTAAATTAATACTTGGCCAAATTAATGATTATAAGTGTTATGTTTTGTATATAAATAGTATTTTGGCCAAGTGGGAGAATGTTGGAATATTTTATTCCTTATGTGGCCTTTACTATTTATGTAATTATTGGGCTTACATCCATCCTAAGATTGAGAGAGGCAATTGAAGACCTTCACCCTTAAGCGCAGCGGAAGTGTGATACATACAAGATGGCTTCTCTCAATTCATGTAAGTACTTAATATTATTATTATTGATTTTATTTTATTCTATGCAATAACACGTTCTGGTATAATTAAATTAACATGAATCACTCATTGAGTTGCCACTAGTGATTATATATATAGAGAGAGAGAGTTGAACATTTTAATCATTTAAAACACAAAGCTGAAAATCTTAATCATTTCAATGACTTATACTTTATATTTTGAACATCCGAATCAATTAAATGGCGTAGATGTAAATCAGAAAATATGGTACTAATTATGCGTGTGATAGATCTATGTTGGTCGATGTAGATGATAATGGAGGCAAACGGTTGTAAACGGTCAAATCTATTTAATTTTGGTGTTTCAGATATGGGGTTGAAGATGGTTGCAGATCTTTGTTCGGTTTGATTTGTGGTTGATGATGGTTTCAAATGTTTTAATTTTTTTTAATTAATTATGTTTGCTATTTTTTATTCTTGTCCTTTATATTTAATTAAATGATTTAAGTTTGATTTCAAAATTTGTTTTTTTGTTACAAATGTGCATTGATTTGTCATGTCATATTTCTCTTTTTTGTGGAATCTTATGTGACAAATCTGTTTAAAGTCAACTTAACGTAACGGATTTTGTGACGTTTTGAAAAAAAAAATCAGTTCAGTGAGTCGATTGTAAAAAATTTACACAGCTAGTTAAAAGGATTGTTTTTCATTTCCTTTTCCATTCTAAAGGAAATTAAGATTGGTTTTAAATCTGGGCCAATTGTTCGGCTGTATTGAATATTGATGAACCGGATCCTTGACCAGACTTGTTCTCATTTTTTATTTGTTTTTTTTCTTGGCAAACAACAGAAAATTTGTGAACATCTTTTCAAGATTCAATTTGGAAAAAAATGGAATAATCTATATTTTATTTTATTTATTTAGGAGAAGTTCTCAACAGGACTTATAATTATTAAACCTTGGAAACCTCATTAAAACCTCTCTGATTCTCTATTTATATTTCTGATCATCTTCCTACTTATTCCATTACCGGAAGTATCCCGACGGCTTCAGATCATCAAGGATACTTGTGACTTCTTTCTTTTACAGGTTGGATCGACATTCCTTCAATCTAATCAGAACTAGAGAAATATCATTTCTAACAGAGATCTTTTACAACCAAAAACGAAATACACTGAGTGAATATTTCGGAACCACAAAGTAGAAAAAGAAAGACCAATAATTTAAGCTGGAGCAGTAACCCATAGACTATCCTATTTCCTTGATGACCAATGTTGGAACTTGTGACTAATAATATAGAAGTCATTGGAAAAGGCTAAATATGGGCGTAACAGTAATGGTGTCAGACTTATCTGATACATGAGAGTTTTTGTTATGGTGGCGCGGGACGCGCTGGGTGAAGGCTTGGAGTGGCGCGGGGCGCGCCACGGAACGCTTGTAAGCTGCGCAGGCCGCGCCGGTCAGCGGACAGAATTTTTTCTAGGTTATTTTTGGAGGAACATTACATGAATCGGTATATAATGTGAAATAGTAGTTAGAATAGAATAAGAGGATAAATACTATCTATCAGAAAGTTCTCTATGTAAACAAAAAAAAAGAATCATCAATAAACAACAACCCGCCTGTGGAGTACTCAAATTGGAGAACCACGTAAATCTCTTGTGTTATTTTTAATTCTCTATCGTTTATGTGCATGTGTGATCTTATATTCTAACAACGAACATAGCTAAACGACACCTCATTGAGATTTACATGCAAAGAAAGATAACTTTCTAAGATAGAGCTTAAATAAGACGATCTAAGTATTAATCAACTATGAGATAACACTAGCAGTCACTCCACTATATGATTGGACAACCAAGCTTCATAGTAACATAAATCAAGAGCACCACACAATTAAAGGTGAAGTTACTTGGCATTTTTGTAACACCTGCACCTAAAACAGTGCCCAGCGAGTCACGAATAACATAACCAAGGCCAATAAAACTCTTGCTACGTTTGGTGTGTTTGATTGTTCTATTAGAATAAAATGAATCATTCTCATTCCTCTCAAATATATGAATTTTATTCATTAGGGAGGGTATATATGGAATAATTCATTCCACAGCTAGAATGAAATTAATCATTCTATTATTCATTTCATTCTTTCAATCCAAACGTAGCATTACTTTTACTGAAGTATCACGGTGGATCTTCACTAATTTTAGGAAAATCACATCTCGGACAGTTCGAAGAAACCCCCAAATGCCGCTGTCGGAGAAGATGTCTACCGGGAAGAAATCTTTTACAGACTTTCCAAATAATTAAACAGGCGAATTTTAGGAGGGCAATGTAAATGCCAAATAAATTTCCACATATTCTTATTACCTAACCTAAGGAAGAAGATCCACAGTTCAGACAGCGATCCACAAGAAGCAAAGCATCATCAAAGCATTTAGAATCTCTAAACCCCCTATACCACTCTCAAGTTTGGAGGTGTATAAATCAAACCAGTTTCCCAATTAATACCCCTAAATAAATCAAACTTCAAGAAAGTGAATCAAACTTCAAGAAAGTGAAACAAACATAAAATCAAATTATATATCTATGTGCAAACTTTTTCTTTTATATCTATGTGCAAACTTATTCTTTCAGTACTGCCTCCCGACAGGTAGAGCAGTGGATCAAGTCGAAAGTATGTCTACACACAAAAAGTTCCCATTCGAGTGAGAATTCACTAAAAATGTGAAAACATTATTAAAAAGGTGTGTGTGTGTGTGTATATATATATATATATATATATATATATATATTTGTGTCAGATTTTTTGGTTGCTAGTTACATAGATAAGTATTACATGTGATATATAACTCTTCTGAAGAAATATATGTGATTGACAAGTCCACAATTTTCTTTTGTGAGTGCACGCAATTGAAGGTTTCGTCGTTGAATCTTGGAGGGTGAACGTCATGGAGTTTCATCTGCACTGGAAAGTTTATAACCAGGTGAAGGCTTAAATCACTTTTTAGACAAGAAAGAGCTTTCTACGCCTCGACTTCCGAGGATAAGTTGTTCCAATTTACTTTTATATTCGTCTTGTTATTTCTACTCCATATTCCAACAAGAGCAACTACAAAAATGTCGTTAGATGTATATTTTATTGAAAGCATCATTTTTGTTATAACAATATCAACCGTTATTTTGATAGGTGGCTGATATTTTTAGAACAAAAATAATGTTACCAAAGCAATAAGTGTTGTGTAAAGTGTCAAATGTCGCTAAACTAAGGGAGAATAGTACTTACCAAAGCATTAAACCAGAAGAGATTGATAACTTCACCAAAGGAATCATATCAAAGAAGGCAGCTTTGGTAAATCCTCTCCAAGTCATAGGGCACCAGCCACCAAAAATGTACACAAACTCTGCAAAAACTATTAACCAGCTAGAAATGACCATTGCTCCCATTGCACCACGAACTCCCAATGCTTACTTGTTAACAAAAATCCATGATAAAATCACATGAAATACAAAGGAAAAAACCGATATCCACCCAATTAATGATCATGTTCTTTAGCTGTTTGCCGTACAAGTAGCATCTGCTCCTCCGGTGCTTTTTCCATAACCTTCACAATCATATGGCCATGTATAATTTGCTAAAAAATCATCTAATAAGGGGATAAGGGAGGAGGGAGAGAGAGAGAGAGAATGGTTTTGTTTAGTAGCAAGTCTTGCAGGCATGATGACCAGAGATTGAGATATATTAGGTGGTGTTTGATAAAAATTAAAAATGACTAATTAATATCTGATTGATTAATATATCTTAATAAATTAGATCATTTGAGTGAACAAATGACTTAAAAAACTGTTTGATAACTAAAAATTATAAAATATTTGAATGACTTAAATTTAAAAGTAGCTCAAGTTGTCTTTTCAAAATCAATGATGATATTAAAATTTGAAACGGAAGGAGTACAATATTTATAGACTTCATAGATTTAAAATTTTCATTAAGAGACAACTCTTAATGATTTAGATTTATATCTTCACCTTATCGATTAAGAGAGACGATAAGAGGCAAACAAAATTTTACTAAACTTTACAGAATCAGGATCCTCTATGAGGATTTCTCTGTGAGGATCTTGTGAGGGTTTTGTTGTGGGATTGACAACACATTAAAAAGGAGATCCAACGGCTCACAAATTTTATCAAGAAATTTTAAAAAATTATATGTAAAAATAAACGCGTTTAGTGACTTTTAATTTTCTGTTAACTTATAAACAAAATTCTTATCAAAACGTTGTGAACCGTTGAATCTCCTTTTTAATGTGTTGTCAACCCCACAACAAAACTCTCACAAGATTCTTACAGAGAAATCTTCATAGAGGATCTTGATTCAACTTTACCCTCTTAACGAATTAGATATGGAATTGTTAAGTATTAAGAGGTAAATGAACACTACCTTAGTGGGATTAAGAATAAATTAACTAAAGACTAAAGATTAACTATTATTACTATTTGCAAAGGCACATGTTCATGTTCAAGTTTAATAATTAGTAGATATCAAAAGAAGTAACCAACATGCTGAAAAAGTTAAGTTTCCTTTAGGTTCCCCTCCCTGACTACTTTTCCAAGTTCCTTCTAAACTCTGAGATGAAATGTAACCCACCAAGCCTCTATTGGTTCAATGATAAAACAATTACTTATAAAATTTTGGGTGTAAGAGACGCCTTGGAATTCATTTTTGCCAAAGCAGGGATGTTAAAATTACAGCTAATACTAGGGAAAAAAATAATTATAAATATATTTTATTTAGCAAAAAAAAAAATGTAACCCTAGAACCAAATTATAATAGTACAGGTTCTAAAGTAATTTATTTTTTATTAAGAAAAGATGAATTGACTATCGATCATTTTAATGTATAGTATAATTGTACTTGTATAACATTGAATTGTATAATCTACTCCCTCCCACACATCCCCCAAAAAAAAAAAAAAAAAAAAAAATTATTGAACAGGCATTAGAAGAAACTTGTGGGGCGGCGTGTTCAATGCCAGGATTCATAATCTGCAACAATCCAATATAATTTCCCAGTTTTAAGGGAAAAATATAATGATTCAGATATCCAAGGACAGTGCGTGGACGCTGCCCCCCATTCACAAATAATTCGGTTATTTTGTTTTCTAATTGCTTCCTTAAAGATCACTCCAAAACTGCAGACTCGCTGTGAATTGAAATATATATATATATGGCAGTAATGCCAGCTCCCTAAACGTTCTGGTAAGTTATGTGTGACAGAGACTGGCCAAAGAGCAGTTATTTTTATTTAATTTTTAATTTTTTTAACTATAACTTGATGAAGCCTGACATCATCAATGAGAAATCTGACCTACGGAGATTTATATATTACATTAATTAAAATTTTCAGATAAAATAAAGATTCATTTCTCTCTCTCATTATTATAATGTCACATTCCAACACATTTTAAATCTGGATCATGAAATGGATAGGATCCTAATTATTTTTTAAGGTCACAGTAGTGTATAAATTATTTTTAACACAGCAAATGACTAATTTAACGAGTAATTATGTAGAAACAAACTAATTATACATGCATAAAATCTTGAAATAAATTAAAATAATTTTCCACGTTTAAGGGGGCAGCATTCACAGAACTGAACATTGTTGTCCAAATCAAGTCAGTTTGCCCGGCAAACTGTGGATATTGGGTTCCTTTCCATCACAACATTTACATCATATTTTTATGAAGCTAGCCACAGAATTAAGAACTTATGGAAGCTAACTCACCTTGTATATAAAGCCTAATCCCTCAATGCCCAAATGTACCTCCTCATTCAGTAATTAGAAAATCATAGTGATCATATATATATATCCTTTTAGTTTGCACACAATGGCTTTATCTCTGGAAAGAAAATTCATCATTGCTGCATTGATACTTTTAGGAGCATGGGCTTCTCAAGCCACATCACGCACACTTCCCAAAATGTCCACAGCAAATAAACATGAGCAATGGATGGCTCGATATGGACGTGTGTACAAGGATGAAGCAGAGAGGGAAATCCGTTTCAAGATATTCAAAGACAACGTGGAGTTCATAGAATCATTCAACAAAGATGGGAAAAAGGCATACAAGCTAGGCATTAACGAGTTTGCAGACCAAACAAATGAGGAGTTTCAAGCCTCTCGAAATGGATACAAGCTAAAATCCAATCAAAAATCATCTCAAAGTATGCCGTTTAGGTATGAAAATGTGACAGCAGTGCCATCTAGCATAGACTGGAGGAAGAAAGGAGCTGTTACCCCTATTAAGGATCAAGGTCAATGTGGTAAGGCAACCCAAATTTCCCAAACTCGTGAAAATATATAGCATATATAGCTAAACTTTCCACTTCCATTAATTCTTTTCAACCACTAACCAAGTGTACTTTTTATTATCAACAATAGGAAGCTGCTGGGCATTTTCAAGCTGCCACAGAAGGAATCACTCAACTGAAAACTGGAAAACTGATCTCACTCTCGGAGCAAGAACTGGTGGATTGCGACAAAAAAGGGGAAGATCAAGGTTGTGAGGGTGGCTACATGGAAGATGGCTTTGAATTTATAGTAAAGAACAAAGGGATTGCTCTTGAAGCATCTTACCCATACACGGCAGATGATGGAACTTGTAACGCTAAGAAGGAAGCTTCCCATGCGGCCAAGATCAGTGGTTATGAAAAGGTACCTGCCAACAGCGAGGCGGCTCTGTTGAAGGCAGTGGCTAATCAGCCAATATCAGTTTCTATAGATGCAAGCGGGTCTGCATTCCAGTTTTACTCGAGTGGGGTTTTCACTGGAGAATGTGGAGCAGACCTAGATCATGGTGTTACTGCAGTTGATTATGGGACTACAAGTGATGGCACCAAGTATTGGTTAGTTAAGAATTCTTGGGGCACGAGTTGGGGAGACAGCGGATACATAATGATGCAAAGGGGTATCACTGATAAAGAAGGCCTCTGCGGTATTGCTATGGATGCTTCCTATCCTACTGCTTAGACATTCCCAAACTATATGTGGATTTGAATCTCAATTTCAACTAGCTTATATATGTGTTTTGTGTATTTGGTGCAAGTGTGCAATACAGTCGTATGTATATAAAGTTTCTAAATGAATCAATGGCATAATGTTGTTGTACATCTTTACAATTCATATCCTCACAAGTATGAATTCATTTGATCTAAAGATGCAATTCGGGTAAAAAGAAAAAGCTCCCCCCCCCCCCCCCCCCCCCCCCCAAAAAAAAAAAAAAAGAAGCATAAATGAAATGAACAAAAGTCCTGCCTCATAAACATTTAAATAGAGGAACAGTGCATAATATCAACATCGTAAAATCTATGGAAATAGACCATGGTTATGATGGTGCTGACCAGAATCCAACATGAAGGTGAGTACTATGGAGTGTGGGATAGGGATTATTCAATCTTGCAATCTTCATCATGCATGTCGCATGACTGTCAAGACTGGAGTGGGAAAATTTGATACTGCAATCCATGCATTTACATATGTTCCAAGGCCTAGACAATGTTGATGATTTCAGAAGCTTTATAGCTTAAAGGAGGCAACTAATAAATTTCACCATCATACATCAAACAAATTTAAAGGTGTAAACGAAATGAACCAAGTCGTAACAGATGATAATAAGTAATTTCAAATTTGACTCAAACTTTAAATTCATACACTAATTGGAATTGTATTTTAAAAATTTATTCAGATTTGACTCGACATTACCTAATATTTATTATTTCAAATTCGATCCGACTCGGATCGAATTATATTAAAACTACTCGCGAGCTTAAAATTTGAGTCTACATAATAACTAGTTTTATAATAAATATAATTATAAATTGAATTTGTTGTTTTATTTATAAATGAGAAAATATATTTACTATTATACTTTACAAATATAAAATCACAATTAAAATTAAAAATAAAAATGAAACAAAATAATAATAATTAATTATACTAATTTGATTTAATTTTGTATATATTTTAAGAGAATGTATCGAGTATTTAATCGAATTTGTATCAATCGAATATGTATCGAATCACAATCGAGAATTCATGTAGTTTGAATCTTAATCAAGTCGAGTATAACATTGCTTAGATTCTACTCATATTTTTATTCGAACTATTTTTTATACTCAGATTTGGATCATATTATTAACGAATCTGAGTCTCGCTTGTATTTTTTCGAATTGAACCTGAATCAAGCACGAACCAAACAGCCTTAATCAAAATATCATAATAGGATTATTCTAACTTCTATTACAGCTTACAAGCCTAGAGGCTAGAGATCAAGTGCTTATATAAGCCTAAAAATTAAGTCCTCAATGTTCTTATCTGAGCTTCCATCTTCATCAACAGCCTCTTTAGCCAACTCCTTCCACTTAACAGCATTCCTTATAAGCTCATCCCTTTTCTTCCCCTCCATAACTTCCTTCAAACACACCCCTATTTCTTCCCTCGTAACGATACCACTTTCATTAACCTTCACACGAACACCCCGCTCGCCAAACCTCCATTATAAACTTAGAGTTAGTCGGTTGATCCGTCCACTGCGGCATTGCCACCATCAGCACTCCCGAGCATAGCGCCTCCAGCGTCGAGTTCCACCCACAATGTGTCATAAAACACCCTACCGCCCGGTGTGCCAAAACTTTGAGCTGTGGACACCAGTTCACAATCAAGCCTTTGTCCGATATTTTTGACACAAAATTGTTGGGAATTTTACCCTCTTCGGATCCTCTAACTACCCATAAGAAGTAGTGGCTGCTGCTCAAAAGGCCAAATGCTAGTTCCTCCATTTGTTCTTCTCCAAGGTTGGCTAAGCTGCCAAAGGATATATAGACAACTGAGTTATTTGGCTTTGTGTCTAACCATTTCATGCAAACGTCGTCGTTTGGCTTGAAGAGAGTGATGCCATAATCTTTGTCATCCTCCAAACGCTTGTCCAAGTAAATTGATGGAATAGTTGGTCCTATGGTCTTGATTGGCCATTTGCTTGCCATCCACTTCACCAACTGGTGGACATGAATTATAAATCATTAATTAGCTATTTTTTATGAGAGATAAAATTACATGCATATATATATTCACCAAACCAAAATCTGACTCATCTAAAGTTCAACACGATTTAATTTATTTAACTTTTAATCGAACTCGACTCATAATTTCAAATTCTTAGCACCTAGAAATTGAATACAAATAAACCCATCAAAAGTATTTGCAAAAATATATAATCGTTGAATTTGATCAAAATTCTTAAAACCTGAATCTCTATACGATTAAATAAATCCGACCTGGTCTCATACCCCAAGAGAAGCACATATCAAAATATTCCGAGTCCTTTTTGAGTTTTGAGAGTGGGAATAATCTTAAGAACATTCGTCATGATAAGAGCCTAAATAACATCCTTCTAAGTAATCATAATAAGAGCCTAAATAAAATGTATGGATAAATCTCACCTCTAAACATTCCTAATAATACCAAAATAAAGTGTTTGGAGAAACATACCTCATTTTCAAGCTTATCAAAAGAATTAAACAAGAGCCAATCTGCTCCCTCAATATTTGAGAATTGGCTGATATTAATGCTCAATAAATTTTGGTACAACTTCATATCAGGCAACTCATTGATCCCCAACAATGGCATAGCTGGCAAAGACACATTTTTCCCTTCTAAAGGTACCTTCAATATGCCTTTATACATATGGTAATAAATTGCACAAACACTACAAGACTGAGTGAAAAAAGCAGCTGCCTTTAGCCCAAGCCCTTTTGCAATGTCCAAAACCCATGGCATCATTGAGTCATAAACAAGGAGATTAACAGGGATGCACTGTTTTTTAATAATCTCGGGCAAGGTTTGCGACACGACGTAGTTAATACGCTCTGTGAATGCGTCCATGCTCTCGGGTTTTTTGATCTCGTAGCCATCCGAGATGGACTCGATTTGAATCGAGCCCATCTCAGGTTTCATGGACTTGTTAATGGTGGTGGTGAGGAGTAGGGTTACTTGAGGGCCTTTGGAAGCTAAACGTTTGGAGAATTGAAGCATTGGGTTTATGTGGCCTTGAATTGGGAAAGGGATTACTAGAATATGAGCTTTACTCTCCATTTACGCTCTCTCTCTCTTCTCTCTTACTTGGAATGAGTAATATAGAGAAACATTATATATACTATTTTCTTGTGACACTATATTGCATGTATAATTAAGAAAATGATAAAATACGAAAAGGGATAAGATAGGAATTTTATTAAATCCGGAGAACAATATAAAAAAATAATTAACCTCCGAACCGTCCATTGAATTGAAGCGGTTACATGGATAAAAGTAAGAATGACATAACTATTACTGAAAAAAATTTCTAAGTCTCCCAGCATGCTATGTATTCTTTACCTCCGAACCGTCCATTGCTCGAAGCCGGTATGTTCCTGGCTTCGGCACTCCTATCACCTCATAAGGCCCCTCCCAGTTGGGCATTAGCTTGCCAGTGTTCTGGGGGGTCGATGCCTCCGACTCTCGGAGGACTAAATCTCCTACTGCAAACCTCCTCAGCTTCACCTTCCGATCAGTAGTGTCGGGTCATTCACACCGATAGATCGTCAATCTCATCATAGACGAATCCCGAACTTCATCTAATAAATCCAAATTCGTTCTCAAGCCTTCCTCATCAGATAGCTCTTCAGATTGGTCAACCAAGGGTAGGAGATCCGATCTCAACAGAATGAGTGCATCACCCCAGATGCCACCGAATGGAGAATCCTCAACAGTAGTCCCGGGGTAGTCCGATACGCCCACAAAACCGATAGCAGCTCTTCGGGCCACCGACCCTTCAATTCGTCCAGCCTCCGCTTTATCCCGTTGAGCAGGGTTCGATTGATCACTTCCACTTGACCATTTGACTGAGGGTGAGCAACCGAAGTCTTGCGGTGTTGAATCCCTAACTCTTTCAGAAAGCCCTCAAATTTTGACCCCACAAACTGTCTGCCATTGTCTGAGACAACTATCATCGGGATACCGAACCGGTAGACTACTCCTTCTTTAAAAAACTTCAAACACTCCTGTTCGGTGATCTTTTGCAGTGGCTTGGCCTCAACCCACTTCGTCATATAATCGATTGCCACGATCACAAAGCTAACTTGTCCCTTAGCTTTCGGTAGAGGCCCCAGGATGTCGATCCCCCATACTGCAAAGGGAATAGGGGACAAGACAGAATATAGTTCTTCAGGAGGTTGATGCGGTATATTACTATTAAGCTGGCACTTGGGGCACCTCCTAACGAACTCCTTTGCCTCAGTGTAGATAGTCGACCAGTAATACCCCTGCCTCAAAATCTTATGTGTCAGTGACTTTGCTCCCATGTGATCTCCACAGATCCCTTCATGTACCTCCCGAAGTGTGTAGTCTGCCTCTGAAGGAGTCAAGCATTTGAGCAGTGGAGAGCTAAAGGCCCTTCGATATAGGTCTCCATCTATGAGGACGAAGTTCGAGCTTCGATGTTTGACTTGCCTAGCCAGGATTTGGTCCAAATGGAGGGTCCCGTCAGCCAGGTATGAGATATAAGGCGTGAGCCAGCAATTGAGTCGGTTTAAAGCCAGAACTTCTGTCTTCGGGACACTGGGCCTCTCCAGAACCTCCAGGTACACTGATCCATTGAAAGAGCTTGCTTCAGTGGTTGCCAATCTCGCCAACGCATCTGCTATTATATTATCTAACCGGTCCACCCCCTGACAACTGTACGATTTGAAGTACATAAGCTTATCCTTTACCTCGGCCAGATATTTTGATATCCTTTCCCCCCGAGCCTCGTACTCCCCCGATAACTGTTTGACCACCAGCTGTGAATCAGTGTAAATAATCAACCTCTGTACCTCTAAGCTCCGGGCCAACCGTATCCCTGCTAAGATGGCCTCATACTCTGCTTCGTTGTTTGTGGCCTTGAAACCAAACCGAATAGCTTGCTGAACCTTGAACCCTTCAGGACTTGTCAGGATGACCCCTGCTCCACTGACATCCGAAGTTGATGATCCATCCACGTATACGGTCCATGAGGTCTGGCCTGGTTGGGCTTCGGCCACTATACTCACATCCGACTCTGTAAAAGAACACTCTATCATGAAATCTACCAACGCCTGTCCTTTGATTGCCGTTCGGGGATGATACTTTATAGCAAACTGTGTCAGCTCCATCGCCCAAGCAGCCAACCGACCTGATACTTCAGGTTTGTGCAAAATCTTCTTTAAAGACTGATCCGTGTATACCACTATTGACCGACCCTAGAAATAGTGCCTGAGCTTCCGGCTAGCAATTATCAAGGCATAGGCGAGCTTTTCCAGGTTTGGGTATCTTGTCTCTGCGTCCCGAAGAATGTGGCTGACATAGTATACCGGAACTATTTTCCTCCCTTATCCCTTACCAGTGCCGCCCCCACTGCCATCGGGCTCGCAGCCAAATATAAGTATAAAGGTTCTGAAGGGATTTGTTTCATCAATAGCGGTGCCGAACCCAGATACCTCTTGATCTCTTGGAACGCGTCTTCGCATTCTAAAGTCTACTGGAAACTCTTATCATTCTTTGGACCCTTGAGAGTGTCAAAAAAGGGGAGACATCTTTCAGATGACCTTGACACGAATCTCCTAAGGGCAGCTATTCGGCCCGTCAGCCTCTGTACATCCGTGTACGTCTTTGGAGATTTCATGTCTAAGATCGCCGCAATTTTTTCTGGATTAGCTTCGATCCCCCTTTTACTGACCAAGTATCCGAGAAATTTTCCTGAACCTAATCCGAAGGCGCACTTGGTCGGGTTCAGTCTTAGTTTGTGTTTTCGTACTGTTTCGAAGCAGTCTTCTAGGTCTTCCAGATGATCCCGGGCTGACGTGCTTTTTACGATCATGTCGTCCACATAAACTTCCATGCTCTGACCCAGCTGCTTCCTGAATACAAAATTCATCATCCTCTGGTAAGTTGCCCCCGCGTTCAGCAACCCGAATGTCATCTTCCGATATGTGTATATGGCCCGATGAGTGATAAAGCTTGTCTTCGGGATATCATCCTTGCACATCAAAATTTGGTGATATCCCGAGAAAGTATCCATGAAACTTAACATTCCATACCCCCGAAGTGGCATCAATCAGCTGGTCTATGTTGGGTAGAGGGTAGAAGTCTTTCGCATGCCTTATTCAGATCCGTAGTAGTCGATGCACGTACCTCCACTTCCCATTTTGCTTCGAACCAATACCACATTCGCCAAACCATTTCGGATAGTCTATCTCAAGATGAATCTCGCCCAAATAGATTTACCAATCTCTTCATCTATGATCTTTCGTCTTTTCGGCTTAAGATCCTTTTTTCTCAGATCACCAACTTTCTCTTCTGTTCAGATGTAACTGCGTAACGCTACCGATTCGCTTACTTACCGTGACGTCGCAAGGCTCCCAAGCAAAGATATCGGCATATACCCGAAGCAAGTCCACCAGACCAGTTCATAGTGGTTCTGTTAACCCTACCCCGATCTTGATTAGTTTTTCTGGGTTACCTGGTATCAATTCCACATCCTCTGTTTCTTTTGTCGCTAGTGTCGTGGGTTCAGTACTACTCTCAGTGAACGGTTCTATCTCGATGGTCATTGTTTGTTTCTGCTTGCTGACCTGGATTCCTGAGGAAATCAAAGTATTTCGATAACACCTTCGGGCGATATCCAGATCCTCTTTTACCTCCCCAATCCCGTCCGGTGTCGGAAACTTGATTTTGAAGTGAGGTATAGAGGTCATCGTCATAAGATCGCCTGTCATTTTGGCCTCCCCAAGATGGCGTTGTAAGCCGAATCCACTTGTACTACAAAAAATTTTACCATTATTTCTGCTTCCTGAGGGGTTGTGCCGAACCTGACGGGTAGCTCTATCGTACCTGACACGATTACAGGGTTGCCACTGAAACCGTACAACGGACCTTCTCCTCCCAATTCCATTTTCTTTCCCCCCAGATCCATCTTCTGATAGGCATGGGTGTAGAGTACATCGACCGAGGACCCGTTGTCGATCATCATCCTTTTCATATCTATTGGCCCAACCTATGCCGTTATTACCAGTGCCCCGTCATGTGGTTCGATGTGGTCGGTAGGATAGTCTTCGTCCGAGAAGGAGATGGATACTCCTGGATATGCCCTATCCTTTCTGGGCAACGAACCAGTTACCGCCAACACGGCCTCGAGGTGCCCATTCCTCTTCTTTCCCGTTACACGCCCTACCGACCCGCCCGAAATCACATCAATGACTCCTGCCAGGGTGTGGTTGATCATGTTTTCCGGTCGTTTTCTACTCTCCTCCCGGGGGACTTCTAAGCCTTCTCGACCAACCACATATTGCACCAGCTGCCCGTTCTGAACGTTCTTTTCTATCAGGTCTTTCAAATTATTGCAATCCTCCATCGTATGTCCCCGACTCTGATGATATGCATAATACTTGTTCCGACCCCTTTTCCCAGGCTTCAGGATTGTCTGGCATGGTTCGAAAAAGGGCTTGTTTCGCATCTCCTCCAGTATTTTAGCTCGATCTGTGTTGAGAGCGGTGTAGACTTTGTTGACATTTTTACTCGGGAAGGGTGGTCTTCCACTGCCCGACCCTCCCGGATTGTAGCTTTTCTTACTATAATTTTCCGACCTCCCCTGATTATCCGACTTCTGATAACTTTGTTTATCTCGATCCCTGGACTTCTCATAAGACTGGGAGTGTGGTTTGAAGTTCCCCATTACCTCTTCAATTGCTATGTGGCCCTCGGCTCGGTGGAAGGCCTCTGTCAGATCTGTCGGGGGATTGATTACTAAGTCTTTCATCAGCTTCTTCGATTTCCCAATGTCCAATCCTGTTGTGAAGAATCCCAAGGCTTGTGGGGAATTCAACTCCGCCACCGATCCCACAGCCTCACGGAACCTTTTGACATACTGACCCAGGCTTTCATCTGAACTCTGCCTGCCCTGCATGAGTGAGGCCGTGATCTTTCCTCGCCTCTTGTTACTCCCGAACCGAGCGTGGAATTTCTCCCGCAGATCATTCCATGAATTAATTAACCCCACCGCCAGGGTCCCCATCCATTCTCGGGCGCTCTTCTTAAGAGTAATCGCGAACATATGACACTTGGTCGCGTCAGAATACCCGTAGTATGTCATCAGCCTGTCATATCCGTCTGAATGGTCATACGGATCCCCGAGCCCATCATAAGTCTCCATCGGGGGCATTTTCTTTTTGGGATCAGCTATCTCCTGATTAATTTTGGGCGAGAAAGGCGACCCCAAGCATGCCGAAGGTGTCCCCACCGAATTCTTTGCCGCCAGCAACTTCTCCAATTCTGCCACTCTTCGAGCGAGGGGGTCGGCCTCCTCTTTACGAGGGGACGATCTGTGTTTGTCCCTCCCATATTCGGGAGACGCGTCCCGCCTCCTTAATCCCGACCTGCCTAGACGTTCCGATCGTTGCTCTGCTGAACGGCTCCTTCTTCGATTTCGGGCATCCCTCGAACGGCTTCGATACCTGCTCCTTCTGTTATCGGTTTCTCCCCGTCGGGGTGAGCGGGATCGGCTCCGATGCCTGCGCCTCCTAGAGGATGCCTCCTGTTCTCCTGCCATGTCCGCCAACTGCCGTTTGAGTTCATCCTGCTGAAGACGCAGGGCGATCATGGCATCCTTATTCTGCTGCATCTTCTTCTGGAGGATAAACTCTCTCTGATCTCGACTGCCCTCGCCACGGCTCTTCCCATGCACCTCCAAAGACCAAGTGAGTGATTCTCGCCTGCCCATAGCACGGGTTGGGGTAATGCTTATTGTCATGAAAGAGTCTTCTCCGGGGAGCCACAGTGCCTCCCGCTTCTCCTGGATTCTCGAACCTAGTTGCATTTTTTACCAACCCCTCACCTGGGTGGTCTGGTGCGTTTTGGCTTTTTCACTACGAAATAAAGATACTCCACGCCGCCATAGCTTCTCAAAAAAAAAGGTCGGTTGTGATCATTGACGTAACACTAAAGCCCTCCTTCTAGCGCCAATGTTAACGCCAAGTTTTTTGCGTAAGGCCCAATCACGTAATCCACGCTACTGGAACTCCGCATAATAACAGATCACACAGAAGCTTGATTGGCTTGTCTTGGCCAGGGGATAGCCCGGTGTGAAAATAAGTACAGGCCGTTACAAGGTTTAACAATGGAGGCTAAGTGTTTAGTGCTCAAAAGTATGTATTACCTGTTAATTGTAACCCTGACCTTGTATTTATAATGATCTCACCGCCTTAGAATCCTTCTTCCAGTCGTAATTGGACTCCTAGTTATGGTAATTACCATAACTTGGGTCCAACATAATCTCCTTAAAAGATGCAAGTAGAATCCAATCTAATCGCTACCTTTGGAGTTACCGTATTTATTTATAATTGGGACGTCCAACTCGCAGACGCAGGAGGCCCATCGAGACAGCCCAAATCGCTCTAATGTCAGTCCGGGTCTTTACCAAAGGACGCTGCAGACCCAACCCCGAACAACACACAACAGTGGCACCGGATCCAAATTTCAAGGGACTTGACATCGAACCCAAGCCATCCTTCAAAGTGAGGGTCCAGCCTCAAAGGACTCGGACGCCGTCTCGAACACCTCCGTCTTTGCCATGGGCATCGGCCCAATGAACTCATACAGCTCCTCTGATGTCGGGCCTTCAGCCCAAGTGAAGGTCGGTAAACCGCTCCCGAACAGGAAGGATAAAATACTAATATAATTAAAGTTATCAGGGCAAAAGTTGAAAAAATTAAGCTTTTAGAATAAAATAGAAATTATTTAAAATTTGTCGGATAAAATAAAAAGAGCGAAAAAGTATAAATTCAGAGATAAAATAGAAATAGAGAAACTTTAAGGGACGTATGAAGGCTTATGTATAAAGACAAGAGGGGATAAGGTTTGAATAGGAAAGATTAATGATGGGGTTGGTGGTTGTTATGGGCAGTGTCATAAGGTGTGAACTGATCTAGCAATTGGACAAAGTACTGATGGAAGCTAAATTGATACATGACCCTTTAGATAATGATGAAGGCATGCATGGAACAGAGATTATAGAAGAGGGACTAGGATATGTTTTGAGTTTATTAATTTTAGGGGTTAAAATGGGATCTAAATTTAGATATTAAATACATTAATTACATAATTAAATACATTAATTACATAATTAAATCATTAATTACTGTATTAATTACACAATCATTGTGACTGAAATTGTATTTTTACATAATAATATTATATTTTCACATCTTTTCTCTCACTCGAATAGTGAATAGGTTTTAAATTCATGTGTGAGAGTGGGTGTGCAGTATTATATTTTTATGTAGAAATATCAGTTTTTTTGTAATTTCTTCACTCCTTTTTTAGTAATTATTTTGAGAGTAGACACATAATTAAGAAATATAATTAATGTTCTGAGTAATTGATTAAAATAGGTATAAAAGTATCAATATTAGTCTTGGATGTGAGTTTGAAAAAATAAGAGAGTTCGTGAAAGTAGAAAGAGAAGGTTTCTCATTGTAGTATAATTAATACCTTACCTATACAACAAGGCATGAAAACAAGTTGATTAGGTTTATTTTATTTTTAAAATTTTGCTGAGTTTTAATGAGTTTGTCCTGAGTTTAGCAACAAAAGTTAACAAAATTGGTTTGCGAAAAATCTGTATACTAAATATAATTAGAATAATAATGAATCATTGGCTGAATTAACTGAGACGTTTTGGGTTAGTCCTGAGTTGACTCAATCAACAGTTACTTTTTATTTTTACTACTCTCCTATTCGTGATTAAACGACGTTTTAGGAGTTTAATTTTATTCTATATAAGTATGTCGTTTTGAAATCTCTATGCTAATATTGCACTATTTTTTTCCTAATTTACCTCTATTTAATATGCTTAGTAAATACAATTGTGGAGAGAGAAATAATTAATTAGGGACAATTGTGGAGAATGAGAAGAGACAATTGTGGAGAGAGAAATAAATAATTAGGGACATAAAAGACATTTTGTGTTATTTCTTAATAAGTGTGTTTAACTCTAAAATATCATTTAATCTGAATAGGATGGAGTAAAATACTTTAACATATTATTTCTAATTTCACTAGAATGAGTTATGATTAAGTTAAAACATATCACTCATTATCCTAATTATCATCATTAAAGATATATTCTTAATTTTTTTAATACAAAGACTATATTTTTTAGGTTAAGTTAGGATGACTGCTTTTTGGGTTTTGAAGGCTTTCCACTTAACCACCTTGTAGTCAAGAAAGCTACATTTAAACTCCTGACTTTTTGAGTTGAAGTGAAAACGTCACCTTTTCCATCCAACTTAACCGTGTGTGTATATCAAACGCCAAAAGCGCGTGAAAAGAGCTATAACAATTAAAAAAAACATGATAAATGTCTAAAATACCCTTCTTCCTCTCTTCTCCTCTTATTCTCCGACCGAGCTCTCTCACCTACATCCTCTCTCTACGCTTGCCATTTTCTCTCTCCTTTCTAACATTCTCCGACCTCTCTCTCATCTCCAAACCTCAATCACCACAAACCCTAGAAAATCAAGATCCCCAAAACCCAGAAAAATCAGACCCTAATCAGGAAGATCCACAAGTTCAGGAGCTAGAAAAGCAGGAATCGGGTATGTTCTTCTGTCTTCCCCCCCCCCCTCCCCCTCCCCTCCCCTCCCCTCCGATTGCAGATCTCAACCCACTCCTAATGACCTCACCCACCAACAACCCTTCTGTTCATTAGAGAGGGGAGGGTTTTTTGAAAATTCGCAGTCGAGAGCTGATGAATCAGATAGTTGGGTGTCAAATAAGAGTTTTGTTCTATCCGAAGGAAGGAGGTATGAGAGGCAAAGAGGGGGATTTGAATCAAACGGTGGTGGAGCTGATTCAGATAATTGGGGGAAGAAAAAGGAAGATGAGGGACTTAAAATTCCCCCTCATAAATCTTGATTTTGGGTTTGGCTGTATTTTGGTATTTTTCCCCCCTCATAATTCTAGCTTTTTCTTTGTCCTTTTTGACTGGGTGCCATATTGGGCTTAATTGGAACTCTTATTTTTTCTAAATTAGTTACAAACGTAGAATTGTGGGAAATTGAATTCATTGTTTCCCTAATGGTCAAAGGCTATTTCCGAGTACCCATCTTTCTCTTTTCTTCTGTTGTGTTGGATCATAATTATTTCTGCAGAAAAATTTGTGATCTTGCTGAATTTTTTTTATAGAAAAGTAGCTGAATTGGAGTTTGAATTTAAGACTTTGATATTGATTTTTAAGACCTTTATATTCTTTAACTAATCATTGCCTCATGGTGTGCAAATTCTTATTCAATTTAATGTCCCAAGTCGGAAAAATTAAACATTAGATCTCCGTACTAAACTCAACTGTTGCTTAAGTTCAGACTATGAAAAAAATCAACTGGGGCTCTTTTTAATTTTGAATTTAAAGATTTAGACTATGAAAAAACCCAACTGGGGCTCTTTTTCTGGAACCTGAGGGAGTATGTACTTACTTTTTTATCGGTATGATTATCAAGCAGCATAATTTTCAAAGTTATATCGGCAAAATATAGAGGAAGTCTCTCCTTTTCTTTTTTCTTAAAAAAATCACAATGCTCAGATTTATATATATAAACATTTGTATTCTTATTTTCTAAAAAAAATTAAAATAAGAGTTCCCCTCATAATTGAATTTTTTACATTTGGATGTGTTCTAGTTTTGTCATTTGTTGTTTAGATTAGCTGGGATTGAATTTGCTTTTCTTAATTCTTTCTTGATTTATGTCAAATTTGGTTGCATTTTCTTTATTCAACTTGGAATTATAATCACTGAAGATCGGTGGATATTATTGAAGTTGGAACTTGGTGTGTTTTTGTGTTGCTTTTAAGCATCATAAATTGGGGAATTTGAAGTTGGTGTTGATTTTTTTTTGTTTGCTTTGTGTAATAGATATGATTTGTAACAATGGGAAGTCTTATGAGCAAGACAGAGATTATTGAAGTTTTCTTTACTGAACTTGGAATTATAATCACTGAAGATCAGTGGATATTATTGAAGTATTTTGTTTGTTAGAAAAAGAGAGAGAGAGAGAGATGAATGCTATTTTTGGTTGTTTTATAAATGATTTTTGTAATTGGGTGTTTTAAAGTGAAGTAATTAAGTTTTTAGCCAAATAAAAAGAATCTGAAGTTAAGACGGAAAGACTTTTTTACTTCAACTCAAAAAAGTCGAGGAGTTTAAATGTAGCTTTTAATGACTACTGGTGGTTAAGTAAAAACCGCGCCAAACCCCTGTATTTTATTATCCGAACTTAACCCTATTTTTATTTATAATATATTTGAAAGACTATAAACTCCTACATTAATAAAATATTGATTCATCAGAAGACTTATTTTATATTAAAATTATATTTTAATTATAATATAAAATAAAATATATATCTTTTTTGGTAATGATAATATAAAATATGCCACTTGCAATATATATATATATATATATATATATATATATATATATATATATAGAGAGAGAGAGAGAGATTAGGTTTATTTTATTTTTAAAATTTTGTTGAGTTTTAATGAGTTTGTCCTGAGTTTAGCAACAAAGTTAACAAAATTGGTTTGCGAAAAATCTGTATACTAAATATAATTAGAATAATAATGAATCATTGGCTGAATTAACTGAGACGTTTTGGGTTAGTCCTGAGTTGACTCAATCAACAGTTACTTTTTAGTTTTTACTCCCTCTTATTCAGATTAAATGACGTTTTAGGGAGTTTAATTTTATTCTATATAAGTATCGTTTTGGAATCTCTATGCAATATTGCACTATTTTTTCCTAATTTACCCCTCTATTTAATATGCTTAGTAAATGCAATTATGGAGAGAGAAATAATTAATTAGGGACAATTGTGGAGAATGAGAAGAGACAATTGTGGAGAGAGAAATAATTAATTAGGGACATAAAAGATATTTTGTGTTATTTCTTAATAAGTGTGTTTAATTCTAAAATATCATTTAATCTGAATAGGAGAGAGTAAAATACTTTAACAATTATATCTAATTTCACTAGAATGAGTTATGATTAAGTTAAAACATATCACTCATTATCCTAATTATCATCATTAAAGATATATTCTTAATTTTTTTAATACAAAGACTATATTTTTTAGGGTTAAGTTCTGATGACCACTTGGGGTTTGGACGGTTTTCCACTTAACCACCTGTAGTCAGTAAAGCTACATTTAAACTCCTGACTTTTTGAGTTGAAGTGAAAACGTCACCTTTTCCATCCAACTTAACCGTGCGTGTATATCAAACACCAAAAACGCGTGAAAAGAGCTATAACAATTAAAAAAAATATGATAAATGTCTGAAATACCCTTCTTCTTCCTCTCTTCTCCTCTTATTTTCCGATCGAGCTCTCTCACCTACATCCTCTCTCTACGCTTGCCATTTTCTCTCTCCTTTCTAACGTTCTCCGACCTCTATCTCATCTCCAAACCTCAATCACCACAAACTCTAGATAAAATATAGTACTCCCTCCCTCACAAGATAAAAATTTTTTATTACTATTTAGATAGTCCCAAATTAAATGTATACTTAAAATAAATAATCTATTTTTTATAATAATTTACGTATAACACTTACTATTAATTGTCATATTTCTATTCTTGATGTATATTTATAGAGGGTAAAGGTGCAAAATTGCTCCTAAGGTTTGGGCCGAAATCCCACTTAGCCTTGGAAATTTTTTTTTCAAAAGTGTCTCTGACATTATAAAACTCAACTCACCTATGCCCCTCCTGTTGATAGACATGTCAGCCAGACAAACGGGGCTACACCTGGACAAATTTTGTTGACCAGGCTGAAGAGAGTTATTTATCCCGGTCCAAATTCCTAAAGGGGAAAAAAAGCCCTAATCAGTACTGGTGGAGAAGAAATCAAAAAAATTCAAGAGAAGTGATATGTCTCCAAATCTTATAGTTTTATTTTGATGATAACAAATTAAGTAAAGAAGTCAAATAGTAGAATCCTCTCTAGAAATTAAAATATTAAAATTATTTTAATCATCTCATTTATCTTGACCAAAATATTTTTTCAAACTCTTATTGAATTTATTTGACCTTGATAAACTAATATCAAATGTTAAAAGAAAATTAATTCGTATAGTAACAGTGATAGGCTAAAAGCCCCTCACCTAACCGAATGAGAATGCTTTTAACAAAGATGTTGAAAACAATTTTTATAGGTCACATTTCACCCAATCCGTGTGATTTAAAAATGGATCCGAGCCCCTTCAATTTTTTATCATATAATTCGGACCATTAATTTCAAAAATGAATTACCAACTTACCTTTTTGCTCTCAATTTCAAAATCCTATAAATAGCAAAACTTTTCATTTATTTTTTTTTACCAATTTACAAATCAAAAAAAAGCTTACTCTCATTGCCTACATTCTCTCAAGAAGCATTCACTCTCTCTTCTAAACAAATTTCTAATTCTCCGAAAAAGAGAAAAATTGGTCAAAGTATTTGAGATAAGTTATTAATTTATTATTTTGTATATTATCTCATACTTGTTTATATATATAGATATTCAAATATAAATTGTTATACACATCTATATATATTTATATTTCATCTATTAATATCATATAAAAAGTCGGTACTTAGCGATACCGAATTAATTCGGAAATTTTTCTCTAAAATCTTCTGAACGGTCTTTAAAATCCTAAGTGGCCTTTTATTGATATAGATAACTTATATAAATATTACAAAATATTTATATAATTATCAGATTGTGAAACTAAAATTTAGTCAGTACTTAGATACTGATATTCAGAGATATTTCTTAACAAAAAATATTATTTGGATGGTCTTTGAAATTCTAAGTCGCCCAATTTTCACAACCTAGATCAAATATACAAAAATATATATCTTTGAGTAAAACGGATTTATTTGTTATATCAAGTATTATTTGATTGATTAAACTGTTATACTTGATAACTGTCCTCACAAGTAGTTTGCACACAAACCTGCTCATTCATAAATTACTTGTTGCATCATATAAAAGTTATTTACACTTTTATCCAAACTCAAAGTTATATCTTTTTAACATAGAAACACACTCTTCAGTTATAAAGAAAACAGTTTCTAATATGTTTAAACATAGAAACACATTATTTATTTATTAAAGAAAAGAAAATCTTTATAAAAGTGCATCATTTGTTTACAAAGAAGCATATTACATAAAAGTCTTGAACTTTATTTAAATATTTGATCTTAAACAGATATCCGATATATTTGTATATCAAATATAAAAGATTTGAACTTTTATAAATAAGTACTAAACTTTATCTGCTTACTTTATAAGTAAAGTCAATCCAATCTATTATAAAAAGGAAAGGATGGAGTTAGTTTATTTTATGTACTTATAAGAAAGACGAGTAATTCTTTGATCAAGATCAGAGTCTTAGAGAGGTCTACTGGGAGTTAGGTCTCTAGTGTACTTGTTAGGTAAGAAAGAGACTGTCGTTTCAAGACCAGATAATAGAATAGTTATGAACTCAAAGGGAAGATACAACTAAGCTTGAGGAATGAGCTGGGAGTTTGCTATACAAGATAGTTAGTTGTGGATAGTTGTAAGTTTATCGTTAAAATTAACTTTGTAAAGGCTTCTCTGCCTATTGAAGGAGTATTTATTACTGGGAGTAATAGGATCTCAAGTCCTGGAGAGGAGTTTGAAACTAGACGTAGCAACATACCCGAGCTGTATGTTGTGAACTAGATAAATCTATGTGAATTATGTGATTGAATTTTTTACTAACTTGCTTATTAATTTCTGACACTGTAAATTAATCTACTAATTAAAAATTTAAAAGGCCAAAGAAAAAAATTTTAAACAATGATAATCTATTCAACTCTACTTCTAGATTATTATTGGACTTTCAAAAAGAAATCAAACCACCAGAGTTCGTCGAAGGCAAGCGTAATCATCTCGTCCGAAAGCAAGTGTAATCTTTACTAGAAAAATAAGGGCAGAAAGTCGAAGGCAAGTGTATTCGTTATTGGAAAAAGGAGTGCAGAAAGTTCGACAACTGCTACAAAGAAGAAAAGGAATCTCTACTCTTTTCACAAGTACTTTCATCTCTACTTTTGATTAAGAAAGTGCATAGACTCTTGAGAATTCAGAAGTGAAGCTTCCTGAGAATTCATTTGTAACCATCCTTGTAAGGACTGAGAATTTTATGAGATTAAATATATATATATATATATATATTTATGAATAATTTATTTTTAAGAATTACTTTGAACATATGAGTGAATATGTGATATTAATTAAGTAAGTAAGTCAAATTATTTATTTTAAGTTTATTAAGGAAAAACAAGATAAGCTTATGCTGAAAATTAACATAGCTTGAATGTTGACCTTGAATAAAAAGCTTTATGATCAATAAGTAATTAATTAGTATGACTAATATAAAGTGGATAAATACGTATAATAATTTATCAAGCCAATTAGGGCTAACTAAGTTAATGAATTGGTGGAACAAAAAGAAAAGCCAAGAGATAATAAATTTATTTAGTAAAGCTTATTTTACTAACTAACTAAGCCTAAGATGAAAGCATAGCAACCTAATTATATATATTAGGTATTGTTGGGCCACGATACATCTTGTTCGGTTTGCATGGTGGGTTACAGTCCACATAGGGTTTGAATCCATGAAGGATTCTGTTTGATAGTTGGAGTGTTTTAAGGAATAGATTCCTATTTATATTTGGTTTTAAAATCCAGAAGGAGATATTGGGATTTGAGCCAACTTCCTTATTTTTAATAGATCTTACACATTCCCATTAAGGAATTATACCTAATAAGGAACCTTAATCCAATAAGGGGAAAGACTCTGAGAAGGTGGTGAGATCTAGGGCTGAGCAAGTAACCAAATTGGAACCGAAACCGCACCAAAAACCGCACGAACCGCACCAATTAAAATCGCACCAACGGTTTTGGCGTATGTGGCAGTTTTAGGTGGGTGGAATAACCAAATTTACGATTCCGGTTTGGTTACTAGCCAAAACTGCACACATAAAATTAAAACCGCAACATGTGTGTGTATGTATGTATTATCTCTAGTAAATTCTAAAGTTACTTTTCACTTGAACACGCTCAGAGAAAACCCCAGTCTTGCATTGTCATTTTTTCACCAATTGAAAGAAGATTGTTAGAGGTTATAGAGTCAAAAATTAAGCAATTGGGTTTTGGAATTTCGAATTTGTTTGATGCGTTATTGGAGGGGCTTATAGTTGAGGGGCCAAATTTGTTGGTTCGAGCACTTAATGCATTGGTTAAGGTCAATACTATAATAGTAATAGTCTAATAGATTATTTTTCAAATTAGGTATAGTTAGGATTATATTCTATAAGTTCTCCCTGCAATATATAAGATAGAGTATATGTTGTTAATTTTTGGGGAACTAGATAAACATTCTTGCTTGTTATCGAATATATGGTCTCCGTTGTTTTATATAGTGTATGTTTTAGTTTTAAAGCATCATTACTTTATTATAAACTAAAACTATTTTACGTGTCTCACTGTTCTATGATTTGATGGTGAATTTGATATGTTTCGCGGAAGGAACTTTGATTCTATGCTTGATATAATTCTCATCACGACTCATCTACTAAGTTAATTGCTCGATGTAAGTTCTATGTTAAATTTTATTGAAGGCTTAGACTTTTTTGTTGTTTCAATTGGTTTTGGAACCGAAACCTCACCAATTAAAACACCGCACACTTTAAAATCGCACCACACCAATCACAAGCGGTTTCGTGTACGGTTTTGAATTTTTCAAACTGCACCTAAGCGGTTTCGGGTGCGGTTTGGACTTTAAACCGCACCATGCTCACCCCTAGTGAGATCACTATAAATACAGGGCTTTACACTGATTCTGAGGTACACACACAACTCATTATTATTTTTCAACACTAGAGCTTTTTGCCTCCATTGTTAAACTAATTCAACGTGTACATATTCTTACACCGGAGTTATCCCCCGGTGACACAAGTCGTCAAGATTTTGGTGTGCTTACCATTTTTGTACAGGATTGGACGCGCTTTTGGTGATTGAGGCACGTGGACGAATCTTGGCGTTAACATTGGCACTAGAAGAAGGGCACTGGTGTTGATTTTCAATTATCATGTAGAACTTTTCAGGTGGATCCATTGTGAATAGCAAGACAATTTCAGGAGTTGGAAAATCCACAGCGGATGGATCCGTTAGGCAAAGAGGATCAGTCAAAGATAGATTGGGATCGTCCAAGAGCATCCACGACAGGTTGGGGTCCCAAGGTCGTTCGGTGGGGCCTGATTACTTGGACAGGGGTGACGTCAGAAGGAGACTGTTCTCTACTGCCAGCAAAAACGCTGGCCATGGGGCACATGTTGAGGATGCTCCATCCCAAACACAACCCCATGATGATGGTCGTGATGAAAGGAAGTTGATCTTGTCCAAAAAAGCCTAGGAGACCGATGATGCTTTGAGGGCTTTGCTTACGCAATGGAAGGAGATCGATCAACAGATGGAGGTTCTGATCGTTGGAAACGAGGATGGTGCTTCCAATCACAGCTGAAGGCGGGGTCGGTCACCGAAGGTTCAGTCCAGGACTCATCGTCTAGACAATGGTAGACAAATCAAGGGCAGGCTTCGGGGTCGCTCTCGAGATAAGATCAATCAGAAGAGTCGATCGAGAGGTCGTTCGCTCGGGGAACACTCCAAGACTCATCGTCCGGATGGCCCTCAGCCTAGTGGAAACAAGAGACAGAGCCGATCCAAGGCAGCGAGTTCTAATAGCAAGCGACAGACGGCTCGCCCGAAGCGAGAGGCATCTTTCGATGGAGGAAGGGGCAGAAGGAACCCTTCACCTCTAAGAAGCGAGACAAAAGAGTTGGCCAAAAAGTTGTCCGAACTGGAGAAATAGTTAGCCGAAGTCAAGAGGGAAAAGGAAAATATAAATAGTGTGACTTCGGTTAAGTACTCGTCACCCTTCTCCTCTGAGATCATACAGGAAAAACTAAATCCGAACAAGAAACCCCCTCACATGGAGAGTTATGATGGTTTGGGGGATCCTTATGAGCATAGTCAGGCCTATGATCGCCTGATGGACTACTATGACTACTCGGAGTCTGCCAAGTGTCAGATGTTTATGACGACCTTGAGGAAGGATGTTCGACAATGGATGATGACTCTTGCCCCGAACTCAGTATCGTCATGGAGAGGTCTTTGTGACAAGTTCCATGCGTGGTTCGGCAGCAATAAAATGAAAGGAAAGCACACCGGTTCGTTATCTCAGATCCGACATTACTCAAACAAAACCTTGGGACAGTACGTGAAATGGTTCTGAGAAGCAGTAGGTTAGGTCTCGAATTTGAACAACCTTTAGGCAGTAGGGTTGTTTTAGAAAGGGCTGGACCTTGTTAAATCTAAAAGGTTAGTGAAGGAGTTGATGTTCAACCATTCGAAGAGTTTAGTCGAAGCCTTCAACAAGGCCGAAGGTATCATCATGATAGAAGAAGATATGGGTAGTTTGAAGCCGAACTCAACAGAAAGGTCAAATGAAAAAGAAAAGGATAGGGGGGAACAACAACAATGACAGTTCAGGGGGCTACCCAAAGAGGTACAACAGTAACAATGGCGGGTCGAGAAGAAGACGTCTGCCTTTCCCGAGTTAGAGGGTCGAAAAAATCTACTCTAAGTTGAATACTGATCGGGTTACTATTTTGGAGTATATAAAGGAAAAGCTATATTATGAGCCACCCAAGTACAGTTCGAAGGTTGAAAGAGGAAATCTAGATATGTACTGTGACTATCATGGGAGGATTGGGCATTCCACTGAAGCTTGTTGGAACTTGAAGTAATTGATCGAAAAGAACATCCAAAATGGGAATTTGGTTCAATATGTTGCAGGACGAGACGCTTCAGGGACACAGTAGGTGAACAATGCCTCAACATCAAAACTGAAATCCCAACCTCAACAATAGGATCAGACCCAAGCAGTACGCCGAGTGGTGGATGTGATCACTGGTGGGTTGGTCGGGAAGGTTATAGGAAAGAAGAGAAGAGGATATCTGGACGTGGTACTGACAGTGTTCAATCAGCCTGTTAGGCGTGAAAGACCGTACCCCAGATCAGTAATCTCTTTTATTGATGATGATTTTCCTTCAGAGCCCATTAAACCCCATGAAGAAGCCTTGGTAATTACAACACAAGTAGGTTCAATGGACATAAAGCGGATGATGATCGATAATGGCTCTCGGTGGATATTTTGTATGCTCATGACTACCGAAGGATAGATTTGGAGGGTCAAAAATGAGAGGTCAGACAGGAGCCTCCTCTGTACGGGTTCAACAACAATATAGTCAAGGATGCAGGGACGATCGAGCTACCAGTTATTTTCGAGATAGCTCCTTGTCAAGTGGAGATAGTTTGTCGATTTTTATAGTGCATGTGGATTTGACATATAATGTCATATTGGGGAGGCTGACTCTAACAACTCTTCAGGCAGTGACTTCGATCCCTCACTTCAAGATCAAGTTCCCCATACTAAATAGAGTGGGGGAGGTCACTGGAGATCTCGATCTAACAAGGAGATGTTACAGGAATGCATTGATCTCTTCCGGAGTGGGATTTAGCAAACATAAATAGACGATGGAAATAGAGATTGAACCTTTTACCGAGGGTATTTCAGAACCTCTAGTCACGCCGGCCAAAGAAACTGAGGATGTGGAATTGATTCCTAGCAAGAAAGATAAGACAGTGAAGATCGGGTCCGGATTGCAAGAACCTTTTCGGACTAGTTTGGTGTTATTACTGCAATGCTATGTTAATATCTTTGCATAAACTCCCAGTGACATGCCTAGGGTTGATCTGAAGGTGTTCATGCATAGGTTACATGTAGATCTAACCAAAAAATTAGTTCAGCAAAAAAGGAGGATCTTCGCCCCAGAGAGGCAAAAGATAATTGATGAGGAGATAGCTAAGCTTCTGGCAGCAGATTTTATTTTTGAGATTGACTATCTGGAGTGGATGACAAACGTGGTATTGGTCCAGAAGCAGAACGGGAAGTGGTGAGTCTGCATCGACTACACAAATTTGAATAAGGCATGCCCAAAAGATTTCTACCCACTTCCCTATATTGACCAGTTGATTGATGCTACTTCGGGATATGCTTTGCTCAGTTTTATGGACGCGTTCTCAGGTTACCATCAGATTTTGATGCACAAGGAAGATATCCTGAAGACTGTCTTTATCACGCATCGGTCAGTCTACTCTTATAAGAAGATGACCTTCAGATTATTAAATGTTGGGACTACTTATCAGAGGATGATGAACTATGTGTTCTCAAGGAAGTTGGGTCGGAGTATGGAGGTCTACATAGATGAGATGATTGTCAAGAGCATGTCGGTACGAGGACACTTGGATGATTTAGAGGATTGTTTTCAGATAATTCGGCACCATGAGCTCAGATTAAACTCGATAAAGTGTACCTTCGAACTGTGAGTAAGGAAATTTTTGGGTTATCTGATCATCCAATGAGGAATTGAGGCAAACCCGGAGAATATCAATACAATTTTAGATATGAAGTCTCCTCAGTCGTATAAGGATGTTCAATGTCTGATAGGTCGAATAGTAGCTTTGAGGATATTCATGTCTAAGCCGGCAGAAAGGTGCTTGTCATTTTTTGATACGCTGAAAGGGCCGAAGAATGAGAAGACTTTCCAATGGACTTTAGAGTGTGAGGATGATTTTCAAGGAATTAAAAGGTATTTATCTTCGGCCCCTTTATTGGAGAAACCAGTTCCTGCTGAGCCTTTGTATGTGTATTTGGCTACGATTTCTTTGGTCGTAGGAGCAATTTTGGTGCGGGAGATTGGGGGTAAGCAGTACTCAGTTTACTATGTGAACCATGCCCTTTGGGATGCAAAGACAAGGTATCCGAACCTTGAGAAGTTTGCTTATGCACAGATGATAGCGAGTAGGAAGCTTCGACAGTACTTCCAGGTTCGGTTAATAATAGTATACACGGATCAGCCATTGAAAAAAGTGTTGGGAAAACCCGAGGTTTAAAGTCGGTTTGCAGCGTGAGCTATGGAATTGTCACAATTTATAATAGAGTATCATCCTCAGACGACAATAAATGGTCAGGCTTTGGCTGACTTCGTGGTAGAGTGTTCATTCTCCGAGACTGATGATAGCTTGGTACAATCAAAAGTTGCGGTTCAAACAATAGTGGATGTTTGGCTGGTGTAGAATTCATGGACGATGTATATAGATGGGTCTTCTATTTCGGACGTTAGTGGAGCTGGTATTATCTTGACAAGACCAGAGGGGTTCAGAGTACAATGGGCGATCCGTTTTGGATTCAAAGTGACCAATAAAGAGGCTGAGTATGAAGCAATCTTAGTGGGTCTTCGGTTGGCGAAGAGCTTGGAGGTTCAGAAGATAGTGATTTTCAGTGATTCCCAACTGGTGGTTAAGCAGGTTTTGGGGGAATATGAGGCTCGGGGGCAAGGATTGTAAAGTATCTGGCATAAGTGAAAGATCGACTTCACTACTTTGGTTCATTTGTATTTTGAGGAGTAGACAGATCTGATAATACTATTTCTGAGGCATTGGCCAGATTGGAAACAACGGATGTGTACACGTTTGGTGGGTCAATTTACTTGGAAGTGTGACGCCCCCAAAATAGGTATACATCACCCATCTTAAGTCGTCAGATACATGGTACAAAATTCAAATACAACTTAATTATACAACAGTCGTGTAAAATACGACAAAACATAAACTGAGAGTTTTAATAAGAATATTGTCATCTAGACAATATCCACACTCAAAGGAGTCCTCATTACATTTATTGTCACACTATTTAACAGAATAGTGAGGACTACTAATGCTATCATCTGGACTGTCACTCCGTTCCTCGTCCCAACTATATTCTCATTTTCTGAAGAGAACAGTGAAAGAAAGGGTGAGCTCAACTAGCCCAGTAAGAAATATTATGACCAAGATAATGCAGAATAAATTATCATTAGTCATCAACAATATTAAACTGATAAAATACAATAGACATCAAGTTTAACTGTAGCGAAATAAGCAATCCATTAAAAGAGTCGAGTAGAGAATAAAATCTACTATCTTTTATGATTTAAAAGGTTTTTCATCACTTTTATCATTTGGGACTCAAATTTTAATAAATAATCCACATCATCCCCGCACTACTATTTAATGATATTCATTAGTATCACAACCACAAATTATCCATGCACCACGGGCCAAGGATATTCGTATTCATCAATGGTCATGATCATGCCAACAATCGTCCATCAATGCACTACGCCAATGAGGACTTTTTACCACATCATTTGTAACATTACTTGGCCATGATTATACCAAATAATCCTCGGTCATAATCATACCAAGTCCATCTATGCACCATGTGCCATGAGATGACTTTCAACATAATATAAACATGCGAATAATGACAATGATATAAGAATTAAATAAAATAAGTTCAAGAATTAATTTATCCAGGAACCAATAACGTCCAAATTGTCAACATGATACTTCTTTATGGAGTAAAATTCAAGAATGCTCGGAAGAATATTTCCATGAAAAGATTTGGATGAAGCGCAAATATCAAGGATATTCCACTAATTTCATGGAGTATAGAAGTCAAAGCTTTAACCAACCGAGTATAACGTAATATATGAAAATGTAAATGGATTTTCATGGTTATGTGGTAATCCGTGAAGCATGATCATTTCCACAATTTAATAAGAAATGAATACAAAGGGTCATTCACCATGCATGTGGTAATCCACATACAAAAGTTATTCCAATGTAATAATAAAGAATGGAATAATGTAAGAATTCACCATGCATGCGATAGATCGCATGCATTAAAAGTTATTCCAATGTAATAATAAAGAATGAAATAACAAAAGACTTCACCGTGCATGCGATAGATCGCACAAACAAAAGTTATTCCAATAGAATAATATATAATGGAACCGAATGTCATGCAGAATACGCATGACATGTGATATTCCAATAGAATAATAAAGAATGAAATAACAGAAGAATTTCACTATGTATGTGGTACATCGCATATACAGGTTATTCCAACATAATAATAAAGAATGGAATAACAGAAGAATTTCACCATGTATGCAGATTGCAGATGTATAAAAGTTATTCCAACATAATAATAAAGAATGGAATAACAGAAGAATTTCACCAAGTATAGAGTAGTCCGCGAATACAGGTTATTCCAACAGAATAATAAAGAATGGAATAACATAAGTTCTCTTCATGAATACGAAAGAAATAATACCCCTTACCTTAGAAGAAACTGGATAAAGGAGTAGTGAAGTAGCAGAATACTTTTCTTCTTTCTCTCTAGAGTTTCAGTGAATTCGTAAGAAATAATGAAGGAATGAGATTCTATTTATATTAGAATGGACTGAATAATAACTAATTCATGAATGGTCTAGATTGATTTACTTTTAAACGGACGGTCCATATTGATTTACTATGCAGTATTAATTAAATATTCTAATAAAACAAAATCTTTTAAATAAAATATAATATATTCTATTTATAGTCTAATAAAATAAATAACTTTATAAAAGTATTACATTTTATATAAAAAATTTACTATGCAAACACTATGCAGCACTATGCAAACACTATGCATAATAAAATATAATATATTTTAATTATTGTCTAATAAAATAAATAACTTTATAAAAGTATTCGCTTATATAAAAAGATTTTACTATGCAAACACTATGCAGATACCTATGCAAAACACTATGCATAATAAAATATAATATATTCTAATTATTATCTAATAAAACAAATAATTTTATAAAAGCATTACATTTTATATAAAAAGCTTTTCTGCTTTTATTACATTAATAATACTAATAAAACAAAATTTTTATATATATATAATATATATATATATATAAACTTCCGTGACTTCATAAAAAGATACCTCAATATATTTAACAACATTTATCATCATTATTATAATTCACAATATTAATCGACTGTGTCGTTCCTGAGAAAGAAGGGCTTTCAATAAGGATTTCTCCCTATCATGCCGCAATTAGGTGACCAAACCTCTCCTGGCGTAACTTAGACATCATTAATATTGCAAATAATAATATTAATAACTCGTCATCTCAATTATTGATTTAATAATATATAAAATATCGACAATAATTGAATCAAATAACGTGAGATACTATGCAGCAATTACTGTAGCAATAATTGAACAAAACTGAGTGACTTCTTACGTAAGTATCAATAATCAATACTGTGTGCTACTATTCAACCACTCGTATTACTGTACTTTTAACACCGGGTGTTTTAACAATTAATGGTAAAACTTCCGTCATTATTTTTATAAAAATATTTTTGTCATTTTCTCAATCCGACAATAATTCCGTTGTGGGGTCCACCAATGATTGTGTCGTCGTACGAATATTCCCTGTTAAAACGAATATTCCTCGACCAATCGAATATTATATAACAACTTGCATACTTTTCAAAATTTATAAATATTACCCACAACTATAACATTATCTCAAATCCACACCATAATTTTGAAAAAAATATTTTGAGAAAATTAAATATTTATTCGTAAAATTTGGGGTCTCACAGGAAGTCCTGAATCAACTAAGTGTTCAGCATATTGAAGTAATGTGTCTAGAGCGGTCAACCTGTTGGATGGCTCCCTATTTAGATTATTTGGTTGATGGCATATAGCCTTCGGATCGGATGTTGGCGAAGAAGGTGAAGCATATGAGTTTAAATTTTGTACTGATAGACGGATATCTGTATCGAAGGGCTTATTCTTCTCATTTGCTTAAGTGTTTGATGTCGTCTGAAGCTGAGTATGCTCTCCGGGAAGTCCATAAAGGGATTTGTGGTGATCACATGGCAGCTAAGGCATTGGCGTATAAGATACTCCGGCATGGTTATTATTGGCCTACTATCTTCAAAAAGGCTACGGAGTAGGTAAAGAAATGTCCCAAGTGCCAATTAAATAGTCTTGTTGCCCATCAACCGCCTGAAGAATTGTATTTAGTTCTGTCCCCGATTTCTTTTGTTGTATGAGGGATCGATATATTGGGTCCATTACCTAAGGCCAAATGGCATGTCAGCTTTGTGATCATGGCAATTGACTACATGACTAAGTGGGTTGAGGTGAAACCTCTTCGGTAGATTACAGAACAGGAGTGTCTGAAGTTCTTGAAAGAATTTGTGGTGTTCCGATTTGGAATACTGATGGTGGTGGTTTCTGATAACGGGCGTCAATTTTTAAGTTCAAAGTTTGAGGGGTTATTGGAGGAGTTAAATATTCAACATCGGAAGACGTATGTGGCTCACCCTCAGTCGAATGGCTAGGTAGAGGTTACTAATAGGACATTGTTAAATGAAATTAAAAGAAGGCTTGATGAGGTGAAGGGTAGGTGGCCAGAAGAGTTACTTAGCGTGTTGTGGGCTTATCGGACCACTCTAAGGTCTACGACAAGGGACTCACCATTTAGGTTAGCCTACGGTACTGATGCCCTTGTTCCGATGGAAATTGGTTCTGCTTCTCTTTGGGTCAGTCGATTTCAGGAGTTATATAATGATGAGGGTCTTTGGGTTAATTTGGACTTATTAGATGAAGTTAGGGAAATGGCCTTGGTAAAGTTAGCAGCTTATCAGAAGAGGGTTGCTAGGTACTATAACAAAGGAGTTAGGCCCAGGACATTTCAGGTTGGTGATCTTGTTCTTCGAGAGGTTGAAGCTTCTATGCCACAAGACCAGGGAAAGATGCCGAGTTGGGAAGGCCCTTATGAGGTAGTTGAGGTGCCAAAGCCAGGTACTTATTAGCTTCAGGAAATGGATGGTACTGAGATCAGAAATACCTGGCATGCTAGGAGGCTTCATAAATATTATCAGTAGGGAAAATTAGATGGGTAGACTTTGTAATTCCTTCTTAGAATGTATTAATAAAATGCTTGCTATGTTTGGCGAATCTACTATGTTCTTAGTTTATGATTATATGTTCAGCCTGTGTGCAAACTTTGGTGTTATCGGAGGTTTGGTGGAGTGTGTTCAGCTATGGGCGAACATTTATTTAATGGAGATCGGTGTTATGTTCAGCCTTCATGTGAACGTTTGTTCAGCCTATAGGCAAACATTTATTTAATGGAGATCGATGTTACGTAACGTTTGTTCAGCCTTCGTGCTAACGTTTGTTCAGCATATGGACAAATATTTATTTAATGGAGATCAGAGTTACGTTCAGCCTTCGTGCGAATGTTTGTTCAGCCTATGGGCGAACATTTATTTAATGGAGATCGGTGTTACATTTAGCCTTCGTGCGAACGTTTGTTCAGCCTGTGGGCGAACATTTATTTTAATGGAATTTGATGTTACTGTAAGACCCCAGATTTTATGAATAAAGATTTAAATTTCTCGAAATATTTTTTTTTTGAATATTGTGGTGTGGATTTGATATAATGTAATAGTTGTGGGTAATATTTACAAATTTTGCAAAGTAAGCAAGTGGTTATATAATATTCGATTGGTCGGGGAATATTCGTTTTAACAGGAAATATTCGTACGAAGGAACAATCATTGGTGGACCCCACAACGAAAGTATTGTCGTAGTAAGAAAATGACAGAATTATCTTTTATTAAAAATAACGACAAAAGTGTTACCATTAAAACCGTTGAACTACCCGTAGTAAAAGTACAAGAATGTCTGGCGTGGTGCATAGTAGCACACGATATTGGTTATTGATGCTTACGTGAGAAGTCACTCGCTTAAACTCAATTATTGCTACAAAGAATTGTTTGATCATATCTCTCATATTATTGATTCAATTATTATCACAAAGATCATCTGTATAATATGTTATATTATTAAATCAATAATTGAGACGGCAAAGTTATTCATATTATTATTTGCAATATTGACAATGTCTAGAAGTTCTGTTAAGGAAACGGTCATCTAATTGCGCGCCAATAAGGAGAAATTCTTATCGAAAAGCGCCCTCTTTTCTGGGAACGACCTGGTTGTTAAATATTGTGAATTATAATATTAATGATAAATAAGTTCGTGTTGATTAAAGATGAAATTGATAGTTCGATTATGTTGAAATTATTAGTGTTAGTGGAAATTGACATTTATTTCGATATTAATTGATGTCTGGAAGTTATACTGACCAGTCGGGTAATTAACCGAATAAATGAGCAATTAATTACTATTAATTCACATGATTATAACTATTTATTCACATGTGTGTACTATTGATTCACATTCTTGTACTATTAGGGGAGTTGGTGCAAGATTGATAATACTTGCATGACTAAGTTAAAAATGGAGGTATAGATGGAGGTACTATACTATAACTCATATTTTCACATGATTATAACTATTGATTCACGTGATTGAACTATTGATTCACATTATTTACTATTAGGGGAGGTGGTGCAAGTTTGATAATACTTGTAGGACTAAATTAAAATGAAGAAAAGAGGAAGGTATTATAATCGTAATATTTTGAGCCCCCAAAGCGTGCAATTATCGAAACTATATTTTCCTATAAATAGAAGCTCATTCTTCTTTTATTTCTCACCAATTCACTAAAGCTATAGAGCAATTATTATAGAGAGATATTATAGAGAGAAAGAAGAAGAGAAGTCTGCTACCTCACTATTCCAGTATCTTCTTCTTTTGAGGTAAGGGGTATTATTCTTTCGTATTCATGAAGAGAGTTATTTTCTTTCAATACTCGTAAGAGTTGTTATTCCATTCTTTATTATTATGTTGGAATAACCTGTCTATGGGAAGTACCGCATACATGGAGAAATTCTTCTCTTATTTCATTCTTTATTTTTCTGTTGGAATAACATGTATGTGCGGTCTATCGCATGCCTGGTGAATTCTGTTGTTATTCCATTCTTTATTATTCTGTTTAAATATCATGTTTGTGCGGATTATGCATGACCTGGTTCCATTCTTTATTATTCTGTTGGAATATCCTGTATATGCGGATTACGCATGACCTGGTTCCATTCTTTATTATTCTGTTGGGAATAACTTGTCTATGCGGTCTATCGCATGCATGGTGAATTCTTCTATTATTCCATTCTTTATTATTCTGTTGGAATAACCTGTCTATGTGGATTACCGCATGCATGGTGAATGATCCTTTGTATTCATTCCTTATTAAATTGTGGAAAAGATCTGTCTAGGTGGATTACCGCATGGCAGGTAAAAATCCATTTGCAGTTTTGTATATTCTATTATACTCGTATGAGATATCATTTCTTTTGTTCTTGTCGTGAAATATCATTTTCTTTGGTATTTTTTTATGAGTTACTATTCACAGGTTACTATTCACCCAGTTACTATTCACTCTAGTATTATTCACTCGGGTATTCGGGGCACTTTTCATGTCGGAGTACTATTCACGAGTTATTATTCACCCAATTACTATTCACCTGAATATTATTAACTCGGGTATTTGGGATACTTTTCATGTCGGGGTACTATTCCCGAGGTACTATTTCCAAAGTACTATTCATAGGGTACTATTCACGGGGTACTATTTACCCAAAAAATATATTTCTTTTCTGTCCAAATTATTTTTGGTACATGAATATTATTCTTGAATTTTACTCTACAAAAAAGTATCATGTTAACAATTTGGATATTTTTAAACTCTATATAAATTTAAAGTCTTTAATATTTATCCATGATTTCGTTTGATTAATGCTTATATCATTGTCATCATCCTCATGCTTATATTGTGATGAAAGTCATCTTTGGCTTACGTGCAAAGATGGACTGTTGATTATTTGTTTTACAGTTGCATATCATTGGCTTACGTGCAAAGACGAATTGTTAATTATTAGTTTTATAGTTGTATATCTTTGGCTTACGTGCATAGATGGACTGTTGATTATTGGTTTTACAGTTGTATATTTTTGCCTTACGTGCAAAGATGGACTGTTGATTTTTGGTTTTATAGTTGTATATCTTTGGCTTACGTGCAAAGAAGGACAAGTGTATGACATGATCATAACCACTGGTGATAATAACGAATATCCTTGGCCCGTAGTGAATGGATAATTCGATGATGTGATTGGCAGGATCATGACCATTAGTTAACAGTTGAATGTCTTTGGCCGTAGTGCACTGACAGACAATTGATTGGTATGATCATAACCATTGATTTTATAGTTGAATATCTTTGGCCCGCAGTGCAAAGGTAGACAACTGATTGGTATGATCATTGTTATTACATTTGAATATCTTTAGCCCTTGGGGTAAGGATATTGAGTAAATATTCTATTAAGCCTTTGTGGCAAGGAGAAATTGTTGATTCACATTATTAAAAACATGAATTGTGAATTTAACTAACATCTTTGGTGGTTCAGGTGAAGATAGGTGATGAAAGTTCTATTTGTCTTGGGTATAATAAAGAATTGTTGATGGGTATTAGAGCGATAAAGTTGATGAAAAACTTTTTAAATCATAGAAGATAGTAGATTTTATGCTCTACTTGACTCTTCTAATGGATTGCTTATTTCCGCTGCAGTTGTTGATCTAAAACTTGTTGTCTATTGTATTCTATCGGGTTGTTATATTGTTGAAGGCTAAGGATAATTTATTCTGCATTATCTTAGTCATAATATTTCTTACTGGGCTAGTTGAGCTCACCCTTTCTTTAATTATTCTCTTCAGGAAATGAGAATATAGCTGGGACGAGTCGGGAAATGGAGTGATGGTTCAGGATAAGTGGCTTTAGTAGTCCTCACTATTCTATGAAATAATGTGATAATAATTGTAATGAGGACTCCATTGAGTGTGGATATTGTCTAGATGACAATATTCTTGTTTAAACTCTCAGCTATGTTTTGTCGTATTTTACACGACTATTGTATAATTAAGTTGTATTTGAATTTTGTACCATGTATCTGGCAACCCAAGATGGGTGATGTATACCTGTTTTGGGGGCGTCACAGTTGGTATCAAAGCTTAGGGATATGATCCCTAGTTGAGATGTGAGACAAGAACTAGGAGGGGAGAGACGGGGAATTCCATCGCTAGTATGACCTACCTAAGTTTATTTGGTATTTAATTGGTCGATCAGAGTATAGGGATAATATGTGATATGTTAATTAACCCTTATTTTGTGACAGTGTTTGAAAATGGCATCTGAAAATGTTGAGATCAGCAATGAAGCACATGAGACCGTTGAGTCAGCAACGATCAATACCCAGGATAATGTGCAACAGGACGACAATAATCCTCAGGTAAACACCGATCAAATGATGAACGATGGGATGTTCAGAGGCTTTATGCAATTCATGCAACATCAGGTAAGAGAGACTCTTGTTCAAAATATAAGTGAAAATAATGGCAACTCACGATTGGTCATTATCGCGATACGCAGCTTCAAGGAGCTGGGACCGCCAAGTTTTTGGGAAAGCCGAACCAATTAAAAAGCAGAGACGTGGTTAAAGCGAGATCACCAAGATATTTGATGTCTTGGGATGCTTTCGAGAGCAAAAGGTTCCTTTGCCACCTTTATGTTTGCGTGAAGAGGCGACATTCTTGGTGGGAATCTATAAACGTACTCAACTGGCCGACGACTCAAGATGTCTTGGGAGAAGTTCCAAGAGCTGTTCAACAAAAAGTACTTTCCCAAAAGTATTCGTCACATAAAGGAGGTGGAGTTTATCAAGTTGGAGCAAAACAATATGACTGTGTCGCAATACGAGTCTAAATTTGTGGAGTTATCCCGATTTGCATCCCATTTGGTCGATAATGAGGAGCGAATGACGCGAATGTTTCTAAGACGTTTGAAACCCGATATACGTCAATACCTCATTTCTCACAAACTTTGTTTATATTCAAATGTTGTGAATAGGGCTCAGTTATTGGAGCGCGATAATGAATCAGCACAACTAAAAGGCAACGACCAACAATACGATAATAATCGTACCGGTGGCAACGACCATCGGAACAATGATAACCATCGTGGGGGAAATTATCATGCCAAGAATGGTAACCACTTCGGTGGTAATCATGGCCAAGATAATAGGAGTGGAAATTTCAAGAAGAGAAGGTTCAACAACGATGGAAAGACAACAACACCAACACCCGTTTTCAAGGAAGGAGAACGACCACCAATTGTATGCTTCAAATGCGGAGGGGAGGGACATATCAGTCCAAACTGCGTGATGCAATCCAAAGCATGTTACAATTATAGAAAAGAAGGTCACCTAGCCCGATTTTGTCGTGCACCAAAGTCAAGTCCAGCTGGGACGGTGGCACCAAAGGCGGATACGGACAAAACAAAGTCGGTGGTTTCAGGAAGAGCGTTTTTCGTGACTTCTCAAAAAATGAGTAACCCGAACGAATTTAGCATGGTTTAGTTAATTATAAATTCTTGCGAAGTCTATACCTTATTAGATACCGGTTCTACCCATTCTTTTATCTCTCTTGCTTGCGCTCAATGTTTAAATTTGACCCCAGAGAAGTTAGACTTTAACTTATCGGTTGAAACTTCATTAGGAGAAACCTTTGTTACCTCCACTGTTTATAAATCTTGTTTGATTCAAATCGACACTTTCACGTTACCTATCGATCTTATCTCTTTGAAAAAACTTGCCTTTGATGTGATTTTAGGAATTGATTGTTTAACTACTCATCAAGCTTTTCGTAAAGTTGTTAGCTTTCATATTCCTAACCAACCTATTATGCGAAATCAAGCAACCAAACCACTAAATTCAATCATTGTCATATCAAGCCATAAGTAAAGAGCCCCGAGCCTTTCGCTGGTGACTTCCAAGTCTTGGAAAACACAGAAGCCAGACTTTTTGTAGGCAACGTTGTGAATGACGATGACAAGTTGATAGGTATCAATGTGACGTACTATCCAAGTCTTGGATGAGAGTCACAGTTTTGAATAATATTTCTATTGTTAATAAATTTCTTGACGTATTCTTGAAGACTTCTTAGCCTACCCCTAGAGCGTGAAATCAAATTTTGTATTGACCCCAGTACAAAACCCATTTCTAAAACCCTTAAATATTTCTTCAACCAAAACGAACGTATAATGCACCAAAGACGTTGGCTCGAGCTGTTGAAGATTACGACCATACCATTCAATATCATCATGGAAGAGCGAACGTGGTAGCTGACGCGTTGAGTAGAAGATTGTATGCATTTACGAGTGCGATGTTGTTAACACAAAGATCCATTTTGTATAACTTATAAATGATGAAGATAGAGTTAAAGACTCTAGGGACCCACGTGAAGATAACAAATATACGAGTAGAATCGACTTTAATAGATAAAGTTAAAGCCTCTCAAACTACACACCCGGAGCTGATGAATGTGAAGAAGAAGGTTCAAGAGGGCGTTATTCTATAAACAAGAGTCGATAAAGAGAGGAAATCTTAACCCTCAATTTAATTGGCCCATTTGAAATCCTCGATCGAGTAGGAACTGTGGCCTATAGACTCGTTTTACTGCCATGTATGTCGCGTGTTCATAACGTTTTTCACGTATCGTTGTTAGTAAAAACTTAGTCTTGGGAGACTTTGGAGCCAAATTTCAGAATAATTAATGAATCTGAAAAATTATGAAATCATGGGGGTTTTATAGAGCATGTTACAAGCTTTTCATAACCTCGAAAATGGACTAATTCGGATAACGGATGAAGAAGTTATGAAGATTTGAAGTATGTGTATCAAAAGTTGTAAAATCTGGAAAATTGAAGTTAAGTGCCAAAGGTCGAGTGCCTAGGCACTAGGCTCGGTGCTTAGAATATGTTCTTGGGCGCCTAGGTACTTGCCCAAGGCCAAATTTGGGCGCCTAGGTGCTGGTCAAGTGTTAAGCCAAAATCTGTCCGGACGTCCTTTAGTAAATTAGGCATAACTTTTTCATACAAACTCCGATTGAGGTGATTCAGGATGATTTAGAAATATAACGAGTAGACCTAAAAATTTCAATCTTTATATTTTGAGATTTGAGGTCGATATCAAGGCCTAAAATGGCTATTTTAGGGACTGATGTGCATTTAGAGACAATCGGAGGACATCTGGCATGCACGTATACAACGTGTAATGTTTTCGACGATAAAGGTATTAAAGGTATCCTCACCTCTTCGGCATACTAGGTACGTACGTAAATTTCGAGGGTAAAATTTCATAAGGAGGGGAGATTGTGAGACCCCAGATTTTATGAATAAAGATTTAAATTTCTCAAAATATTTTTTTTTGAATATTGTGGTGTGGATTTGATATAATGTTATAGTTGTGGGTAATATTTATAAATTTTACAAAGTAAGCAAGTGGTTATATAATATTCGATTGGTCGGGGAATATTCATTTTAACAGGAATATTCGTATAACCAAGACAATCATTGGTGGACCCTACAACGAAAGTATTGTCGTAGTAAGAAAATGATGAATTATCTTTTATTAAAAATAACTACGAAAGTGTTACCGAATTAAAACCGTTGAACTACCCATTAGTAAAAGTACGATGAATACGTATGGTTGCATAGTAGCACACGATATTGGTTATTGATGCTTACGTGAGAAGTCACTCAGTTAAACTCAATTATGGTTATGATGAATTCACGCATCATCATATCTCTATATTATTGATTCAATTATTATCACAAAAGATCATCCGTATAATATGTTATATTATTAAATCAATAATTGAGACAGCAAAGTTATTCATATTATTATTTGCAATATTGATAATGTCAGAAGTTCATCAAAGAAATCGGTCATCTAATTGCGCGCCAAAAAGGAGAAATTCTTATCGGAAAGCGCCCTCTTTTCTGGGAATGACCTGGTTGTTAAATATTGTGAATTATAATATTAATGATAAATAAGTTCGTGTTGATTAAAGATGAAATTGATAGTTCGATTGTGTTGGAATTATTAGTGTTAGTGGAAATCGACATTTATTTCGATATTAATTGATGTCTGGAAGTTATCTTTGACGCTAATGGGTAATTCTTAGGATAAATGAGCAATTAATTACTATTAATTCACATGATTATAACTATTTGTTCACATGTGTGTACAATTGATTTACATTCTTGTACTATTAGGGGAGTTGGTGCAAGATTGATAATACTTGCATGACTAAGTTAAAAATGGAGGTATAAATGGAGGTACTATACTGTAATTCGTATTTTCACATGATTATATGTGAGACCCCGAATTTTATGAAATAAAAGTATTCATTTTTTCTATTTTGGTAAATAGTTAAATTGATAAAAAAAAATTAAAGTTAAGGGTAATATGTGAAAATTTTGCAAAGTAAGCAAGTCGTCATAAAATAATCGGTGGTAAAATACGTGTGGTTGCATAGTAGCACACGGTATTGATTATTAATGCTTACGTGAGAAGTCACTCAGTTTGATTCAATTATTATCGATATTTTATATATTATTAAATCAATAATTGAGATAATACAGTTATTAATATTATTATTTGCAATATTAACGATGTCTAGAAGTTCGCCAATAAGAGGTGTCGGTCACCTAATCAATGGCCAATAGGAGAAATTCTTATTAGAAAGCCCTCTTTTCGTGGGAACGACTCAGTCGATTAATATTGTAAATTATAATAATGATGATAAATGTTGTTAAATATATTGAGGTGTCTTTTTTATGAAGTCACTTGACGTTATATATATATATATATATATATATATATATATATATATATATATATATATATATTGTTTTATTAGTATTATTAATGTAATAAAAGCAGAAAAGCTTTTTATATAAAACAAAATACTTTTATAAAGTTATTTATTTTATTACAATAATTAGAATATAATATATTTTATTATGCGATATAGTATTTTGTATAGTAAAATCTTTTTATATAAAATGTAATACTTTTATAAAGTTATTTATTTTATTGTATAATAATTAGAATATAATATATTTTATTATGCATATTGTTTGTTTTACGTATATAAAATGTAATACTTTTATAAAGTTATTTGTTTTATTATACAATAATTTTTATAAAGTTATTTGTTTATTAAAATTTTTATATAAATTAGACTTTTTATAATTTATTTTATTATGCATAGTGTTTTGCATAGTGTTTTTAGTAAAATTTTTTATATAAAATAGAATACTTTTATAAAGTTATTTATTTTATTAGACAATAATTAGAATATAATATATTTTATTATTGCATAGTGTTTTGCATAGTAAATTTTTTTATATAAAAATGAATACTTTTATAAAGTTATTTGTTTTATTAGATTTTAAATAAAATATATATATATATATTATAAATAGAATATATTATATTTTATTGCATAGTATCCTTTCTATTTTTCCTATAAATAGGATGCTTAGTTAGAATTGAAAATCACACCAGAAGTTCAGAGAATTCTTCTTCTATAATATTGAGCGTATTTCTTTAGAGTTTAAGAAAGCTTTGAGCGTAGAAATAGTGCAAATTTTCTTCAAGAATATCATCGCCCTACCAGTCGGAATACTCTTCTTTCTAAGGTAAGGAATATTATTTGTTGTACTCGTAATGGGTTTTATTTCTTTCGTATTCATGAAGAGAACTTCTGTTATTCCATTTCTTATTATTCATCGTTGAATAACTTTTGTATATCTGCAATCACCGCATACATGGTGAAATCCTTCGTTATTCCATTCTTTATTATTATGTTGGAATAACTTTGATATGTCAAATACCGCATACATGGTGAAATTCTTACGTTATTCCATTCTTTATTATTATGTTGGAATAACTCAGATACGGATCACCAGTATATACACGGTGAAATTCTTCCGTTATTCCATTCTTTATTATTATGTTAAAATAACTCGCTCATGCCAATCTTCGTATATATGATGAAATTCTTCTATTATTCCATTCTTTATTATTACATCGAATATATCACCTGCGTCGCTTTACGCACGACCTGGTTCCATTATTTATTATTTTGTTGGAATAACACATGCATGCGGTTTATCGCATTACGGTGAATTCGTTGTTATTCCATTTTTATTATTACGTCGGAATATCCTATCTCGTGTGTTACGCGTGACACTGGTTCCATTATTTATTATTCTATTGGAATAACTTGCATGCGTGCGATCTATATCGCCAGCATGGTGAATTCTTCGTTATTCCATTCTTTATTATTACATTGGAATAACATGCCTCATGGATTATCACATACATGGTGAATGATCCTTTGTATCCATTCCTTATTAAATTGTGGAAATGATGCATTTACGTGGATTCTGAGCATAGAAAGTGAAAATCCATTTCATAGTTTCGTAATTTTTCGACCCTCAAAAATTTCGGAAAAATTGAAATGATAATTAGATGAGTTTTCTATATTGTGTCCAAAGATGGCGATTTTGGATGTATAGATTAAGAGTTATGGATTTTATGGGAAAAAACTAATTTAAAAGTAAACCCTTATAACTCCTTGTGGTTAACTCCAAAATTGGTGAAATTTTTATTGGGAGTACATGTATATAACAGAGTATATATCCCAGAATTTTGGAATTTTTGGACAAAGGTACAATTTATGATAAATGTCTAAATATTAAATAGCTTTTGGCCATATGAAAAATAGTAAATGAATTTTAAAAATTTCGAGAAAAATATATGTTCAATATGGGACTATATTCTATTAAATCCCAGAAAAAAATAGTTTTGGGACTGATTTGGTATTTTTCATAAAAATGAACTAGTTATGAGTAAATGAATTAAATATGTTATGTAAAGTAACAAAATTGGAAAATAGGATTTTATGGCTTGGGAATCCTATATAGGGTATATACAGATTTTTGATAAGGGATTTGATCATTGCTGATGAAATCTTATGAGTATGGCATTTTTGAATGATTAAATGTATTATTTGGTAAAGTGTAAACAATTAAAATAAATTGTTTATAAGTTTAAGAAGTGATTAAAATGTTATTATAATATTAATAATATTAGATTATGAGTTTATTAAGTGATTTATAACATTTGGATTAAGGTGATATGAAATCATAGATTTATGAATCTTACTCTTGAAATTAAATCCATATTTTGATCATATTGTTTTTATTATCATATATAATATTTGTATAACTCTGGTGATGAAATTTCTCTTTGACTTAAGTGTAAAGATGGGTAGATTATTGGTGTGATCGTGACTATGAGTTCTCTTTGGCCAGTAGTGCAAAGATGAATTGTTGACTGGTATGATCATGACCATTAAATTTACAATTGAATATTTTTAGCTTAAGTGCAAAGGTGAATTGATCAACATGATAATAATTATTGTTTATATAAATTCTGAAATGATTATATATTTCTTTGAGATATTAATATCTTTGGCCCGTAGTGCAAAGATGACCTGTTGTTGAATATCTTTGGCTTATAGTGCAAAGATGACCTGTTGTTGAATATCTTTGGCACGTAGTGCAAAGATGACCTGTTGTTGAATATCTTTGGTCTGTAGTGCAAAGATGAACTGTTAATGAATATCTTTGGCCCAAAATGCAAAGATGAATTTATAAGTATGATTATAAACAGGATCTGTGATTTGGTTTAACCATGATATTTGATGTTTCAGGTAAAGACAGGTGATGAAAATTATCTTCGTCCTAGATGAGAAAAGGAATTTGGAACCACAAATATGATTATGAGTTATTCATATGATTGTGGAGAGGAATTGTTGATTGATGTTACAGGGATAAAACATTATCGGTGGACTTTTAACATAGAGAAGATAATAGATCTGATGGTCTATTTGACGCTTCTAATGGATTGTTCGTTCCTCTACAACTATGGTTGAAAAGTTTTATCATCTACCATATGTTCTAAATCTCTGATTTATTTCTGATGAAGGCTATTGATGATGTAAATTATCTTTAGTCATGATATTATTTCTTGGGCTAGTCAGGTTTCACCCTTTTTGCTTCACAATTTCTTTCTGTAATAAGAGTGTATTTGGGTCGAGCCAGGGATAATGAGGGAATAGAGCGGTGGTCTATAGTCTGTTGAGATTCTCCTAAATAGTATGGAAATAAATTTATTGAGAACTATGGATAAGTGTGTCGTATTATATACGTCATTTAATATTTAATTTTGGTGAACCGAATAGGGTGAGGTGAACCCAACTTTGGAAGGGTGTTTTTCCACTATCAAACAAGATGTCTAATGACATACAACCTCGTGTTATCATAAGGACGGGTTGTGCACATCCACTTTTTGAGTATATCTACGAGCACTACCTATATGATCTTGGAGTTTATTTGAAATATAATTTTCACTTGAGAGCGGTGGAGATAGTTATATGTCAAGAGAAGACTCACCATTGGAAAGAAGATGATAATAATCTTCTCGTTTTTCTTTGGGGTCTATATAGAAAACAAGGATAATTTCGTGGGTATATGATATCTATCATAACCTAAACGCACGGCCTCAGTATACGAAGGTTTCTTGAGTACTTCCCAAAGATTTTAATTTCTAAAATAGTTTTGACTATACTTTTATGTAAAGTATCATTGTAAGGTTGTGTTCGAGGCACCATGGGAGTTACATACGTTTGTATTAAACCTCACAGTTTAACTATGGTCGTATTCTGTACGACGTACAGTTCAACAGTTGTATAAATGAAGTTTGTATTTGATTTTTATAGTGTGATATCTGGCGACTCAGAATGGGTGATGTATACCTATTTTGGGGGCGTCACATTATAGCTATTGATTCACATGATTGAACTATTGATTCACATTATTTACTATTAGGAGAGGTGGTGCAAGTTTGATAATACTTGCAGGACTAAATTAAAAATGAAGAAAAAGAGGAAGGTATTATACTGTAATATTTCGAGCCCCAAAACGTGCAATTATCAAAACTATATTTTTCTATAAATAGAAGCTCATTCTTCCTTCATTTCTCACCAATTCACTAAAGCTATAGAGCAATTATTATAGAGAGAAAAAAGAAGAGAAGTCTCTGCTACCTCCACTATTCCAAAGATTGGTCTTCTTTTTTGAGGTAAGGGGTATTATTCTTTTGTATTCATGAAGAGAGTTATTTTCTTTCAATACTCGTAAGAGTTGTTATTCCATTCTTTATTATTATGTTGGAATAACCTGTCTATGGGAAGTACCGCATACATGGTGAAATTCTTTTGTTATTCAATTCTTTATTATTCTGTTGGAATAACCTGTCTGTGCGGTCTATCGCATGCCTGGTGAATTCTGTTGTTATTCCATTCTTTATTATTATGTTGGAATATCCTGTCATTGTCATTGTCATCATCCTCATGCTTATATTGTGATGAAAGTCATATTTGGCTTACGTGCAAAGATAGACTGTTAATTATTGGTTTTACAGTTGCATATATTTGGCTTACGTGCAAAGACGAATTGTTAATTATTGGTTCTATAGTTGTATATCTTTAGCTTACGTGCATAGATGGACTGTTGATTATTGGTTTTACAGTTGTATATTTTTGCCTTACGTGCAAAGATGGACTGTTGATTTTTGGTTTTATAGTTATATATCTTTGGCTTACGTGCAAAGATGGACAGGTGTATAACATGATCATAACCACTGGTGATAATAACGAATATCCTTGGCCCGTAGTGGATGGATAATTCAATGATGTGATTGGCAGGATCATGACCATTAGTTAACAGTTGAATGTCTTTGGCCATAGTGCACTGACAGACAATTGATTGGTATGATCATGACCATTGATTTTATAGTTGAATATCTTTGGCCCGTAGTGCAAAGGTAGACAACTGATTGGTATAATCACTGTTATTACATTTGAATATCTTTTGCTGTGACGCCCCCAAAATAGGTCCAATCCATCCAACCTATTCTGAGTCGCCAATTACATGGTATAGAAAACAACTACAACTTTATTACTACAATTGTCGTGTAAAATACAACAATATGTTATGAGTTTTGATACAAATATATATACGAACTGTGACTCATGTCCCAACTATGGACATCACCTCACAGTGATACCTTACATAAAGGTACAATCTAGAACTGTTTTAAAAATTAAAATCTTTGAGAAGTGCTCAAGGAAACCTTCGTACATAGGAGGCCATGAATCTAAGTTATGATAGATATCATATGTCCAGAGAATTATCCTTAGTTGATCCAATAAACCCCAAAGAAAAACGAGAAGATTACTATCATGTTCCTTCCAATGGTGAGTCTTCTCTTGACATATAACTATCTCCACCGTCTGCGATTGAACATTATGTTTCAACCTAACTCCAAGATTATATAGGTAGTGCTCATAGATATACTCAGCAAGTGGATGTGCACAACCCTTTCTTATGATAACACGAGATTGTATGTCATTAGACATCTTGTATGATAGTGGCAAAACACCCTTCCAAAGTTGGGTTCACTTCACCCTATTGTTGTTAACCAAAATCAATTATTAAGTGGCATATAATATACGACACACATATCTTAGGTCCTCAATACAATTATATATTGTATGTCATGCTATTTATAATGTGTTGAGAAATTTTGACAGTCTCGGACCACCACATTATTCCCCTGTTATCCCCGCTCAACCCAAATTTACACTCTTATTACCCGAAAGGAATTGTGAAGCAAAAGGGTGAGCACAACTAGCTCAGTAAAGAATATCATAACTAAAGATAATTAAAATATCAATAGCCTTCATCAGTAATAAATCAGAGATTTAGAACATATGGTAGATGATAAAACTTTTCAACAATAGTTGCAACGGAACGAGCAATCCATTAAAAGAGTCAAATAGACCATAAAGTCTATTATCTTCTCCATGTTAAAAGTCCACCAACAATGTTTTATCCCTGTAACATCAATCAACAGTTCCTGTCCACATTCATATGAATAACTCATAATCATAATTGTGGTTATAAATTCCTCTTCTCATCCAGGACAAAGATAATTTTCATTACTTGTCTTTACCTGAAACATCGAAGATTATGGTTATACCAAATCACAGTTCATGTTCATAATCATAATAATAAGTTCATCTTTGAACTACGGGCCAAAGATATTTGTCAACAATTCATCATTGCACTACATGCCAAAGATATTCAACAACAGGTCATCTTTGCACTACAGGCCAAAGATATTCATGAATAATTCATCTTTGCACTACAGGCAAAAGATATTCAATCAATAAGTCATCTTTGCACTACGGGCCAAAGATATTCAACAACAGTTCATCTTTGCACTACAGGCCGAAGATATTCGTATCTCAAAGAAACATACAATCATTTCAGAATTTATATAAAGCATAATTATAACCATGTTGATCAATTCACCTTTGCACTTAAGGTAAAAATATTCAATTATAAATTCAATGGTCATGATCATACCAGTCAACCATTCATCTTTGCACTAATGGCCAAAGAGAACCCATAGTCACGATCATACCAATAATTTACCCATCTTTACACTTAAGTCAAAGAGAAATTTCATCACCGGGATTATAAAAATGTTATATATGATAATAAAAACAATATGATCAACAACTGCATTTAATTTCAAGAGTAAGATTCATAAATCAATGATTTTATAACACCTTAATCCAAATGTTATAAATCACTTAATAATCTCATAATCTAATATTATTAATATTACCACAATATCTTAATCATTTCTTAAATTTATAAGTAATTTATTTTAATTGTTTACACTTTACTAATTAATGCATTTAATCATCTTAAAATGCCAAACTCATAAGATTTCATCACCAATAACAAAAACCCTCATCAAAAGTCTGCATATACCTTATATAGAATTTCCAAGCCATAAAATCCTATTTTCCAATTTTGTTACTTCACACAACATATTTAATTCATTTACTCATAACTAGTCCATTTTTATGAAAAATACCAAATCAGTACAAACAAATTTTCTTTTCTGGGATTTAGCAGAATATAGTCCCATATTGAACATATATTTTTCTCGGAATTTTTAAAATTCATTTACTATTTTTCATATGGCTAAAACTGCTGAATATTTAGACATTTATCATAAATTGTACTTTTTTCCGAAAATTCCGAAATTTACAAAGTATACTTCTGTTATATACATGTACTCCCAATAAATATTTCACCAATTTTGGAGTTAACCACAAGGAGTTATAAGGGTTTACTTTTAAAATAGTATTTTCTCATAAAATTCGTAACTCCTAATCTATACATCCAAAAATCGCCATTTTTGGACACAATCAAGGAAACTCATCAAATTATCATTTCAAATTTTTCCAGAATTTTTGAAGGTTCAAAAAAATTTCAAAAGCGAAAAACATAATAACCCTTAAAATCCCTTACAATCCTTACCTCGAAAGAAAAAGTATTTTAATAGGAATGTAAAGTCAAGGAACCTTCAGACTGAATAGAAACTCTCAAAGTATCTAAATACTCAGTAAAATACGCTTGATAATATAGAGAGAGAAAGAGAAAAGCTTATGTTTCGTGTGATTTTCAATTCTAACTTAGCCTCTATTTATAGGAAAATGTTAAGACGCCACGTACAGCAGACTTGACTTCTTGCTACCTAATGGCTTAACTCGCTACTATTTCCACCCACCACATTTGAAATACAATTTCAAAGACATTTCTTCACACCAACCATAGGTGGGGCCCATGCATTCTAGAATTTTCCACCAAAATGATAAATTTGAAACTTCAACAATTTTCTGCACCCGTTCACCTCTTAAAATTCATAACAATTTATATGTTCATTTTAACGGTTCAAAATTTGAGGACATATACTCAACTTATATATGTATAACATATCCAAAAATCACAACGATCAAAATATCGGATTAAAAATTATAACTCACGCAATATATCGTAAAAAATACTGATTTGATTTTTAATACCTCCATTCCGACAAAAATACTGATAAAACACCTCAACATTAATTCCTTCATTTATAACAACATAAATAAATCCATCATTTATATCTCGCATTAAATAAATATTTCCTTATCATATAAATCAATAATTTATTATTCACAAATAATATTCTGAGAATCACAATTATGATGACAAGAGATGGTTCCCGGAAAGAGGGGCTTTTCGATAAGGATTTCTCTTCTTAGCGCTTGCAATTAGGTGACCAAACCTCTCATTGATGTAACTTTCTAGACATTGCCAATAATGCTATCTAATAATATTATTCAAATAATATGAATTATTGATCCGATAATGGGAAATCTTGTCTTACGTGACAATTATTGAAACAACAATAATATAAAATATCAACGCAGCAATTATTAAATCAATAAAATAAAATATTGAACAGTAATTACTGTAACAATTATTGAGTAGTGCCTTCTTACGTAAGGATTAATAATTCAAAAATATTGTGCAATACCGTGTGCTACTGTGCAACCACGCATATTACTATATTTTTAACCACCGGGTATCCCAACAGTGTTAACGGTAATAACTACACCGTTATTTATAAAAACTCATACTTGTCATTTTCTTCATCCGACAGTTATTCTATTATGGGGCCCACAACTGCTTGCGCCGTCGTACGGATATTCCCGACAAAAAAAATATTCCACGACCAAACGAATATTCCCCGACAACAATGAATATTTTATAACCACTTGTGTATTTTGAAAATTTTATATATATCACCGTTAATTTTAAACTTTTATCAATTTAACCATTTACTGAATAATAATTATAAGAAAAATTGAATACTTTTATTTCATAAAATTCGGGGTCTTACATTAGCCCTTGGGGTAAGGATATTGAGTAAATGTTCTATTAAGCCTTTGTGGCAAGGAGAAATTGTTGATTCACATTATTAAAAACATGAATTGTGAAACCGAACGAAGTTAGCACGAGTTAGTTAATTATAAATTCTTACGAAATCTATGCCTTATTAGATACCGGTTCTACCCATTATTTTATCTCTCTTGCTTGCGTTCAACATTTAAATTTGACTTCGGAGAAATTAGACTTTGACTTATCGGTTGAAACTCCGTTAGTAGAAACCTTCATTTCATGTACTATCCAAGTCTTGGATGAGAGTCACAGTTGTGAATGATATTTCTATTGTTAATAAATTTCCTGACGTATTCTTGAAGACTTCTTAGCCTACCTCTAGAGCGTGAAATCGAATTTTGTATTGACCCCAGTACAAAACCCATTTCTAAAACCCTCAAGTATTTCTTCACCTAAAACGAACGTATTATGCGCCAAAGATGTTGGCTCGAGCTGTTGAAGATTACGATCGTGCCATTCAATACCATCGTGGGAAAGCGAACGTGGTAGCTGGCGTGTTGAGTAGAAGATCGTATGCGTTTATGAGTGCGAAGTTGTTAACTCAAAGACCCATTTCGTATAACTTACAAATGATGAGGATAGAGTTAAAGACTCTAGGGACCCACGTGAAGATAACGAATATACGAGTAGAATCGACTTTAATCAATAAAGTTAAAGTCGTGCAAGCTACATACTCAGAGCTGATGAATACGAAGAAGAAGGTTCAAGAGGGCGTTATTCTAGAAGCAAGAATCGATGAAGAGAGAAAATCTCAACGCTCGATTTTATTGGCCCATTTGAAATCCTTGATCGAGAAGGAATTGTGGCCTATAGAATCGTTTTACCGCCAAGTATGTCGCTTGTTCATAACGTTTTTCACGTATCGATGTTACGTAAATATGTGGATGACCCGAACCACGTTATTAAATTAGAACCAGACGAGATAGCAGAAGATTTAACATATGAGGAGATACGTGTTAAAATCTTGAATAAGAAGGATCGTATTCAACACTCAAAGGTTATACCTCAAGAGTTAGAATCTGAAATGAAGTCAAGGTATCCTCATACATTCGGCGATACCAGTATCGTGACGTAAATTTCGAGGGCTTAAATTTCATAAGGAGGGGAGATTGTGAGATCCCAGATTTTACGAATAAAGATTTAATTTTCTTGAATTTTTTTTTTAATATTATGGTGTGAATTTGAGATAATGTTATAGTTGTGGGTAGTATTTATAAATTCTGCAAAGTATACAAGTTGTTATAAAATATTCGTTTGGTCGGGGAATATTCTTTTTGTCAGAGAATATTCGTACGATGGCATAATCATTAGTGGACCCCACAACGGAAGTAATGTCGTAGTTAGAAAAGCGACAAAAATATTTTATGAAAATAATCATGGAGGAGGTTTCACCGTTAATCTTTGTTGAACTACCCGGTAGTAAAAATACGAATGTCGTGTGGTTGCATAGTAGCATTACGGTATTGATTATTGATGCTTACGTGAGAAGTCACTCAGTTATACTCAATTATTGCTATAGTAATTATTGCATCATATCTCTCATATTATTAATTCGATTATTGTCACAGTATTATCTGCATTATATGATATATTATTAAATCAATAATTGAGACGACAAAGTTATTCATATTATTAAATTGCAATATTTATAATGTCTAGAAGTTCTGTCAAGGAGAGGTTTAGTCACCTAATTGCTCGCCAATAGGGAGAAATCCTTATTGGAAAGCCCTCTCTTTCCTAGGAACGACCTGGTTGTTAAATATTATGAGTTATGATATTAATGATGAATAAGTTCGTGTTGATTAAAGATGAATTTGATAGTTCCATTGTGTTGGGATTATTGGTGTTAGTTGAAATCGACATCTATTCCGATGATAATTGATGTCTGGGGGTTATATTGATAAACCGGATAATTAATCGGGTAAATGAGCAATTAATTGCTACTAATTCACATGCACATATAACTATTTGTTCGCATGTGTGTACTATTGAATCACATTCTTATACTATTAGGGGAGTTGGTGCAAGATTGATGATACTTGCATGACTAAGTTAAAATGGAGGTATAGATGGAGTACTATATCGTAATTAATTTTTCACATGTTTAGAACTATTGAGTCACATGATTTACTATTGATTCACATGATTTACTATTAGGGGAGGTGGTGCAAGTTTGATAATACTTGGATGGTGAATTAAAAATGAAAGAAAAGTTGGAGGTATTGTCTTGTAATTTTCGAGCCCCAAAAGCGATGTAATTATCGAAACTATATTTTCCTATAAATAGAAGCTCATTCTTCCTTCATTTCTCACCAATTCACTAAAGCTTTAGAGCCATTATTATAGAGAGAAATTATTGAGAGAAAGAAGAAGAGAAGTCTGCTCCCTCACTATTCCAGTATCCAGTCTTCTTTTGAGGTAAGGGATATTATTTGTTGTACTTGTAAGGGGTATTATTCGTTCGTATTCATGAAGAGAATTATTTTCTCTCAATACTCGTAAGAGTTGTTATTCCATTCTTCATTATTATGTTGGAATAACCTGTATATGCGAAGTACCGCATACATGGTGATATTCTTCTGTTATTCCACTCCTTATTATTATGTTGGAATAACCTGTATATGCAAAGTACCGCATACATTGTGAAAATTTTCTATTATTCCGTTCTTTATTATTCTGTTGGAATAACCTATTTATGCGAAGTACCGCATACATGGTGAAATTCTGTTGTTATTTTATTCTTTATTATTCTATCGGAATATCCTGTTTGTGCGTTTTACGCCGGACCTGGTTCCATTATTTATTATTCCGCATTTATTATTCTCGAGAATATCACATCTCATGCGTTCTGGCGGACTTGGTTCTATTATTTATTATTCATTGGGAATAACCTTTATCATCTTTGTCTCTATCGCATGCATGGTGAATCCTTACATTATTCCATTCTTTATTATTTCGTTGGAATAACACATCTATGTGGATTACCACATGCATGGTGAATGATCCTTTATATTCATTCCTTATTAAATTGTGGAAATGATCTGGTTACGTTGATTATGATGAGAGTCATAATAAAAGCTTTGGACTGATGAAAATCATGGGTATATGAAGTATTAGTAAGTGTTATGATGAGTTATGTTGGTTATTATGTGAAAACATGAAAGTTTCTTAGAAATCACAAAGGGTTAAAAATCAGATTTTGGAGAAAATGGAACATGAAATTCAATTGACCATATCTCCTATTATATTTTGAATTTTTGAGTGTGGTCAAGTTCTAGAGTTAGATCTATGAGTTTTGTAGCATCTCCAAGTGGAATCACTGGAAAAGGTATTGTAGATTTTCGTATGGACTAATTTTAGCAAAGGAGTCAAAAGCTGAAAATTACCAAAATGCTACTGTCCAGATTTTAGAAGGGTTGTTTCGGCCACTTAATTTGTGAGAAAAAATCTGGCCTTTTGGGACATGAAATTATATGGTATAAAGAATCTCTTGTCCAAAAATGAGCTCATTCCGACTTAAAATAAGCAAGTTATGACCATTTTAATATTTAGGTTTTTCCGACGAAAAACGCTTTAACCGGAGTTCTATAACTCCGATGACCATGAAATTTAAATTGGAAGCTCACGTTAACATGTGTAAGATTCTGCCAAGATTTGGGAATTTTTGGAGTTAAACTTGAGGTAGCTAATTTCTTAATGAATTAATTGGAAATTGATTTTTGAAAAATAGTAAATAAATTTTAAAAATTTTGAGAAAAATATATGTTCTTTATGGGACTATATTATGCTAAATCCTAGAAAAAAAATATTTTTGGGACTGATTTGGTATTTTTCATGAAAATGGTTTAGTTACGAACATATGAGTTAAATATGTTATGTGAAGTAACAAAGTTGGAAAATAGGATTTTATAGCTTGGAAATCCTATATAAGGTATATGTAGATTGTTGATAAGGGATTTGATCATTGGTGATGAAATCTTATGAGTATGGCATTTTTGAATGATTAAATGCATTATTTGATAAAGTGTAAACAATTGAAATAAATTGTTTATAAGTTTAAGAGGTGATTAAAATATTGTTATAATATTAACAATATTAGATTATGAGTTATTTAAGTGATGGATAATATTTGGATAAAATTAAAGTCTTTAATATTTATCCTTGTTTTAGTTTGATTAATGCTTATATCATTGTCATCATCCTCATGCTTATATGGTGATGAAAGTTATCTTTGGCTTACGTGCGAAGATGGACTGTTGTTTATTGAATTATATATCTTTGGCTTACGTGCAAAGATGAATTGTTGATTATTGGTTTTATTGTTGTATATCTTTGGCTTACATGCAGAGATGGACTTGGTATGATTATGACCAGGGATTATTCGGTATAATCATGACCATTGATGATTTAATCAATATCCTTGGCCCGTAGTGCAGGGATGATTCGATGATGTGGTTTATTTATTGTTGAGTCTCAAATGATAAAAATTGATGAAAACTTTTTAAATCATAAAAGATAGTGATTTTATTCTCTCTTGACTCTTTTAATGGATTGCTTGTTCATTGCTTGAGTTAAACTTGATGTCTATTGTATTTTATCGGTTTAACATTGTTGAAGACTAATGATAATTTATTCTCGCATTATCTTAGTCATAATATTTCTTCTTGGGCTAGTTGAGCTCACCTTCCTTTCACTTTGTTCTCTCGTGAAATGAGAATATAGCTAGGATTTAGCCTGAGAGAACGGAGTGACGGTCCAGAAGATAGCGTTAGTAGTCCTCACTATTTTGTTAAATAGTGTGACAATAAATGTAATGAGGACTCCTTTGAGTGTGGATATTGTCTAGATGACAATATTCCTATTAAAACTCACAGTATATGTTTGTCGTATTTTATACGATAGTTGGATAATTAAGTTTTTATTTGTATTTTGTACCATGTATTTGGCGACTCAAGATGGGTGATGTATACCTGTTTTGGGGGCGTCACAGAGGTGAACCCAACTTTGGAAGGGTGTTTTGCCACTATCATACAAGATGTCTAATGACCTACGAGTTATCATAAGATAGGGTTGTGCACATCCACTTGCTGAGTATATCTACGAACACTACCTATACGATCTTGGAGTTTGATTGAAATGTAATTCTCAATTGCAGACAGTGGAGATAGTTATGAGTCAAGAGAAGACTCGCCATTGGAAGGAACATGATAGTAATCTTCTCATTTTTCTTTGGGGTCTATTGGGTCAACCAAGAATAATTCTCGAGTCATATGATATCTATCATAACTTAGACGCATGGCCTCCCATGTATGAAGGTTTTCTCGAGCACTTCCCAAAGATTTTAATTTCTATAACAGTTATTGATTGTACCTTTATGTAATGTATCAATGTGAGGTGTTGTCCATAGTTGGGACATGAGTCACAGTTGGTATTAAAACTCACAGTATGTGTGTTGTTGTATTTTGCACAACAATTATAGTAATAAAGTTGTAGTTGTTTTCTGTATCATGTATTTGGTGACTCAGAATAGGTTGGGTGGATTGGACCTATTTTGGGGGCGTCACAGTTGGTATTAGAGCTTAGGGATATGGTCTCTGGTGGAGATCGGGGATTAGAACTAGGAAGGGAGAAACGAGTAATATCCTTCGTTAGTGTGTGTCCTACCTAAGCTGAATTTTTTCTTAAGTTGATAAATTGTGATATATCAATTAACCTTTGTTTTGAAGCTGTATTCTAGAATGATATCTGAAATACAGGAGATGAGCAATGGAGAAATTATGATGACCGGGGAGATAGAATCTGAAATGAAAGCAAGGTATTCACAACTCTTGAAATACTGTGCATCGTAAATTAGGGGACGAAATTTCATAAGGAGGGGAGATTGTAAGACCCTGAAATTTATGAAATAAAAGTATTCAATTTTTCTTATAATGGTTAAATTGATTTCAATATTATTATACCGGAATATTGGTAAGATTTTTCTTGTGAAATTCTTATTTTTTATGTCGAGGTTACTATTCATGAGTTACTATTTATGAGTTACTATTTACGAGTTACTATTCACGAGTACTATTCACGAAGCATGATAATTTTTTTTACGTAAGAAGGCACTACTCAATAATTGTTACAGTAATTACTGTTCAATATTTTATTTTATTGATTCAATAATTGCTACGTTGATATTTTATATTATTATTGTTTCAATAATTGTCATTGAGTGATATTTCCCATTATCAAATCAATAATTCATATTATTTAATAATATTATTAGATAACATTATTGGCAATGTCTAGAAAGTTACATCGAGGAGAGGTTTGGTCACCTAATCAATTGCTGCCAAGAAGGAGAAATCCTTATCGGAAATCCCCTCTTTCTGAGGAACGCTTTGGTCATTATTATTGTGATTACGTAATATTATTTGTGAATAATTAATTATTGATTTATATGATAAGAAAAATATTCATTTTATGTGGATATAGATGGAGAAAATTTTTAATGTGACAATTGTTGAAAATTGATCTTTTATCTTTTCTGATAAAATATTTCATTTAAATATATTATTATATTATAGTAATATAATAATGGTGATATTTTTACAATGAATGTGTGATATATGAATAAATGAGGAGAAAGAGTATTTTTGTTGCATTAAATGTTTAATACATGTTTTGTGTGTTGGTGGACACAATTTTTGACTGAAATTTGATTATAGCCTGTAAAATCATCCGTATGTGGATTTCGGTCAATTTCTATTTGGAATTTGGAAAAACTTTCTTTTGCAAAGTTGTAGAGAATTAAATTTTCTATGGAATGGACATAAGATTTGAATTTTTCTGATAAAAGGGCTATTTATTATGAATTATTGAAGTTTTGGAATATTGGGTCTGAATTGATTTTGTTACAAAAAAATGTTTAAAACATATTTTTCATGTTGGCGGGCCCCACTAGCATGTGTTAGTTGCTGAAATCAGATGGAAAGGTGTGCGTAGGAAAATAAAATAAATATATTAATATTTTATTAAATTTTCTGCTTTGGTGTTCTAAGCAATTTCCTATAAATAGGGTGCTTAGGTTAGAATTGAAAATCACACCAAAAATTAAAGTTTTCTCTCTCTATATTATCGAGCATATTTTTTTTGAGTATTTAGATATCTTGAGTATTGCTATACGATGCAAGTTCGTTCAGCGTTATATCCGATATTCAAGTCAAAAGTACTGCTCTTTTGAGGTAAGGGATATTGTCGTTATTATTTAAGGGTTATTATGTTTCTTCAGTTTTGTAATTTTTCTGACCTTCAAAAATTCTGGAAAAATTTGAAATGATATTTTGATGAGTTTTCTCGATTGTGTCCAAAAATGGTGATTTTTGGAGGTATAGATTAGTAGTTATAAATTTTATGGAAAAAGTTTATTTTAAAAGTAAACCCTTATAACTCCTTGTGGTTAACTCCAAAATTGATGAAAATTTCATTGGGAGTACATCTATATAATATCAGTATACCCTGTAAATTTCGGAATTTTTGGACAAAAGTACAATTTATGATAAATGTTTAAATATTCGGCAGTTTTGGCCATATGAAAAATAGTAAATGAATTTTAAAAATTCCGAGAAAAATATATGTTCAATATGGGACTATATTCTGTTAAATCCCAGAAAAGAAAATTTATTTGTACTGATTTGGTATTTTTCATGAAAATGAACTAGTTCTGAGTAAATGAATTAAATATGTTATGTGAAGTAACAAAATTGGAAAATAGGATTTTATGGCTTGAGAATCCTATATAAGGTATATGCAGATTTTTTTATGAGGGTTTTGGTTATTGGTGATGAAATCTTATGAGTTTGGCATTTTAGGATGATTAAATGTATTAATTAGTAAAGTGTAAATAATTAAAATAAATTGTTTATAAGTTTAAGAAATGATTAAAATATTGTGGTAATATTAATAATATTAGATTATGAGATTACTAAGTGATTTATAATATTTGGATGAAGGTGTTATGAAATCGTTGATTTATGAATCTTACTCTTGGAATTAAATCCATGTTTTGATTATATTGTTCATATAACATTTTTATAATCCTGGTGATGAAACTTCTCTTTGACTTAAGTGTAAAGATGGGTAGATTATTGGTGTGATCGTGACTATGGGTTCTCTTTGGCCAGTAGTGCAAAGATGAATTGTTGACTGGTATGATCATGACCATTGAATTTACAATTGAATATTTTTAGCTTAAGTGCAAAGGTGAATTGATCAACATGGTTATAATTATGGTTTATATAAATTCTGAAATGATTATGTATTTCTTTGAGATATTAATATCTTTGGCCTGTAGTGCGAAGATGAATTGTTGATGAATATCTTTGGCTCGTAGTGCAAAGATGACCATTGTTGAATATCTTTGGCACATGTAGTGCAAAGATGTCCGTTATTGAATATCTTTGGCTTGTATTACAAAGATGTCACTGTTGATGAATATCTTTGGCCGTAGTGCAAAAAGATGAATTTATTAGTATGATTATGAGCAGGCTGTGATTTGGTATAACCATGATTTTTGATGTTTGGTAAAAAGACGGTGATGAAAATTATCTTTGTCCTAGATGAGAAAAGGAATTTGGAACCACAATTATGATTATGAGTTATTCATATGATTGTGGACAGGAACTGTTGATTGATATTACAGGGATAAAACATTGTTGGTGGACTTTTAACATAGAGAAGATAATATACATTATGGTCTATTTGACTCTTCTAATGGATTGCTCGTTCCGCTGCAACTATGGTTGAAAAGTTTTATCATCTACCATATGTTCTAAATCTCTGATTCATTACTGATGAAGGCTATTGATAAACTACTTATCTTAGTCATGATATTCTTTACTGGGCTAGTTGTGCTCACCCTTTTGCTTCACAATTCTTTTCAGGTAATAAGAGTGTTGTCGGGTCGAGCGGGGATAATAGAGGAAATAGAACGGTGGTCTATAGCTGTTGAGGTTCTCCCTAAATAGTATGGAAATAATTTTATTAAGAACTTTAGATAAGTGTGTCGTATTGTATACGTCATTTGATATTTAATTTTGGTGAACCGAATAGGGTGAGGTGAACCCAACTTTGGAAGGGTGTTTTGCCACTATCATACAAGATGTCTAATGACCTACGAGTTATCATAAGACAGGGTTGTGCACATCCACTTGCTGAGTATATCTACGAACACTACCTATATGATCTTGGAGTTTGGTTGAAATGTAATTCTCAATTGCAGACAGTGGAGATAGTTATATGTCAAGAGAAGACTCACCATTGGAAGGAACATGATAGTAATCTTCTCGTTTTTCTTTGGGGTCTATTGGGTCAACCAAGAATAATTCTCGAGTCATATGATATCTATCATAACCTAGACGCATGGGCTCCCATGTATGAAGGTTTCCTTGAGCACTTCCCAAAGATTTTAATTTCTAAAACAGTTATTGATTGTACCTTTATGTAATGTATCAACGTGAGGTGTTGTCCATAGTTGGGACATGAGTCACAGTTGGTATTAAAACTCACAGTATATGTGTTGTTGTATTTTGCACGACAATTGTAGTAATAAAGTTGTAGTTATTTTCTGTACCATGTATTTGGCGACTCAGAATAGGTTGGGTGGATTGGACCTATTTTGGGGGCGTCACAATATTAATAAGTGATTAGGATATTATTAAATGATTAATAATATTCATATGTGATTAAAATATTATTAAATAATTAATAATATTAGTAAGTGATTAAGACATTATTAAAGATAAATGATTAGAATATTATTAAGTGATTAATAATACTAAGAAGTGAATTAAATATTATTAAATAATTAATAATATTATACAAGAGTTTAAGATGATAATGTGATAGTAATATTATCAAATGATAATAATATTACTAATAGTTTAATTTACTATCTAATGATTGTTTATGCGAATAAATGTTAGATAATTTATTATGGAGTAATAGTGTTATGAGTTAAGATATGTAATGTTAATTGTGAGATCAATATTATTAATGATAGGTCTTTCATAAGAGGTTATAATATTAAATTGCGTAGCAGTAGACCACAGACAAGGCAAGTTTCCTAACTCAAACTCGAGTTATTATGTTTCAAGCATACTAGTGGATTAATTATTGACAATTATTCCACATCTCTGATGATTATTGATATTCGCAACAAGTGTAATTTTATTGAACTTTCTTATATATTATCCTGTACAAATTATTTCTTTGTGCAAATTTTGATCTCTTGTGTAATTAAACTTCATGATATGCGAGTAACTTAATTTCCTTTGATTGTCTAACCTTGTACAACTGATTATTGTGTGCAAGTTCATATGTTCATTTAACTTTGTTCTTATGATTATTCCACGATGTTTAAAAATTCTAAATTTGTTCGATGTTCATTCGTTGATTAAATCCTAAAACTTATACAAATCTTTTATATTTGTACAAGTATTCAAGTTATCTTTAAAATTCAATCATACCTAAGTTGTTTAAGTACTACGTCGATGCCAAATGTTTCAGCTAGACTAATATTTGATGAAGCATTCTATTATTTGTGAACTGATTTGTTATTGAAGATTGATGTCATTTGTTTTGGCTAAACTAATATTTGATGAAGCATTCTATTATTTGTGAACTGATTTGTTATTGAAGATCGATGTCATTTGTTTCGGCTAGACTAATATTTGATGAAGCGTTCTATTAATTATTTGTGAACTAATTTGTTATTGAAAATCGATGCCATTTGTTTCGGCTAGACTAATATTATTTGTTAAATCATGAATTGTTCTATTACTTGAACTAAATTATTATTGAAGATTTATGTCACTTATTTCGGCTAGATCAATTTTGATATTATATGTTGAAATCATTAGCATTTCTTTGAATTCAAACCAACCCATATTATTATGGTACGGACTCATGATGTAAGACCGAGATAAACAACCATTATAAAACAAGGGGAACTTTATTGTCGGAAAACCCGACCCGCGCACTATTTTTGAGTATTATGCATAATCACAGGTACAATGAGAATGATCACTTTACATACTCACAAAAGAGTATGATTTAATCTTTACGGTTAACTAATACTCTTGAGGTAATTTAGATTTATTAACTGATGATTCGTCGAGCAGTTCATGATCCATTTGTGATCATTCAACATGAAATCTGGGAATAACCCTATGTATTGAATATCGTTGCAGTATTGTTAATCTTTCCTAATCAATTGGATATTGTTGAAATCTTGAAAGAATTTAACTCTTTCGTTCTTAAGATGTTATTCAGCATGAAATTTAAGAAAATTCTTGTTATTGGAAATGACGCATTGTTTCAGCTACTCCACAATCTTTTGAATATTGTTGAAGTTCTAAAGAGTTAAACTCTTCTAATCATGATATATCGTTCTTGTATTTAAACTTGCTGAGCAAATTAGTTGCTCACCCTTGTTATATCATGATATTATTTCAGTCAAGCCCGAATGTTCGAAGAAGGACAAAGGCAAAGAGAAGGCGACCGAATTGTGTCTCTTGTGGAATGAGTATTATGTTATTTATGAATTTAAATCTTTTGTATTATGATTAGGCATGTAATGTTATATTTTTGTATTACGGTATGTAAGGAATGATGTAATTCATAATGAATGGGTAGTTAGATGAGATGTGTATGTTGTATCGTGAGCACCGAATTTAAGGTTGAAGGGACCCGAATTTGGGGGCGTCACAATCCTCCTGGCTTTCTTGTGTGTAATACAACATTCTTTCTTAAGTGCTCTCTTGTTCCTTGTTAAGCTTCCTTACTAGTTCTTGTGGTGTTTACTTGGCGAAAGGCTTACTTAGCAACTATATAGGGAGATCGTTATTTAAGGTCGCACGGTGGGGCTTAGAGATATCTAAGGTCATGACAGTTGGTATCAAAGCCAAGGTTTAACGAAGGCATTCGTTACTACTAAAAATCACGTCAAACATTACGGAGAAGCAACAAAGGGGTAAGGATGAGATGTCCAACCCACCTAAAGGTACAATAGGTAATAAATCAAGGGACATGATGGCTACCATGGAAGCACAAGTGACAAGGCTTGAGGTCGTCATGTCGGATGTCAAAGAGCAACTTGACAGACACGAACAAATTAAATATAGAAGACTCTATTGAGGGGCTCTACACCAATGGTGTATAGAGAGGTACAATGATGAATTGATCGAGGCATTCAAGATTGCCACCCATGATGCAACACGGGAAAGCATGGGCCTTCCAAGCTAAGATCTTGAAAGTCTTGGTGAATATCTAAAGAGAAATGCAAGCGATTAAGGCCTCCGTAGAAGAAACTAATGTCGATTGGACCTTATGTAAATGGATCATTGCTAGTTGAGTGGTTGATGCACTACGCACTCTAGAGAAGGAGGTGTTAAGGGTCAAGGATGTCCCCAAGCCAAAGGAGTATGATGGCAAACGAGATGTCACGATGATTGATAATTTCTTGTGACACATGGAGAGATACTTCGTGGCACTCAACTTGGAGGACAAGGTAAAAGTTAATACTCTCTTCGTCCCATGATAAAAGTCTTATTATTATTTTGGGTAGTCTCATATTAAATGTCCATTTTCCTTTAATAACCAAACTTTTACACATATTTTCCTATTATACCCGTAACATTAAATATCTCATACTTTTCTTATTCTAATTTTCTCTCCATATTTAATGACATTATTATAGGTAATTTTGTCATTTTATTCATCTTTTTAATATGCGTGAAAAATCCACCAAAACATTTATCTTGGGACGGAGGGAGTATTATTTTTCTTTATTTTACAAATATTGCTATGGTGTGGTGGCACATGAAATATGTTGAGATGGAAAAAGGCACTGTTACTATTGATTCTTGGGATACACTAATGGCAGAGCTTAAAAAATAATTTTATCCCGAGATCATCTGTTGTGATGCTCGATGAAGGAGCTCAAACACGATTGGTCCATCCAAGATTATGTTCGGACCTTCTCCAATCTTATGCTCCGAATCACGAACTTATAATTTCATGGATGGGCTTAAGCCTTAGGTTGCCCAAGAGCTTAAAAGACACAAAGTCGAAGATATTGCTACGACATTGACAGTGGCCTAGTCTTTGGTGGAGTATCACCCCATGGAGAAGGGCAAAAGTTTTAAGCAAAAAGGTGACTCACCAAAGAACAAATTAAGGCACTAAGCCATGGCAGTTTATTTCACTCACAAGTGCAGGTTTGAAGCTCAAACACTACAAATCAAAAAATTTATGGTGTGATGTGATTGGAGGATTAAATGTTGCAAATCTAGTTGCTATAGACATAACCATAAGATATAAGAATTTGATAGATAAACAATTTACTTTTATTGTTTGGAAATCTTTCCCTTTTTGTGGTTTGCTATATTTATTTTTTATTTTAAGATATTAAAGATTTTTAAAATAATAATTAAATTAACATTCATTAGGTAATTATGTTGTCAATATTTATTTAATTTTTGCTTTTATTTAATTATTTTGAGTTTTGCGGGTTTTAAAATGTAGAAAATAATAATAATAATAATAACTCATGGATATTATTTCAAAAAAACATGAATATTGAAGTTATAATTCTTTTTAATGTTTTATTAATGTTAGAATAGTGATTTTTATGATAAATTATTTTAACTTATAAGACAATAGTACTTTGATGACAAGAAATAAAATGATGTAGCTAATTGTAGTTCATTATTATCACTAAGCTCACCTATATATAGTGTATCATTAACAAATTATATTTTATAACATCAATTTATAAATTAATTTTTATAAAATTATTTTAGGGTGTTTGATAAAAACTGAATGAATCTGAATCTAAATGAGTTGAATCTGAATCTAAATGAGATGAATTTGAATCTGAATGAAAAAAGTTGTTTGATAATTGACATGTCTGAAACATCTGAGTGACAAAATTTTATTATTTTACCTCTCTGAAAAAATTCAAAATTGTTATAAATTTATTTAATATAATAGTTAATATTTTTTAAATTTTTGTAATTTTTTTAAAAAAAATTTACTTCATTCAAATCTGATTATCTTAACGATTTAGTAATTCACACCAAAACAAACACAAATACCCATAAATCAAAGATATAAGTTGAACCGATTCAGCTCTTTCAGCATTTAAGCTCTAAACAAACACCCGGAAATCATCAAAGATATAAGTTGAAAAGGACTTATAATTCGTTCTTAAAATAAGTCATAGCCGAACGGGCAATTTCAATTTGGGGATAATTTGCAGGGGAGTGAGATACAGTGACCATAATTCCTTCGGGAGATTAGAGAGAGAAAGAGGATAATATACATATATAGATACAGATATAGATAGAGAGAATGAGTGGGAACAGGGACAAGATAAACTCGGTGTTTTACGCAGAGAATTACCATCCAATTCAAGCCGGAAGCATCGACGGAACGGACATTCTCCCTCACGATAACGCCGTTTACAGGGCTCACCTCTGTTCTTTAGCTGGCCTCTGTACGAATTTCTTCCTCTATATGATTCCCAATTCCCTCATCTGTACGTATTTCTAGTAATTCCTACTTTTTCCCCGTTCTAAATATTCAATTTTGCAGATGATCCGTTCGGCGATCCAAAGGTTAGTGGTGACCCGTATTGCACTCTCTTCGTTGGTCACCTCTCTCACCTCACTACTGAAGAAACTCTTCACAAGGTATCTGTTTGGTTTCTGTGAATTGGGAAATACCCCCCATTTTTATTTTATTTTTTTTTGATAAAATTTTGTTGGTTTTCTATAATTTTTCTCATATATTGATGGTTGTACTGAATAGATGATGTGGGTTTTGTGTTTTCAGGCTATGAGCAAATATGGAAATGTGAAGAAACTGAGATTAGTCAGACACATTGGTAAATACCCCTACGTTTATTTTTATGTTTTTTGCTTTGTTTATAGTTGTTTGGGCATTGTAACTCTGTAATAATGGCCAACAACATTGTCTTGTGGTCTCAGTTTTACATTCCTTGCTAACTATCTTTTTCGGAATGTTGCTGATCTAAGATATGGTTCTCCCTTCTGCCAAGAACATAGTTTTTTGGTCTAAGTTATACATTAACATATCTTTTTCAACATTGTTGATATAAGATATGTTTGTTTTTGTGTAAACTACTTGCTTCAAGTTAGCACAAATGTAATTACTCTGCTTATGAATTTGGTTGGTGCCCGGTTTGCAGTGACTGGAGCCTCACGTGGTTATGCTTTTGTTGAGTATGAGACTGAGAGGGAGATGCGACGAGCATATGAGGTACTATAGTTGTGTCAATTGCTTTAAGATTGATATGCTCTTTTCATACCACTTTCTCCCCCATTCTATCTCTACCACATTGTTTATTCTATGCCTCTATGGCTATCATATTCCATTCGTCATGGGATGCTCATTTGCATTTTGCGGGAGCTAAGTCTTTTCTTGGTCTCTTATAGTCTTATTATGTAATGCACATCTTGGCTGGATTTATTTTGTATTGCCTCCCTAACCAAGAGGGAAAATATAGAATATAAAATCCATTTGAAAAATTTGTCCGTAAACTGGATCAAATTATCTCAATTATCTTTTTTCTTTGTACATAAAACTTTTCCCAAAAGTAAAGGCCTGGGGTCACAACCCATGTGCACGTGATATACCAAACGAAGAAACCCCCATGAACAACAACCATAAAACCTGACACAAAACCGTGGGAGTCCTTCCGAAGGAAGCCAACAAAAAAAATGATTAGCTAAACAAAAAAACCCCCATGGACAACAACCATAAAACCCTGTCACGAAACAGTGGGAGTCCTGCCTAAGGAAGCCAACAAAGAAATGATTAGGTGCAAATTTATACATTAAAATAATTGTTCATCAGTTTATTATTAATACTAGCTCGTGTGGCACACGCGTTGCGTGTGTAATTTATGTTAGATTATTGATTTAAAAGTTTAACTTTTAGGATGAAGGAAAAATTTGAAAGATATTTAAATTTAGTGGGTGAAAGAAGAAATTTAATAAAAGTTGGAGATCTTTATTAGAAATTCATTTACAGGGTAAAATTGGGGGGGGGGGGGGAGCTTTTTTGGAAATCCCATTTCAAGACTAAGCCTTAACCATGGCGGCATTATATATATCTTGGCTGGATTTATTTTGTATTGCCTCCCTAACCAAGAGGAAAAAATATAGAATATAAAATCCATTTGAAAAATTTGCCCGTAAACTGGATCAAATTACCTCAGTTATCTTTTTTACTTTGGTACATAAAACGTTTCCCAAAAGTAAGGGCCTGGGGTCACAACGCATGTGCACGTGATATACCAAACGAAGAAACCCCCATGGACAACAACCATAAAACCCCGACACGAAACAGTGGGAGTCCTGCCGAAGGAAGCCAACAAAAAAATGATTAGGTGCAAATGTATGAATTAAAAGAATTGTTCATCAGTTTATTATTAATATTAGCCCGTGTGGCACACGCGTTGCGTGTATAATTTTTGTTAGATTATTGATTTAAAAGTTTAACTTTCAGGATGAAGGACAAATTAAAAAGATATTTAAATTTAGTGGGTGAAAGAGAAATTTATGAAAAGTTGGAGATCTTTATTAGAAATTCATTTACAGGGTAAAATTGGGAGTGTTTAAATTTGGGGGGCTTTTTTGGAAATTCCATTTCGGGACTGAGCCTCAACCATGGAGGCATTATATATAGATAATTATTTTCATAAATATGGCAACCAAACCTCTCTCTCCTCTCTCTCTCTCCCCCCTCTCTCCCCCCCCCCCCCCGCCCCCCCTTTTTTTTAATAGGTAAATTTTGCTACAAGTATGGGGATAGGAACCAGTGACCTTGAGCTAATATACCTCTAGGCCTCAGCCATTTAAAATTTGTTTTCTTTCAAAGGTAAAACATATCAAAGACATGTTTTCTATTTCAGTGCTGCCAAATACCACCTTAATGTTCATAGTGGAAGCATTATTGACAGGAGCATGATTCTTAATTGGTTAACTAGAGTCATACTGTATCACCATTTAGGACTGCATGTACCTTCCCCACTTACAATATTAAAGTAACCAGTGTCCAAGGGGAATTAGATTTGATCAAATTGTATAGCAAATTAAAATAGTCAATGGCATAATAGAGAATCTAAATTTAAAGAAACTGAAGTTACTGTTTATAAAGAGATATAAGATTGAGAATGAAGCTTGAAGATTCATCAAATCCTTGGTGACCGTGGATACATTTCCTAAAGTTTTATAAAAGTTCTAGTTTAGCCGTTTAGGTTTCTTAATAGGAATCTACTCTAGATATTCAATGATTTTTGGATCTTAGTACCATAATTATGATGCAATATCGATACGAGGAAGGTGATAAAGATCCCTAATCATTTATAGTTGTTCTTGGGCTTCCTAATTTGCGTTGTAGATTATTCTTTCTTGAATATAAAACAAATTTTGCAAATAAATTTATGAAGTACATTAAAATGAAAAGGTTACTCTTTAAGCTTTTTTATGAGTTGTCGTTCCCACGCATAAATGTAAATATTCTTTTAATCTTGATTGTTATCATATTGTCATTCTTCTTCTGATCAGTTCAAATATGCTAGTTTGTTGCATCTAGTCCCTATAATGCTATTTTGGTTACTTTTCTTGATTTTAAATTATACAGTAATGAGTAATCTAAAGTCTTCAGTTAGCATACTATATTTCCCGTACTTGAACTGGTAGTAGCATTTGACTTGATATTGCAATGACACTATTCCAATCTTTTCTTTCTTTTGTACACACTGTTTCAATCTTCTTTCTCCCAGCTTTGATTTATGTGTGTGTGTGTGTGTATATATAAATCAGCATTATTTTAACCATGGTAAAACATGAGCCTCTCTCTATTCTGATAATCAAATAGGCATGGGCCTGAGGCCTTGTCAGGGACATAATCAGGTCATACCACATACTGTTTATTTGCGAAGTATTTACTGTAAACGATAAAGTTACACCTGCTTTTAATTACTCTGCAATGCAGGATGCTCACCATTCATTTATTGATGATTCTGAAATTACAGTCGATTACAATAGGCAGCAGTTAATGCCGGGGTGGATACCAAGAAGGTTAGGTCAGTCGAAATTTCTCTTTCGTTGGAGATTTTGTTGCTTAGCAAGATCAGAATTAAGAATTTAAATGTGGCAGGAGGAGGACTTGGTGGTAAGAAGGAATCTGGGCAGCTCCGTTTTGGAGGACGAGAAAGACCATTTCGAGCTCCACTGTATGTATTCATTTTTCACCGTCATTTTTCACTGTGTTATATTTGACTTTCATATGATTGCTTTCTTAAATCCCTATGTTGTTCTAGATGATTCTCTTTTACACCCTTTGATCTAAAAACTTCCCCTTGCTTATTACATTTTTGATCAACCACATATTCATTCTTCGGCCTAACTATTTAAGAGATGTAATATCATAATTTTTATTAGCTGCAAAATTTGATGTTTCTCTTGCTAAACTTTTTAGGTTGGTTGATTAGAGTATGGTCTCTTAGTGATTTGCATATAAACAATCAGTCTGCCAATTTGTCTTCCAACTTCCAACCACTTGGTGATGCTGGATTTCTTTTTCTGGAGTTTCTTAATTTCCTTGACTATGTTTTCAAACATAACAAGCTATGAAGGGATCCCATTCAGATTTAGGTATTTAGAAAGTAATAAGGCTGGGAGTACCATTGCCAACCTGCCACTATCTTTCTAGATAGTTAACTTTTATATTTTTGTTTTATATCTAAAGAGTTTTTCTTTCCCGTATTATCTATCAACTTCCTGGTTAATTGGTTGAATCCCTTGCATGAGATCATTTTTATTTGTTGTGCTCCACCCCAGGAAGGATTCATATAATTAGAAAACTATGAATTTTCCTTTTGAAGTACAGAATACTCCCTCCGTCCCGTTTTAGTTGCTTCCCCTTCTTGGATGTGTGTTTCTTGGATTTTACGATGTTTTGAATATACATTTAAAATTGTTTTTGATAAATTTATATTTTCAGTAAATTTATATGTTATATTTTTCAACTATATTAAAAGATTCATAAAAATTTCGTAATCGTGTTTATGCACGTCTTTAATCCATGTAACACCCAAAAGGGGAAAAAACTAAAATGGGACAGGAGTAGAAAGCAACTCTATATAAACGTGAATTACTATCAAAATAAGATAGTAATGCTTGTAATTTTGGTCTGCAATAAACTAAGTGTCTATCTTCTTCTTGACAACAGACGACCAATCCCCTTTGATGATTTAAAAAGGCTTGGTATTCCACCACCCCCTGAAGGAAGATACATGTCACGCTTTCAGGTATGTCTTCTCATATTAGTGTTCTGACAAGTTTGCCTGCAAGTTGTTTATGCTCATTCAGCTAAGTTACTTTTATTGCGTAAGGCCCAACTTAGTGCTTGAGATATTTGCTAAGAAATGACCTGAACTAACTATCTATGAAGTCGATAGGGTTGAGCTCTGATAATTCATGCTTATCTATGTTCTGGACTTGAAATTTGCAGAGCTATCTTCATTTTTATTTTATTTTTCATGTACACGCACATGTGTGTGTGGTGTGTGTGTTTGTGTGTGTGTGTGTGTGTGTATATATATATATATATATATATATATATATATATATATATATATATATATATCGCACCTTTATCCCACTGTGCTTGTAGTGTTTTAAGCAATTAGCCACTGTGCTTTTAAAATATTCAATTAGCCCACTGTACTTTTTAAAAATGTTCAATCAAGCAATTCCTTCCAATTTTGTCCACGGACGTTAAAAAATTGGGCCAATTTTCCTATGTGGTTTTAAAAAATAAAATACAAATTACGTGTATTTTAATTCAATTCCCTCGTGCATACCCTCGTGCTTATGTTATTTCAATTCTGCATGTTCAGAAAAGATCTAACAAGAATATCTAACCCCAGGATGCTTCAAACCATCATATTTTCAGTATATTGATTTACTGAACTCATTTTTGTTGCTAACTTTTACAAATTTTAGAATATTAATATTGGTTGGTTGAAGGACATGTACGTTGCCAATTTAGCCTAATTTATCATTTTGATAATTGGGCATAATATGAATAACCTAAAAACTGTGAACCACTTCCACAAGATAATATGAACTTTCTAAAAATTGTTAGACGAATAAGTACCGTCCCAGTGCCATAAGTAAAAATAATGCAATAAAAAGTAAATATATCTACCTGAGCATTGTAGCTTTGAAGACCTACTACTGGAGAAACTATACAAATGTCCATGCAAGCAGAATCAAATGCTAACCGTCTATGAACTAAATGGCCAAGAGAATGGCAAGTCAAGAAAGCTGCACGAAAGTTGCCTTCTGGTATCCTATAAACGGGATACCATGCCACTGAATACCTGAAAGTTGCCTTCCACGACCTCCGCGTCATTTGTATTTTATTTTTTTAAAGCCACGTAGGAAAATTGGCCCAATTTTTTAACGTCCGTGAGCAAGCAAAATTAGACGGAATTGCGTGATTGAACATTTTTAAAAAGTACAATGGGCTAATTGAATATTTTAAAAGACGCGATGGCTTAATCGCTAAAAAAACACTACAACCATAGTGGGGTAAAAAGTATATATATATATATATATATATATATATATATATATATATATTCCCTACAATTCCTGGACAACTTGTATCCTTTCCTGAAACTCCTGTCTGCCATTAATTGATTGTAGGTTCCATCACCACCTCGAAGAAAAAGGAGTTCTGTGTACAGAGAAGATCGGTCTCAAAGAAGCCACAAGCAAAGTAAACATTCTCACCGACATGAGAGGTCTTCAAGTCGTGATCGCTCATTGGATAAAAGAAGTTCTGTGGACAGAGAAGGCCGCTCTGACAAGCGCCACAAACTTAGTAAACATTCTCATAAACACGAGAGTCGGTCATCTAGTCGGGATCAGACATCTGATGCTAGGTTGTAGCTAGCAAATTTTTACTGTATTAGACATGATGTGAAAATGTATTAGAGCACCAAGCCAATTTAGTCTTATATATGCCAGTTTAGTCTTTATAGTGCTGTAGTAGCAGTAACTTATTATTTAACTCAAGTTTTTTACTTTGTTATGCACGTTTTATTGTTTTTTTACTTTACGTTGAGAAAGAGGCATGGACAATCTAGACCTTTTATGTCAAATTTCCAACTAGTTTAGTTGTAAATATAAATTTTGCCCTCAAAGTCCCTAATTTAATTTGGAAATTGATATTTTTATAATATTTTTTTGATATTTTTACATGAAAAGTGTCGCTATAGATGTATAGTGACGGTGAAAATCTTCGACATAGGATTTATAACAACAGTTTTCATGTGAAAATATTATTTTCTTTTATAGATTTATCAATTTTCTTTAATTTTCTCTTCTTATTTTGACAGTTTACTTTTTTGTCCACACAACTTAATTATAGTATGTATACAACCTTTTCTAATATGCTCCATAAATATTTGTTAATAACACGCCACTTAAATTTTATCAATAACAAAATTTAAATTTTAAAATTAAATATTACAAAAAACTCATTTAAAAACAAGTGCATCATAAACAAACCTTAGTTTGCATAACATTAAAACCTTAAGGTACAATTTGAAAACCTTTTTTTATAACAACTTATTTTTTTGTCATAAATATTACCAAGAACAAGTACAAGTACCTTGGTACGGAAGTTATGTGTATCATACCTATTTTTGGCCCCTAACTATGTTATTCTAACATACACAATTCATATTAAAAATAAAAATAAGTAATACTCTCTCCTATCCTAAATAAATGACGTTTTAGGGGGTTTAATTTTATTCTATATAAGTGTCGTTTTGGAATTTCTATACAATATTACACTATTTTTTTCTAATTTACCCCTCTATTTAATATGCTTAGTAAATGCAATTCCATGAACCATTTTATCACATATACAACCAAAGTTCCAAAAACCCATTAATTGCCTTCATCTTTGTGGAGAGAAATAATTAATTAGGGATACAAAAGACATTTTATGTTATTTCTTAATAAATGTGCTCAACTCTAAAACGTCATTTAATCTAGATAGGAGGGAGTATAATTTTAATTCTTAAATAGAATCATAACTAAATTTTACTCCCTCCGTCCCAGGACTAGACTTTTCACGCATATTAAGAAGAGGAATGAAATGACAAAATTATCCATAATAATGTCATTAATTATTTTCAATACAAGTGAGAGAGTGACTTCTTAACTATTCAATTCAAAATATTCTCTCTCCATATTTATTAAATATGGAGAGAATTAGAATAAAAAAAATATGAGAGATTTAATGCTACGGCCATAATGAGAAAAAATGTATAAAAATTTAGTTATTAAAGAAAAGTGGACATTTAACATGAGACTACTTAAAATAATAATAAGGACTTTTATTATAGAACGGAAGAAGTATAAATTAAAATCAACCCATAACTATATTTTACGAGGCATTGTATGACCCTGATACTAGCAACTTCCACAGGTGCCCTCTAGGCCTAGCTGTTGTTAAAACTCCATATACAAACAGTAAGACCGACCCGGTCTTGATGCATATAAGTTTATAGGAAAAAAAAGTTTATAGGGAAAAAAAAAAGTTTATAGGAAAAGAAAGTCGGGACATTAATTACCAATAATACAGTACTTGCTAAGCTGGCAGCCTATCATTGGCCAACAAACTCACTGATCATCCAAATAAAAATAACCACATCTAAAAACTAATTCATGAATATCAACTCAGGAAAATTTCTTACCAAATTAGTGCAGCAAATAACACCCTACCCCAGTAGTTACAGATAATCCGCATAAGCAAGGTTTATGCTATTTCCATGAATTGATCAAGTTGAGAAACATATCCAGAGTTACAGTTGCATAAAGTACTACTACAACCTTTTACATGTAATTGCTCCCACTTTTGGAGGAGAGACGGATTTTAAGACTCGCAAGAAACCCATTAAACTTTAGATTCCAAACATGTTTCTCAAGTTCCAACGTTTCTTATGGATGCCGCTGTGATAGGGATTAGGGAGTGCTATACGGGATGAGCAGCAAGTCCCAGTTAATTTTTCGTTGCTTCAAAATCAAGGTCTTGTGTCAATAATGCTTGGTATGATGTCCTTCCAACGTCAATTCATGTAGAACACGGTATATAGGAGACATATGAGGCCCAAACTAAGAAGTGTTGCACCCCTTTAAATGGGAGCAAGTACATCACACCTACGGTGGTTGCCAAAGCTCCGAGTGACCCCAAAATAGGCCATGGACTTGGATCTACCAAATGATAAGAATGCCTCCGAGATTCAATCATAAACTACTTTGCCTCGGTTGTATGTAAATCCCTCTATAGAATTGCAATATGAAAACACTATAATTTTTAGTTGAGACATCTTTGGCACCAAACGAACCACGAGTGTAATGACCTCCCTGCCTCTCCACCTTGGATCTCATCAGATTACATTATCGTCCTGTGAGGTTAAAATTTTCATTCTTTCAAGATTGGCAAATAATTGAAGAAGCTATTAAACCTCATATCATTACACCACAAAGGAGTCAAGTACCAAGGAATAAGGAGGCCTCATGGTATAGTTGCTTACCTTCAAGTGTTAATATTAGAGCTAATTTGCCAAGTTTTTTTTTTCTCAAACACGTCGCCTTAATTCCAGCTCTTCTCATAGTGCTTCCACCACATTTGAAACCTGATAAAGTTTGGAATTATATCTTAAAAGTATTAGCCATTGGACCAAAGTAGACCACGTAAATTAGGGGGGAAAGAAGGGAAAAAAGTATATAGTTATTTACCATGCTGTCCACACAACCAAGGAAATTAAATTAACAGTCTTCAATTGGACAAATATTAGGATATTTACTGACAGAAAAAATAACAAAACCTCATAACAAAGCTTAGAAAAATGCAAGTGGAAAACTTGAGAAATGCACTAATGTAACAATTTGAGTTTGAGCTAAAAAAAATTGCATATTGAAGACAGGAAAACTGACTTATACAGAAACCGATAATAATATGGCTGTAAATGAGTAGGGTTTAGTAGAGCTGAGCCTGACTCACTTAATAATCTATCGAGCTTATCGAGCTCAAGTCTGCTTAGATCCAGCCTACACAACTGAGTAGGAATTAGTAGCGCTAAGCCTGACTCACTTAATGATCTATCGAGCTTATTGAGCTCAATTCTGTCTAGACCCCAGCCTGCATAACTGCTGCTAAGCTACATCATTCAATACTCTAGCTACTCGCAAGCCTTCTGTTCTTGCAGCAAATTTTTTTTTTATCATTTAATTTTATTCCATTAAAGAGAAGTGTGGACAACCAAAAATTCTCATAGTTGATGGTCTAATTCATTTGTTTGTTTTGGAGCGTCAAACCAAATTCAGGTCCAGAAAACATTACCTCTCACTCTTGGATATAACCATGAGAATATTCTTCTTGTTATTAATTATACTAATCAAAACAAAAAAATAAAAGATAAAAACTCTCCCCTCAAATTCATTATAAAACTTGATTAGAAAATTGTGTACACGCACACATATATATGTACTACTTTTTTTTTTTTTGATAAAAAAAGAATTTTTCTTAATACATTAAATGGGGGACAAGAAGTCCATCCTCAGCAAACTAAAAGATCAAAAACAAGAAAGCACTTAAAAAAGTGCAACCCTCCAATCTCTACATAAATCAGTAACAGAGATACCTCTAAAAGCCCCATAACGGAAGCCCAAAGAGACCCGAGAAAAATAACCCTACTATTCAATAGTTTTAAGGATAAGTAACTTTATCTAAACAACCTAGCATTATGCTCATTCCAAATTCCCCACGTTAGAAAAGAAGACACACTTCCATAAAATTTTGGCATCCCTCTTACTTCCAAATCCTTTAAAACAAATTAATAACACATCTTCCACCGTAGCAGAACACACCGACTCCTTCCCTAACACTCCAAAGAGAGAGCTCCACAATCCCCAAGCAACAAGACAATACAAAAATTAATGAGCATGTGTCTCACTCTGCTTGAACATAAAACAAATATCCGGACTTCCGGAGATAGAACTTTATAAGACATGCGACCTTGATAAAGATTATTAGTATTTAATCTTTTATAAAACTACAGACCACACGAAAGCATTTAAGGGATCTTGGCTTTCCAAATGTACGAAGACAATGAAATGGAATAATAGACAGAGTCAAAAAAGAGAAGTAACTCTTACAAAAAAAGGAACCGATTTAATCTAAAGTCTAGATACGCTTATCAGAATAAATGAACCGAATCAAACAATGTTAGCAAAGATTTAATCTCATTCGATTCTAAATCCATGAGATTCTTAAAGAAATGAAAATCCCAAGAAAGTGAGTTCCCATCTGAAATTAGAAATGGGAGCATCGTAAAGTGAAGGAATACGATAAAAACGATTAAAAACAAGAGAAAAATAGTTATCTCCCAACCAATAATCCTCCCAGAATCGAATTCGATGACCATTCCCAACTCCATATTTCAATTGTCGAATAAATGAAGTATAACCTTGGGAGATGAATTTCCAAGGACTTGCATGAGTAACATAAATCCCGAGTCTAGCATCCCAACCATTCAAATACATGCCAAATTTGCTCCTAATAACCTTATGTCAAAGGAAATGAGATTCCAAATACCAACCAGAGCAACATTCTTGAAGACCAAATTACCCAGCCCCAAACCTCCCTCCTGCTTAGAAAGACTGTTTTTCACCCAACCAAATGATCCTATGATACTTCCTCCCATCACTAGCTCCCGACCAAACAAAATCTCCCATTAACTTTATAGTGTGTTAGTTACACCAACTATGATCCTAAAAAGAGAGATAATATAGGGGTATTCTAGACAAGCAAGCCTGAATCAAAATAATCCCCCCCCAAAGGCAAAATACGCACATTTCCACCTGTCTAAATGTTGACTCACTCTTTCAATTACCGAATCTCAAAACAAGACTGACCTTGGATTCCCACAAAGCGAGCCGAAGGTAAGTAAGCGAAAATTCTTCAATTCTACAACCAACCAAAGACAAATACACTAAAATCTCCCCCTTATCTATATTGATCCCATCTACACTATATTTAGAAAAATTAACCTTCAAAAACTTTAAGAATAGTTAACACATTTTTAAAACCTTAGAGCCCCTCTAAAAGAAAGAGTCGGTAAATTGGAGGTGAGAAACCTTCACCTCCTCATGCCCAACTGCAACGCTCCCCGGCTGAGCATACTGTAAACAAGATAGGTGATAAAGGGCCTCCCTGCCTCAAACCTCGGGAAGACTTAGACCAAAACTTGGGCTCCTCGTTAACAATCACAGGGAAGACTTATACCAAGACTTGGGCTCCTCATCAACAATCACAAAAAAATGAGAAAAGACAAAACACTCTTTCATCCAAGAGCATCATCTAACTCCAAAACCATTTGTCTCCAACACCTTATCCAAGAAGCCCCAACTCCCTATCATAAGCTTTTTCAAAATCCAGTTTAAACACGAGACCCTTTCTCACTCTCCTATGTACATCCTCCACTTCATTAGGTACTAAAATTGATCAATAATATGTCTGCAACTCACAAAAGCACTCTGAGAACTCAAAATTGTACCCCCAATAACATTACCCAATCTCTTAGAGAGAACTTTAGTAAGAATTTTATACACACTAGTCACACGACTAATGTGTCTAAAATTCATCACATCAACAAATCGATCCTTCTTGGGCACTAGAGTAATGAAGGTAGAATTAATATTTTTCCCAATAATACTTGTAGGAAAAAAACTCCTGAAAAACTCTAATGAGATCATCTTTCACCACATCCCAATTTGTATGATAGTAAGTCATTGTAAACCCATCAGGACCAGGAGCTTTTTCTCTATCCATTTCAAAAACAACCCTCTTGATTACCACCTTCGTAAACGACTCTTCCAACCAAAAACTCTTTTATCTCAAAATAGGACACCAATCTAAACGCTCTACAATAGGCTTTTTCTCGACCTCCTCCCTCCAAGAGTTTTCTATAACAATAGGTAATTTCATTAGCAATCAAATCATAATTTCTCACCATCTCATCCGATTCAAGCTCTAACTCCCTAATAAAATTTCTACGATTTCTACCACTCGCAACCTTGTGAAACACTCTTGAATTACAATTTCTGTCCTTTACCCAAGTAAACCTAGCTTTCTGCCTCCAACTAGCTTCTCGCGCAAAGTCATCTCCTCAAACTCATTACGCAGCTAAGCTCGTCTACCAATCAAATCCTAAAAAATATCACTACTTTCCTCGATCCTATCAATCTCTTCTATCTCTTTCAAAATTGTTCTTATTATCTCTCACATCGCCAAACATCTCCTTGTCCGCTCTTTGAACTTACATTTAACGTACCCCAACTTTTTCATAAAAACAAAACCTCTCTAACCCACACAACCACTCTCACTCAACCATTGCTTATCAACTTAAGATAAATTGGGATGAGAAATCCACATATTCTCAAAACGAAAAGGAGTGGGCCCCATTTGAGAGGGCTAGATTCTAAGAAAATAGGAAAATGATCAGAAACTACTCGCGAAAGAATTTCTTGCCCCCAACTCAGGAAAAACATCCTCCCAATCATTACTAAACAAAAATCGATCAATACGAGTTGCCTTTGTATGTTCACCAGAAACTAACCAAGTGAATTGGGCATTCGAAAGAACAATATCTCTTAAATTGCAATCTCTAATAAATTTATCAAACCCCCTCATACTCGCAGTAGTTCCTGACCCGCCATTTTTTTCAGAAGAAACCCTAATAACATTAAAATATCCAACAACACACCAACGAGGAGAACGCAACCCATAAAGATCATAAAGCTCCTCTCAGAAAGCACATCTATCCCTAGGCCGATTAGGCCCATACACCAAAGAAAACCATCAACGCACATGCCCTCTAATCTCTAAATGAACAGAAACTGAAGAAATGTCCAAAACAGACTCAAGATGAGTCCCACACCAAGTATCCCAAATGATAATACCTCCAGAAGCCCCACAAGCATAGTTGTTACGGAATCGCCTAGGCAGCTCGTCCTTTCGCTACTACCGCACCAAATCGAGTGGTCGCCTAGCTGTATTAGAGAAAGTCGAAGGTCTAAGTCGCGATAAGTCATCGGCAACATCAGAACAATGAAAGAAGAACAAAACAGATTTAAACCTCGATAACATCACACACGTTGTTAGCGAGAGTAACATGATGATGACACTTGCTAGCAGCAGAAGAATGTCGCCCCATTGAGGGTCACGCCACACGCCGACAGTTCTCAACTCCTTTGCCTCTCGCAACTCCTCTTCCTCACAACGTCGCGACTCCTCTTCCTCACGCCTCCTCCAGTTGCGCCTCCCCCAGTCGGCGCCTCCCCCAGTCACATAGTTGGACTTCTCTCCCAGTCACGACAACCTTGCTATTTAGTTTTTTCCCTCCGTGATACTTTGTGCAAGTGTGAAGTCACTAGCTGCTGATTTCTTTTGTGCATATTATTAGAAATAACTTTTAATTTATTTGTATGTTGCGCCCAACTAAATATCTTCTAGAAAATTACAGTTAGGGAACCCAACGTTTTAAATTTTTTTTATTTTTGGCCCTTCAGTTTTGCCAAAAGTTTTAAACTACCCCCTGAACTTTATTGTTTATGTGGTGTTTGTTGAATTCTTCATTTCTTCTACTAATTTTTAATATCAAGTGTTTTATTTTTAGATTGTTATTGCTAAGTATTTACATAATTGTGTTTTCAATGTTATTCCATAGTGTTATGTTTAGAGTTTTAATGTATATGAAATTTTATTACCAATATATTTGTTAAGTAAAATAAATAATATATAAATTGCATATTGTAAACGACTTGTCGTCATACGGACGCCATCGCCTTGTCGCCTAGGCGTCCTGGCAATCGGCTACCGCCATGACTCGTTGTGGCGCCATGACAACTATGGTCACAAGATGGAAGAAAAACCCAATCTTTAAACCTCGAATCCCAAAATATTCCTAGTCATCCTATACTGGTAACCAGCTTCAATTTAGAATCTTGAAGAAAGATTACATCCTTAGAAATTAACTCCCTAATCAACCTCCACTTACGCCTCTTCCCTAGACCTCACGTTCCAACTTACAATCTTCATAAGATCGCCTCTCCTTCCCAAGACCTACCCACGGTTCACTGATGACTGAAGTCAATGCAACTTTTTACTCCACTTTTTCTTCTTAAAACCACTCTCAATAGACTTGGACTTACTTGCACCCTAACATCATTTCCCGTCGGACTAACCAACCTAATCCCCCCATCCTATCCAACACTCCTTGAGGATCCCTATCCTCATCCGTTGTAAAGGATTAATGACCAAGACTTCTCCCTTATCCCCTCCTTCCCTTTGACAATTCGGTATCGAAAAGACAAGTTTCGCATCCAAAAGAATCGGTAAAATTCCCTTCCCTGAATTTTTGCTCTCACAGCAGGCCCTAAAAAATCATCCACCATTAAATTATAACCATTAGAATGGGAGAGAAGAATCATAAGCATGTGAAGGAATAGAAGGATTAGGAACATCAGAAGGCAAAGGAGATTGTACAGAAGAAGGCACAAAAGACCCTTTTTCATCTGTTGGTAGTCTCCGAATCCACAAGATTACTACTAAAATTCTGACCCAACAAAATTATCTCTATCATCCGAATTTTGTCCATGTACAACCAGATCCTGCATCTCTATCATCCTAATTTGTCCATGTACAACCAGATCCTGCATATTCTCCTCCGCTTGAGTCCACAATATATTATTTTTTATTTTTACTTTTACTTTTGACATAAATATCAATTCTTGTAGATTTTTACTTTTGTGTAATATACTCATGTTACATCAAGTTCCACCCTCATAATTTAGTCCCGAAACTAATTGGCCTAATTATTTGGCCCCTAAACTACTTAATTTTACACAATGTCCTCCCAAATTCAATTTCCAACTAAAATGGGTCGGAATACCAGACTCGGTCGACAACCCAATTGATTTTATATGGTTTGACCGTATTCAAATAAGGCTCGACTTCATTAAAAAATTAAAATATTTCTAAGTACAATGTCCCCTCCAAAAAAAATCACTTTTCGACTAAAATTGGTAAGAATACCCGACTCGGTCGACAACCCAACTGATTTTATACGGTTTGACCGAATTCAGATAAGGTTCAATTTCATTAAAAAAATTAAAATATTTTTTAAGTACAATTATTCAACAACTATTTCGTATTAATAAATTTGAGTCATTAAGGTTTTCTATTGAAAGAACTTAAATGAGTGAAATTTATGTACTAGTGTGTCAATACAAACCTTACTATTTGGAAAATAAAGTCTGATATACTCTTTTCCACGTGGTGGGAGAAGATAATAACAAAGTCATTGAAAAATAGGTGGAGCAACAATCAAACCAACTCTAAATAACATGAATTTGTCCTCCTTTGAGCCTCCAATTACTAGTTGTGTACACTAACATATATAGAGAAATAAAATGACCAAAAATAGAAAAGAAAAAAGAAAAAAAATAATTGTCAAGTGAATTACATGTGTATATATTAAATATCAAAATAAAACTGTCAGGTAAATAGATGAGAAAGCTTATTCCATCAACTTGAGCATTATTTCAAGTTGTAAATATTTAGTTTGCTTTATAATTATGTCCTTGACATCTGACAATCTACTACTAACACAAAATTAAAATCATGCAGAGTAGATAAATGAATTCCTCAAACCACAGAAAGATAAAGAAATTATATCAATACTCGCTTTATAATCATGTCCTGTTCCATATAGAGAAATTCAAGCCTTGACATCTTTTTATTTATTTATAAACATGCCTTGACATCTGACAATATACTAATAACACAAAATTAAAATCATGCGGAGATAAATGAATTGCTTAAACTCTAGAAAGATATAGAAATATATTGAATAGCGGATCATTTAGAAAGAGAAACCTAGTCATCCAACAGATAATGTCAAAGTTTTAAGGAATATGATATATGTCGACAAATCTCATGACGAAGTTGGATTGCAACTTGCGTATAAGTCATAAGATAGAATAATAATGTGTGGGTCCCTTCTTAATTCCTTCCTATCCCATTTATGTGGGTCCCTTCTTAATTCCTTCCTATCCTATTTATCCATATACGTCGACATTTAATATCATCATAAATTTGTCGTCATATGTATTAGAACTCGATTTTTAATGACAATGAATGTGACGAATAAAGTACCTCCAATCAGCAATTCATTAAGACAACCTGCATTAAAAAATAAAGTACCTTCCATTCAAGCAGTGAATGTGGTGAATAAAGTACCTATTCAAGCAGAGATTCCAATCAGCAATTCATTAAGACGACCTGGCATTAAAAAATAAAATTAATGCACTTATGCTATGTTTTCACTAATCAAAATTACCAAATATAGTAATTTCACACCAGATGATGCTTATAAAGAATAAATTTTACTACATCAACCAGCTGCTTGTGAGTTTAGCTAATAAGTATAAATTGAATAAAAATTGGGAAACCAAGTGCAGATATCCACCAGAAAGATGCTATATGTAGGAAAGTCGCAAAAACTACCAAAATCCCAAACAAACAAAAAGATTTTGGGAGAATCAAACTTTATGGAAATTCAACATCCATCCAATAACTCGGTCTGATTTGAATTTTGGACAGTGTCCAACCCAAAAACACAATAAATCCTTTTTCGCCTTAATGAATTTATTGTGTCAATATTTTTATGTAGGTCAACGGTAGATTTTGGGTGGTTTTTGCTGAAATAAAGGGTGATTAAGTTACTCAACCAAATACAATTGTTACCTACTTCATAACTTCTACTAATCCATGGACAAACTCTAAATGGAGAAACTCCAAAGTATCTTCTTACACCCGATTCAATGATTTTTTAGTTTATTCCCACTTGCTTTATCTATTGGGCATTAAGTTTGAATGTGGCCCTATCCGTAAGTACTATGTTACCCTCAAGTTCCTTCTATATTTGCATAAATCTTGGGATTAGAAAAATATAGACAAGATGCATAAGTGCGAATCTGTAAATAATTATAAGCGTTAAGAGGAATAAATCAATTTATATGAAGATGCTAAATTAGTTAATATATCTGGCATACATGGAAGATACACAATTAGCAAGTAATGACATTTATTTTTTCCCCATTCTTGTAGGTAACTTAGTACCTTAAAGATAAGTTATTAAGTTGTATTTTGGACTTTTATAGCAAGGTTCGCCAAAAGGAGAAAGATATTCAACTGAAAGGCAAAAGATGCAACCCAAGATTTAATCATACAGTTCAGCAAAGCCTCCCTCCATCCGTGAGGCCTTAAATTTGATTTTATCATGCAACATCTTGAAATAATATGAAATCCACAAAGCCTAATCACATTGGTTATCAATTTAACATGCTTGAAACAAATTAAAAATATAGAATTTTATAAGCATAACTGATTTTCCCCATTTTGGTGAATCTCACTGAATAGAATATCAGCAAGGACCCCTTTTTCACCTTTTTATGCGCTAAAAATTATATAATTTATGACGAATGTTTAATGTATCTGAAATTTTCCTTTTTCCTGATTATAAATTATATTATTTCCTAATATATTTAAGCTTAAATAGATAAGAAGAGTGGATAAGTCTGTAAAAATACTTGCACCCTAGAAAATCTAGTACTTAATGCTGGTATAATGTCTCCAATAAGCCATCATCATTAAAGAAAATAACTTTTTTAAGTAAAACAATAATGTTAAGTTTGGAACCAACAAAACATGATGGATAACAAAGGAAAATGAAAAGAAAAAAATCTAAAATAATTCTTGAGATTTATCAAGTGTCCATCGACTTAAATTTTAAGATTGCATTCGATATTAAATTTATTAGGATGACTTTTCCTTTTTTTCACTTTTTATATTTGATATCTCACTTTCAATTCCCTCGAGTTTTCCAAGTTGCAAACATAGCCTAAAGCATTTTCTTTCATCTCAAACATTTTTCTTTAAGATAACCTAAAGTTGGGAAATACTGATAACATCTTCATAGTTTTGCAGCACATGGCCAAGGTGTAGGGTTTAGCATGCTAAAATTAGCGCAAAGACCAATATTGAAACTTCATGTCAAACTTAAATGGCCCCTATATTGCCTCTTCAGGGCCTGTCAAAACTTAATGAGAGCATTTATTATTTCAGCATCAGATTTTTATAATTAAAACTGCAAAAATGCAACTTCTGGTCCTACACCCAATATATATATATATATATATATATATATATATATATATATATATATATATATATATATCATGTATTTTTCTAAGTTTTAGATTTCTTTATGGCTTACCTATCAAAAAAAAACCTTTCACCTTGATATTTTCTTCGGGAATCATTTATAACTCTTTTTACCATTTCTGTATGTTCTCTTATTGGTTTTAAATTTGTGTTTATATTTTCTCGTTAAATACATCAACCTGTATCAACAAAAGGGAAAGAGATTTTATTACCAATTTATACATGGACTGGTCCACTGGAAGGTTTTTTATTTCCACATTGTTTGCAACACTTCATTTAGAGTGTGAAAGATGTTAAGATGTACTGAAGGTAACACTTGAAATATATTAGAATTTTTGTAAAATACCTAAACATACAACATTTGAACATATTGAAATATATACAAATGCCATATTTAGATATGCGTTTGACACACCTTAAAAAATATGTACCACAAGCACTAAAAAAAGTGTTGCCAACAATGTGAGATGGAGTTTTTTTTTTGAATAAAATTTTGGTTAAATCATTATAAAGCCAGCTAGACCACCACTTCTCATCTTATTTATTGACTGCAGAAAATAAAAAAATTATGTACACAGCAGTCAGTATAGTCATACAATGATGGTATTGGGAGATCACAAAAGAGGTATGGGCTTTATCATTTATACTTTTCAGGGTTGTTTGGTTGATGACTAGAACAGAACAGAATTTGTCAAATGCTTGGAAGGGAGAAAGAGCCCCCAAGAGAAGCAGAAAGCATAGAGATATGTTGCACATTGTTTATGCTAGGTTATTTGGAGGGAGAGGAACTGTAGATATTGTGTAGAGGAGCATCATTGACGATATTAGTTTATTGTTCTTGAACCTCCTTATGGCAGAATGAATCATATCCATTTTATGACGACTACAATATTACTCCCATATATGTAGCAAACAGTTTGTTTCTTACCTGATTGTAGAACAGTAAAAATGAAGTCAGTTGTTAGGTCCTTTCTCTACGAACGCCACTTCTTTTTTAGACATCCTTTATTAATACCGACACGATAAACAAACTAATTTATTCCTTCTGAAGATATCAATGTAGCTTTAAGCACCTAGGGTCAAGTTGTTTAGCATCCGAGCAAGGCCCATGTACACTTCCTCGGACTATTTCAAAACTCTTGCTGGTATTAAGTATAAGCATAGCTCATAACAGCTAAACGAAGGTATTTGAGCCTCAAAATTATACTACTTGACTCACTTAGCCCATCTGCAAGCGCAGTCATGTTATAAGTATGGTCGTATATCTCCCAGTAGAGCTTAAAAGGGAAGCAGTCTGCTTGCTTAGGGTTTATGGTTATTTATAGCAGACAAAAACAATCATGAATCCACCAGTAAATGATTAAAGAAATATAGCTTCCATAGATGGGTAAACTAAGTGATATATCCATGGGCTTAGCCTCCATTTCTTTGTCTAACATATTTAATTTACATTTAACCAGCTTTCAACTTGGTATATTTTATCATATAATAATAAGAATCTTACACGAAAGAAAGAGTACAGAGTGAACAAGAATTCTACAAAGAAAATAATATGGAAGAAGATGTAAAATCCTTTCTCAAGCATTTGTTAAATGTGACGAAAGCACATTTGACTACCACATAAATCTCCTTCACCGCCTTGCTAGTAATTCCTAGTGCATTAATCAAGTAAACCAATTATCTTATTTTTTAAAAGAAGTGATATCAAAAGAATTCATTAAAAATTTGATGGATCCAAATTTTTGTATGGAACCATGGAAAAAATCAATTCATTGCTTTTTGCAACCAAAGGATATAAACTTTAGGAGATAGGCCAAGTACCATTTATCAGTTAAAAATTCATAGAGTCGGTTGATCGTCCACATTTTAAGCTTGAAATCCTTTTGAAATGAAAAGGGAAGTTGTTTTATTAATTGTTTTGGAAACTCAAATGTTGGAAGAAGCAAGTTTATTCAAAATGAAGCATTCACAAGCCAGCCACTGCTTCAGATCTTAGTAACGGAAAGAGTGCCAGTTTAAAAGATGGAACTTCTTCCTATTACCATGCCTATATAGATTTTTTTTCTATTTTAGACAAAAATAAATAAATAGTAAAGCTCATACTGCTGCCAACAAAGAATTTTTTATAACTATACACCTAGAAACAGGAGCATATTTAGAGAACCAAATCCATGAAGCAAAATCTTCATAATCCTAGATAACTCTTTTCTCAAATACCCTTCGGGCAATCCACATACGAATAATATAAAGTAACATAGATACCTAGCAGGTCCAGCTATTCCTTATATGCTGCAAAGACCACAATACCAATAAGGGTAGTAGCAATATCAAAGATATCTAAGGAGTGAGATGAGATGAATCTCCATTGCATCACCTCAATTTTTGCTATTATGTTTCTAACTTCTAAGCACAGAGTTTAGCCTACCAGAATATGAAGCACTAGTTTCATCAGCAAAGCTGTTCAAGGAACTCCTCGCAGTGCTTACTCACATGCAAGAGCAAGGATATACTACATAGTCTATATTCAAAGCTTCCTTTTTTTTGTTCTTAGCCTTTCCTTCATAGTATTTTTTATATTTCTGAGTTCTCCATAGCATTTTTTTTAATTATTCCAACATTATCTTCTGTAACTTTTTTTAGAAAAATTCTTAGCAAGAACATAAAACTCTTAAAAACCAGCATGACTCGTAAACTTGTACAGTGTACACTAGTAGAACATTCTAGTTAACCAAATAAGGAAAGCTAGTACTCTTTTGATACCTTAAGTAAGTCCACATTATACTTCCAGGTTTCATCAGGAAATTTCCAAACATCTGGCATTTTATAACTTTGTCTACTCTGCTCATATATTCCAGATCAAATCTGCAATCATTAGAAGGCTTTCAGCTACCACTTTCGTTCTTAGCCAACCCCTTCTTTCTATTTGCCTTCTTTGCAGCCTTCCTTTTGCTTTGAATTTCACGTACATATTCGGCCACAAGGACATGGAGTTTGGGAGTAACAACATCAGTGGAGGAAACGTTTAGACCAGTTTTCCTCAGGGCTTGGTTGAGATGATTTTGGGCCTTCTGCGTATGAGTATTGCAGAGAGAAGGAACAGTGGAGCGCAATATTGGCTTTCCACAAGTTATAGCACCTGCCAGAGCACTAGATATAAAAAATTTAATTAACAATCCTCCAAAGGAATTTTCTATCACAGTGGATCTCAGTATTTAGCAGAAACCATATATTAGGAAAAATAGAAAAGATAAAAATAAAATAAGACAAAATGATGTAGGAAAACAAAATCTTTTGCAAAAGTGTTTTACATAAGTTTGTTCTTGTTTTTTTCTTCTTACAAGTATAGCAAAAGAGGGTGATAATAAGACTCCTAGTTGGGTTCACCACCAAACATGTATAAAGGATAACAAAACAAATACATGAATTTAAAACAATCAAAGGTTAGAATTACTAACCGTTTTAATAAAATAAAGATTTATTAGATAAGAGAGATTTAAAAATGATAAGAAGTAAAAAATGATAAGCCCAGGATGAGCAATCCTCCTAAACCAGAAAAGTGGAATATATAAATCCCTTAAAAGAGACTTCTCTCCCTTCTCTATGAAAAAATCTAAACACAAAGTCCATTACTGAAGTCCGCAAAGAAGGCAGAAAAGTAATATTTCCCAAAGGAGATGAAAGACATGAATTGATAGTAAAATATCTGAATATTCCACTCCATCCAAATACCCCAAGGTTTGGTAAAGTAATCACACTGCAAGAGCACCTTACCATCTCTTTCAACTAAAGCCCTGAAACCTGGTAAGAAGCAACTCTTCAAGTCCCACTGCACAAAGCTCAATATCCACCAAAAAAACACAAACAATGAACAGCACAATTTCCACACCTCGGGGCAGTGGAGACACAAATGAGAGTTACCCTCGCTAGGTTTTACACATTGACGTGATAAAAAAGACAAAATTTAAAACATGCACTAAAAAAAGATGATACATTATACAACTATGTGAATTTTGACTTTTTGTTATTCTATTAACCATGGCTTTGAAACAACTACATTGCCATGGTTGCGGTGACTTATTCGGGATGCAAATCCAGTCGAGTATAACAGTCACAATTATTTGAAGTATAAACTAATATTTGGGTCACTCCTCACCTAAGTCAGGTAATATGTACTTTCTAAATTCTATTCCATTGCGAGGATAATGTTAGTATAACTAGATAAGTAAATAAATACACTATAAGAGCCAAAGGGGCAAATCAAAAATATAAATGCAGTATAAATTGAATAGAGAAAATAAAAAGCACACCTATGCCCCAAGAAAATCAAAACCCTACCCCTATATAAGTGAGCCTCAAAAATAAATTACCAACTCTAGGCGTCAACCACTCCATGTCAGCAATTCGAAATCGACTTTGACATAACCCAAGAACTACCGCACAAAGAGAACATAAAAATCCACAAACTCCTCTGCATATGGAAATGTAGAAGTGATCAATAGTCTCTTCATGGTTCAAAGTTGTAGTAGCGGTCTAGATTGCGAAAGGAGATATTTTAACTCGATTTCGGGTGATACGCACCATTATGCTAGTTAGGAGTTTTATGAAAAATGGAAAATTATAAAAAAAAAAAATTACATTGTAAGAGCAACAAGATGTATCAATTTGATAAATACAAAAACACCAACTAGTACACATAGCACTCTCTTAATGATAATACAGACATCTCACATATTTGTCTAATGTTATACCTATTTTGCCTTGATTTCTTATTTACGCTTTTTTTTCTCCTAAAATTTTTATTATTCACTGTTATTTATCCCCGTTACGACAAAATTTTGCCTATACACATCCTTGCCATGATAATGTTTGAAATTACGATTCGTAACTCGTTAAAGAAGCGGTGCCTAAAAAACAAACCAAGTCTCCAATATTTTGGCAACTCGACCATTTCTTTGAAGTGACCAGAGTGACCAGATACTCTCATTGACCTAAAAAATTTCCTTGTTGTTTTACTTATAATTGCACAAATATCAATATTTTAACTTAGCATTGGATGTTCAAATATTACATTTGTCCTAAATTATTTATAAAATCACTAACTTGTCTATAAAACCTAGGTTTATTTCATTTAGGTTCTAAGAGAATTTCTAACTATAAGAACTTATATAAAAATACCCTAGTGTATCGTGCTTTAGTTATATAGCGTACCGCATACCTGTATTCGTACCGCATACCAAAATGAACTACGTTCCAGTTAACACTACTTTGAACCATGTCGCTGCAACACAAGACACACCTACTCACAAGCCAATGGTCAGTCTATAGGTAATAAATAGTGAAGATCAGTTGTTCCATGTATATGAAGTATGAATAATAATTTGGGTTTGGGCACTTTAAAGCTACAACATTTGGGGATTGAAAAGGGAATAATTTGGACTTTATAATGTGTGATGTTAAAGGCTGAGCATGGGAGTTTTAGGTCTGACTATCTAAATATAAGAAGCAGAAAATAAATATTAACAAAAACAAAAAGAAGGGAAGATAAATAAAGGTAAAACTTTAGACTCTCGCCAAGGCCTCCTAAGAATCACCTAAAATTTCATTGTAGTTTCGCCATTATAGAGAGAGAGGAGAAAAAAATAAATAAATAACATGCTGACAATTACCACTAAGCATCTTAATTTAACTGTCAAATAGAAAGCTTGCATACATAGAAGTAAAGAACCCTACCTATAAAGGAAAGGATTTCAAAATGTTACATAAAGGAGTTCTGAACTAATAAATACTTCTTAATCCAGATCAACCATCAACGCGGGTCTATATATACACATCACCCAAAAAAAAGACTTATAGACTAACAATATCAACATTAAATAAAATCATAAGTACTAAAATATACCCACTCCACCTCACTTAAATCTAAAACATGAAACGATCTATGACAATGCTAATCTGAATAAATATGAAAAGAAGAATCTAGTATCCTGAAATATAAGTCTTCTTCATCCACATAAGTTCTGCCTTGAAACCTACATTTTAGCAATTTTATCATTTTCAATGAACTTTTTTGTGGAATGCACCATAAGCCTATGTAGAAACATAGTTCTAATTAAGCACCGTGATTGATCTACTGTCTAGCTTGTAATCTACATCACACCCTCATTCCTCTTGTTTCAACTTTCATGTGAAGTACACAACTTAGTAGTTATGTTGTGATACGATGTACTTAGATAATTTATGTTGTTTCTTTTAGTGGGTTACAAGTACACATGTATGATATACTTCCATAACCATATAATATTTGTTAAATTACAAGTTTAAATAAACATTTTTATTTAAAATAAAAAACAGATTTAGCAGTGTAATTTCATGCTAATAATTACCTAATTAAGTAAAAAAAAATTGTTCATATAACAATTCCACAAGCTTGTGGAGAATAAGTGTAACACCCCAGTCCCACTTGGAACATGTGAGACAATTTGGTATGTATGTAAAGCCCAAGTTACTATTGATAGTATCTTCAATCATGACCCAAAAGGGTGAACCTATGGTAAGCTAAGATGACCCAAAAATATACTATTGGACTAGCGGTTTAAGGTTTTGTTTGGATAGATTTGATTCAATTCGTACTCGAGATTTGACCCAGAATAATTATTCCGAATTCGGAATTTGACCCGAGTTGTTACAAGAAACATGGGTTGTGGTCTCTCCTATGGTGCAAGAAAGGGAAAAGAGAGTGAGAGAGAGCTCGATCAATACTCTTTTCCAGGCGACAAGTGAATGTTGGCTTACTTTGGGATAGAATGTCCTTTTATACATCTCTAGGGGCTTTCTCAATGAGAGCTTGGAATTTCATTCATCACATTATTACATAGGGACTGACTAGCTGTGATACACTTGTTTTTTTGTTTTAATTTTACTACTTTTTGGAAGGACTTCTCTTTTCTAATCTAATATTCTTCTTTTACCTAAAAAAAAATGTTCAGTAAATTATGATTGGAGAACAAGTATAGGGGCTGGACGCAAAATCAAAGTATAGGGGCTTTGAGACTGTTTTTTGCTTTCTAGTTTCTCTCCCACCCCACCCCCCCCCAACCCCAACCCCAACCCCAACCAACCCCAACCCCAAAAAAGGGACTTCTTGTCCTCCAATTTATTCTCTCCTCTTCTACCGAAAGAATTCTTCTTTTTCCTAAAAAATCAACATATTACATCATACTTGGGGTTAAATGATTTATAGGTCACTGTACTATAACTCTATAAGTCGACTTAACAAATGGGTCACTGAACTCTTTTTTTTCACAGTCAACTCACTGAACTTTAGTTTACTAACAAAACGTTTGCAATTCCGTGAAGTCTTAACGAAATTTGACACACACGCAGCTGAGTTGGAAAAAAAAAACTTATGTGTCAATAATTATCCCACGTGGCCTTGATTATGTGGATCTAAAAGGAAAAATTTATACCAAATAAATTTTTATTTAATTTTTTACAAATAATAATAAAAATTAAAAAAGTTTGCCAAAAAATAAGAAAATAAATAAATATGTTTAACTATTTTTGTAATTAATATCAAATAAATTTTTGTTTAATTATTTATAAATATAATAATATAAATTAGAAAAGTTAGTTAAAAAATAAGAAAATAAATAAAAAAATATATTTAATTATTATCAAATGAATTTTTATTTAATTATTTACAAATATAATTTAGAAAATTATAAAACAAATCGGTACATCTTGGAAATTATAAAACAAATCCGTAGATCAAAACAACACTTTCATCATTCACCACCTGATTTCATGGTCAAATCTCTCTCCTCTTTCTCTCTCTCTCCTTCGTTGATGCAAGTAGATCTAAATCTGAAAATTATAAAATTCCTACATGGGTTTGACTTCATAGATCTAGATCTGAATTACCATTAATCTGAAAGATACAACTCCAGACAATATAATTAATTTTGTGCTAATTTTTTGATGTTTTATTGTCTTCAATGGTGAAATTGCTTTTCCTTTTAATGGGTTTTCAAAGATTTAAAGAATGAACAGTTTTTCTAAGTTCTATCTGATACAGGAATATTATAAAACATTTAGGTTGGAATTTTTTTGATCAGTTTTCCCTTTGCTAGAACATGGGTTACAAGCATATATATGCTTTTTGGGAATCAGATTCCCAGGAAGTTCTTTCTTCCATAGCTAATTTGTTCCAAGCATATTTATTGATTAGCGGAGGAAGTAAAGGGGGTTGTTCTAATCTGGAGATGAAAAAAAATGCTTCCTGATTCGTACCTACTGTAGATTTGGTAATTGGGATTTGGGAGTTTGCACATGAATCAGATTACCAATCTTTCTTCCATAGCTAATTTGTTGAATGCGTGCAAGATGCAACCAACTAGTACTTCGGGTAGCAAACAAATTGGGTAGAAGAAGATGAACAGTAAATTAATGTTATAATTTCTTAAATAATTATATTTATTATTAATTTCCTTAAAAAATCAATTTTCTCTCTCTTAAAATTCTAGATTTCTCTCTCTCAATTTCCACATGTCAGCTTAAAAATTTTCTTGCAGCTTATAATTTAGTGGGAGAATTTTCCTCCATATCCACGTAATGTTGGCCACATGTTCTAATACGTGCCACATCAAAATTATTTTACACGTCTGCAGCTTATTTGTCCAATTCCGTCTAAAGTCAAAATAGTTAACGGAATTGCAAACGTTTTGTTAGTAAAATGTTGTTCAGTGAGTTGACTGTAAGAAAAAAAAGTTCAACGACCCATTTGTAAGTTGACGTAAAGTACAGTGACTTAGAAAGCATTTAACCCATCATACTTGTGATCCATCACATATCTTCTCTTTTCTTGTGGATAAGTTACAGATATCCTCCATTTGTTAGTTAATTATACTTTTTCTTTTTCTGTAAGTAAATTAAATATTCCTTTTGTGTTTGTTTTTAAAATGAAATAATATTAGTACTTACAGGGATTTAGAGGTAGTGGGTAGTGGCTAGTGATTCTTTTACTTTTGAATCATAGGGTATTTTGTTCTCATGGAATTGTGGCGGAGCTTCAAAAAAAGGTAACACAAAACTCCTCCTCTCGCTTAATTAGTAGTATAAAGAAAACGTCATTAGGAACTATCAATTTTCCAAATTTCTACGGTTATAAATGACGTAGGACAAAATTGGAGATGAACAATAAATAATTGGAAAATCAAAGGAAAACTAACTTGAGTGCTGCTTCGCACACCACTACCCCAAGGATTTCTCAACTGCGGAATAGAGACGATTTGATCGCAGTCAAAAAATAAAGTAAATGAACTCATACTTCCAAAAGTAGAAAAGCACGCTTATTTGTACGTTACTATGTATGGCCCTTCAGAAAAGAGAAGCGTTTCTTTCCTTTTTGTTTTTTTGGTGGAGGGGGTTGTCGCACCCAAAAACCAAAAAGATTCACATCAGTTGATCAGTTAAAATACCAATAGGCTGCAAGCAAATTCTCATAAACTGACAAAGCTAACTCTTCTTTACATGCACACAGGAATTTGCTAATGAGAATTCCCCTTAACGGTCACGAACCAGCTGCAACTGCTTTTTAGTTTTGATAAAATAATAACGGTCACGCACCAGCTGAAACAAATAAGGTATAAACGACACTCTGATTTGGGCAAGTTAATAGAAGATATGATCTTCAGTGTCACACCATAAGTAATAAAAAGCTATTACACCTAACAATCATATCTTCAGAATTTCATTAACTCATGCATTTCAAAAATGGGAAAACCACTTGCATTTCCTAATAGTATATATTATACAGTGTAACCTTCTTTTACTTTTTACTTTTCTACTATTAGCTAACACGCTAATTTTTGAATCACCAAGCAAGACAAATAATTGCCACCAAAACCACAAAATTCAGTAAAAAAACAAAACAGAACACGTTACATAAATTTATGGGATCATGTAGTGGTAAATTCAAAGGAAAAAATATAATGTTCATCAGTAATAGGAATCCCTTGATGTGTTTCAATTAAAAAAGTAAAAATTTTACACTCTAAATTCATAGAATACTTAACCTAGTCCAAAAGAAACACACTAATTAAAATGAACAAATGATAAACCCCATAACTAAACCCATCATTCCTACATACAAGCATACAACAATAAACCAAACATAGATTATAATCTATTAAAACTACTAAAAGTATGCACCAATTAAATAATACTCATTACCAAACAAAACATATAAGCCCAATTCATCAATTATCAAAAAAAAATAAAGCAGTGTTATAAAAATGAAACCTTTTGATGACATAGTCGCAGGGCTTATAAAGCTGCTGCTTTTTGTCCGATAAGATATGCAGCTTGCAGTAGGTAGTTAATGCCATTGCTTTGAGCTTGCATCCATTAAAAGCACAAAGCTGGTTTCCACCATAATTACCATTGTTGTATACATTTGTTTCACCACTTCCTTCGCAAATGCCGCCTCCGCCACCATCTGCGTTGATTTCTTTGCTCTCCTTTTCATCATTCTTATTACCTTCCTGAAAGGGGTTCAACCCAAACTTCCAAACGTAATCTCTGTGCTCAACCCTAAGATTCTCCATTAATTTCCAGTAATGGTCGGTGTAGACCTTGGCCAGTTTCTTCAGATTGTGAGACCGGCGTCTCATAACTTCCTGGGCCGTTAGGTGGCTCGAGTTGGTGAGAACGACGTCTTCCTCCGAGGGAGAAATTAGGGCTTTTCCCTTGTCATCGTCGGCGATGTCGGCGGCGGCGGAAGAGGCTGGGTTAGGGGTAGGGTTTTTGAGAGGAACTGAAGGTTGTGGTAGCGGTGGAGAAGGAGGAGGAGGCAGAAAACCCGTATTGGGGCGTTTGTAAGTGAAGGGCTGGTGGTGCGAGGAGGAAGCCATTGCTGAGATATAGAGAGAGAAAGTGAATGTATTCTAGAGAGAGAGTGACCAATAACATTTTACTCCATTATAGAGAAGCAGTGAAGTCACGCGCTGAGTGAGAGAGTAGTTATGTTGGAATATAGGTCGAAGTGGGAAACGCGTGGATTTCACGAATAGATAAATTCTGGGGTCTCATCCCCTGTTTTAAATTTTAATGGCCCCAAAGTTCAAAACAATTAATAAATTGATATTTTCATATGAAAATATAATAAATTCATAATTTTTTGTATAAATAATAAATAAATTTTATATTCATGAAACTAATATCTTGTGGAAATATCATATTTCTCTCATTAAAATAATAAAATTTTATAAAATTTCACTCACATGAATCAGATTTTTATTTACTTTTTATATTATACAAAAATATCAGTTCATTAATATTTGGGACATTTAATAATTAAAATTTATATGAAACTTCATCAGTACTCATTCATGAGAAGTTGAAAACTACTAATACAAGGAAGAAAATTTTTTAGGACAATATTAAAAGTTAGACATTAAATAAATTGAAATAAATTTTTTTCTTTTAAAAAGTTAATTATTATGAAATAGAGGTAACACAATGTCAATAACGTAAAAATTTGGTGATTAACAATTTTAATTCTTACTTATTTTGATATAATTATTATTGATCGGTAGGATCCAAATTTCGTTAGTTTGATGAAATCAATTTTTTAAAATAAAATTTATAAAAAATTAAAATAATTAAATAAAGGCTAAATCTGAGGGATATTACAAATAATTGTGTAACTATCATATAAAATCGATATTGTTTTATGTAATTTAATACACTTCCTCGATCTTATGTTATATATAAATATAAATTATATTTTATAATTTTTAAAACACCGTTATTATAAGAGACATTTTCGTGTCTCTAAAATAAATTACAAAACTAAATAATATTGTTAAAATATTATTTATAATAACATTTTCGAGATTTCATTGTTTGAAACTATCGTGATGATAGTCTCATTTTAATAATGCAAGAAAAATATCATGTTCAATGTAAGTTACTAAACAATATAAAAAGAGTGGAATATTGGTATTAGTAAAAATTTGAGACATTTAATAGTCTTTTATCAATTTTTATTTTCACTAAATATTTTATAAAATCAAAATCAAATTAAAATTGACTCGAAAAAAATGGGTCAATTGACCCCATTCGCCTCTAAAGTAGATCCGCCCCATATTATTGATATTATAATTGTGATTATTTACTTAATTATAATAATATATTATGCGACCTTTAAATCTTAGGATCCATTTTCATTTTAATATGAGTTTGTTTTCTCTATTTATATTAAATTTAATTTTTTTATATGAAATTTGATTTATTAATAATATTATAACTTGATTATAAAAATCTATTGTGCCAATACATATGGTGTCACTCTTAAATGGTTGTATTCCTCTCGGTCTTTAGAATATAGATAAAGAAACTGTTAAATCTATAATAAAAAATATTATTTTTATATCAAAAATGTCGCTATAGATCATATAGCGATAATTTTTACTATCGTTATACATCTACAGCGACACTTTTATTGTGAAAATAATAAAAAATATTATGGATTTAACAATTCCCGATAAATAATAGTCATATAGATAATATTATGCTCTTTCTTTCGCATTAGAATATAGATTTTTATAAATAGGTCTAAATATAGATTAATATCCCGAAATTTTAATTATTATTATTTTTTATTTTGGAAATTGTATTTTAAGTTTTTTAATTAGGGATTAAATTTTTTTTTTTTCACTTTGGCAATTGTTTTCTCAATTTTTTTAATTAGGGGATTAAACTTTTAATTTTTTTCACTTTGGGGATTATTTTTTTAATTTTTTCTATTAGGGGATTAAACTTTTAATTTTTTTATGATTACGTCTAATTGATAGTGTCACATCAGAAAATTGATGACATGACAACAACACGTGACTAGAAAATACTTGTGTATAATATTGAGTCTCATTTTAATATTTATTCAATTAAATTTTTATACCAAAAAGGGTAAATATAGGACCATTATTAATTTTAAAATAAATTATTATTATTTTAATATAAAACAATTACTAGTTTTTTAATGATAATTTTACCCTTTTGGTAAATTATTAATTTTTAAAATTTAGTTTTTTGGTAAATTTAATGGCAATATTTTAAAGTAAATTTAAGAATGGTCTTATATTTATCTTTTTTTTGTACAAAAAATTAATAAAATAAATGCTAAAATGAGACTTAATATTATACATAAGACTTATTTGTTAGTCACGTGTCGTTGTCATGTCATCAATTTTTTGATATAGCACTATCAATTTAGACATAATCTGAAAATTAAAATTGTAATCCTCTAATGAAAAAATTTGAGAAACAATCCCCAAAATATAAAAAATTAAAAGTTTAATCACGTAATTGAAAAATTTAGAAGACAAATCCCCAAAGTGAAAAAAATTAAAAATTAATCTCTAATGTAAAAATTTGAAATTCAAAATGAAAAAATATTTAAAGTTTAGAGTATTAATTTATATTTAGGTCTTATAAATAATACTCAATTTGTTTTAAAATAGAAAATTATTAGTAATTACTACTATAATTTTTATCACACTCATATATTTATTACGTAGTTTGCAGATTTTCTTAATCTAACTTTTAAGAAATAACTACTCATTGCATTGTGTCAAAAGTGTTACTTACCAAAACAAATAGTAATATATAACTAATTAATTAATTAAAATAATATTAATTACTTTAGTGTATTATATTGAATTAAATGCACTTATTCCCTGCAACTCCCCATATATTTAAGCTGGAATTTAGTTATCCCAATTTTATTTTAATGAATCAGTTTTGACCATTTATTAAATGGTAGTCGTTAGAAATAAAGTAATTGGAAGATAACAACTAAAATAAATGGTGAAGTCTTAAAAGGCTTTAAGTTGTGTTAATGCAATTTTAAATGGTGGAGTTTTAAGTTGATTTAATGCATTATACAGTCGGCCATAAACGACGTCGTTTTGGCTGAAAATAAAAAAAAATTACGGCTTCCGTATAAGACTTTTCTCCCACGTCGTTTTTCCCCCAAAACATAACTCCCGTTCCAGACTAAAACAAAGAAGCTGTAGAAGGGGAAAATACGAATCTAACTATTTCAGACCAAATCAAACACCTAGCTCATCAGTTCGATCTCGACTTCTTTGATTTCGACTTCCTTGACGTATCTCATCTCACATTCGGTAAGAATTTCTAAATTTTAGTATAAGCTGATAAGTGGATTTTACACCTACTTATTGGATATCAATTTACGCGAATTATGCCAATCTCAAGTCCATTCTAGTATGTTTTAGTTGCATTTCATATTATTTTGCATTGCATATATTTAGAACTCCTTTGGTGGAACAATTGCAGGAAATGACATAGTTTGGTGGTGCTAGGTGGCATGAGGTTGATGTAGGTGACATGAGGTTGGCGGATGCATGGCATTAAGGTATATTGGAACAAAGAGACCAAGCATGGAAGGAATGAGACGGAGATAAAGCGATAGCAATGAGCAGATTGCGGTAACCGTAACCGTAATTCACAAATCGCAAGCTGCATGGCATGCAGCAGCATATTAAACTGGTAGGGCGCGCGCGCGTGAAACTGGTGGACATCATAACTATCGCAAGTCTCGGCGCCGAGAATACTATACTCGAGGTTCGCTGTACCGCGCATACGATGGTTCTTGATCTTTGAAATTTGTTTATTTTAATTTCCAATTTTTAAGGGTTGTAATTGGTTTTAAAACGATACCTGACTGGTATGAGACATAACTTGATTAACTTTTGACGTATTTGCATATCGTAACTAGGGTTTACACTCTGGGAGAGATTCCAACGAAGAACGAAGCCTACACTCCATCTTCTCTAATTCTTCTTGGGATTTTCTGTCATTGTGGATTTTTATTATTGTTTAACTGGATTTTTATGAGGAATTGAACGTTGATATTGGTTTCCAATCTACAATTGAGTTTGATCGTTCTATCCTTCATCTTTCAATTGTTTGCTTGATAATCATGTTTAGCGTTGATCCCATAATAACTTTTGGTTCAGTCATGAACTAAACTCCATTATGAGATTCTAACGAATTTTAATATGTAGTTTAGTTGCATGCTTGATTGCTGGGGTTGTTTTACATATCATATGGAAATTCTATTAAGATTGTTTTGCATGTATGAATGCTTGATCACCATTCGATTCAGTATTCGCATGGAATTGACAATGAACATGCGAGTATGGATTGTAATCATGATAGCATACGTATATGGGGTTGTTTTATATGGCTTGCGTATTTCGTGAATGAGATAGACATATACTTATTCACCGTATGAGTTAAAATAAGGGCTTGAGCTTAAATTCAATTTAATTGCAATTTCACATAGACATATAGTGATTTTGGTTATATTGATTGTGACGCCCCCAAAATAGGTATACATCACCTATTCTGAGTCGCCAAATACATGGTACGTAATACAAATACAATCTTAAATATACAATAAGAGAGTCGTGAGTTTTAATACAAACATTGTCTTCAACATAATATCCACTCTCGTAATAAGTCCTCATTATATTTATTGTCACCTTTATTTAACAAAATAGTGAGGACTACTAATACTATCATCCGGACCATCACTCCATTCCCCACTAGTCCGGCCACGTTCTCATTTCCTGAAGAGAAAAGTGAAAGAAAGGGTGAGCTCAACTAGCCCAGTAAGAAATATTATGACTAAGATAATGCAGAATAAATTATCATTAGTCTTCAACGATGTTAAACTGATAAAATACAATAGACATCAAGTTTAACTGCAGCGGAACATGCAATCCATTAAAAGAGTCAAGTAGAGAATAAAATCTACTATCTTTTATGATTTAAAAAGGTTTTTCATCACTTTTATCATTTGGGACTCAAAGATAATAAATAATCTATCTCATCCCGCACTACTACCAAGGATATTCATAAGTATCACAACCACAAATTATCCATGCACTCACGGGCCAAGGATATTCGTGTATTCATCGATGGTCATGATCATGCCAACAACTCGTCCATCAATGCACTACGGGCCAATTATGACTTTTATCACATCATTTGTAACATTACTACCGTGATTACAAAGAATAATCCTCAGTCATAATCATACCAAGTCCATCTACGCACTACGGGCCACAGATGACTTTTAACAAAATATAAATATGAGGATGATGACAATGATATAAGAATTCAATAAAACAAGTTCAAGAATTAATTTATCCAGGAACTAATAACGTCCAAATTGTCAACATGATACTTCTTTGTAGAGTAAAATTTAAGAATGCTCAGAAGAATATTTCCATGAAAGATCTTTGGATGAAGCCGCAAATATCAAGGATATTCTACTAATTTCATGGAGTATATAAGTCAAAACTTTAACTAACCGAGTATAATAAAGAATGAAATAATGAGAAGAAATCACCATGCATGTGGTACTTTGCAGATGATGATAAAAGTTATTCCAACGGAATAATAAATAACGGAACCAGTCGACGGACGTATCATGACCAAGCGGGATATTCCAGCAGAATAATAAAGAATGGAATAACAATAGAAATCACCATGCATGCGGTGCTTGCGATTGACAAAGTTATTCAACGAATAATAAATAACGGAATCAGTCCCGCGTAAAAGCGCACAAACAGGATATTCCAAATGTAATAATAAAGATTATTCAGTCCCACAGTAAAACGCATTGCATGTGATATTCAACAGAATAATAAAGGCGGAACCAGTCCCGTATAACGCATGAGCAGGATGTTCCAATGTAATAATAACGAATGGAATAACAATGTAAATCACCAAGTATAGGGTAGATCAGCAGATACAAAGTTATTCCAATGAGAATAATAACGAATGGAATAATGAAGTTCTCTTCATGAATATGAAAAAATAATACCCCTTACCTTATAAAGAAGAGTACTCAAGCGGTAGAGGCGGGGATATACTTGAAGAAACTTGCACTACGCTTCAAAGCTTTCTTAAACTCTAAAGAAATACGCCAAGATAGAAGAATAATTCTCTCTACGGTTTCTCTTTCAGAGTTTGGTGAATTCGTAAGAAATAATGAAGGAATGAGCTTCTATTTATAGAAGAATGGATGAATAAGAACCAATCCATGAGCGGTCGAGATCAATTTACTTTAAAGCAGACGGTCAGATTGGTTTACAATAAAATATAATATATTCTATTTATAATATAATAAAACGAATAACTTTTAAAAAAAAATTTACTATACAAAACACTACGCAGCCTTATCATAATAAAATATAATATATTCTAATTATTGTCTAATAAAACGAATAACTTTATAAAAGTATTACATTTTATATAAAAAACTTTTACATTTTATTACATTAATAATACTAATAAAACAAAACTTCATCATCATTATTGTTATTCACACTATTAATCGACCAGGTCGTTCCCAGGAAAGAGAGGGCTTTCCAATAAGGATTTCTCCCTATTGGCGCGCAATTAGGTGACCAAACCTCTCCTTGACAGAAATTCTAGACATCGCTAATATTGCAAATAATAATATTAATAACTTCGTCATCTCAATTATAAAATATCAACAATAATTGAATCAATTAACGTGAGATACTATGCAACAATTAAGCAATAATTGAACAAAACTGAGTGACTTCTCACGTAAACATCAATAATCAATACCGTGTGCTACTATACAACCACGCGTATTCCTGTACTTTTAACACCGGGTGTTTCAACAGTTAACGGTAAAACTTCCGCCGTTATTTTCATAAAAAACTTTTTTTGTCATTTTCTCAATCCGACAATAATTTCGTTGTGTGGTCCACCAATGATTGTGTCATCGTACGAATATTCCCCGACCAATCGAATATTATAAATAACTTGCGTACTTTGCAAAATTTCTAAATATTACCCTCAACAATAACATTATATCAAATTCATTCCATAATATTTAAAAATGATAATTATAGAAAATTCATCTTTATTCATAAAAGTTGGGGTCTTACATTGATGATTACATGGAGTCTATCATTTGTGGATGCTGTGTAAGTAAGTCATAGTGCATTGAAAAATGGCTATGACTCTATTAGTGCTCTTGACTATTTTCCTGTGATATGTGAACGTTCTTGCATGATAGTGGTAATTAGATAAAATATTAAATGAAGTTAGGATCCCATTATTTCCATATTTGATTTATTTCATTCTTACTCCCATTTTAGTTATTATTTGCAAGTAGAATAGACCATACTTTTGATCTTTAGTTTAAGCATATAAAAAAATAGTGATTGAATTGATGAATAATAGTTTAAATTGAACAACTTTCTCTGTGGGATCGATACTTTACTTACTCTGTATTACTTGTTGACACATGTATGCTTGCATGAGTTAGAGATCTTTTTGTTAGAATTGAAAAAGAGGCAACAAGTTTTTGGCGCCGTTGCCAAGGAAAGGCGTTTAGTTTAAATAATTATCATCATTTTTAAGTTATCCTGTATGACTTAGACATATCTAATCTTATCTCATTTCTATTTTTATTTAGTTTGTGATTTCAGGTACTTGTAGATTTTTATGCACACGTGATCATCTCATTCAGACTTAACACCAGCGCGGGATAACATTAACGGAAGAGGTTGGAAAGCTAGTGTGCGAAGAAATTTACAAGCTCAGTTGGAAAGTACCATACCAGACATGGCAGAAGAACAGAGAATTGAGCAAAGAGAAGAGCACCGGGCTCTACGAGATTATTCCATGCCGAATATAAACGGACTACAGTCTAGCATAGTCGGGGCCCAGTAATAGCAGTGAATACTTTTGAGATAAAACCGGGCACTATTCAGATGGTGCAGAACTTGGTTCAGTTTGGGGGTGCTGTTACGGATGATCCGAATGAACACCTATTGAGCTTTATAGAAATTTGTGATACATTTTGATACAACGGTGTGATGGAGGATGCTATCAGACTTAGGCTATTCCCATTCTCATTAAGGGATAAGGCGAGAAGTTGGCTTCATTCTTTGCCGTCAGGGTTAATCACTACATGGGAGGACTTAGCACAGAAATTCCTAGCCAAGTTCTTCCCAATGGCTAAAACTGCAAAGATGAGGACAACTATATGTCAGTTTGAGCAACAACAGGGCGAGTCCTTATATGAAGCATGGGAGAGATATAAAGAGATGTTGAGGAAGTGTCCGCATCACGGGATGCCGGATTGGATGGTAATCAATACGTTTTACAATGGATTGGGATGGCAGTCGAGACCGATTGTAGATGCAGCTACAGGAGGGGCATTATGGGCAAAAAGTTATGACGAGGCCTATACACTTATTGAGACAATGGCTGCAAATGATTTTCAAAATCCTACAGCTCGGATGCCACAACCCAAGGTTGTAGGTGTGTTGGAGGTAGATGTTATTACCCAGTTATCGGCACAGATGACAGCTATGACAAAGAAGATCGACACGATAGCAGAAAGCAGGACGAAAACAGTTGCCTTCGTTTGTGAGATTTGTGCGGGGTCACACTCCACGGATCAGTGTGCTATCAGTTTGGAGTCGGTACAGTATGTGAGCAACTACAAGAAAGTCCAAGGTCAATTTTAGAACACATACCACCCCAATAACCGCAATCATCCAAACTTTAGTTGGTCAAATAACCAAGGAAATCAGCAGAATCAATTTCGGTAGAACCAGCGGTTTGATCACGGTAATTGCCTAAGCCACAGTTTACACCAAAACCACCGTTTCCACCGGGATTCTCTCAGCAACAACATCACACTCCTGCTGCACCTCAGCAAGAAAAGAAATCAAAAGTGGAGGAGATGATGTTGAAATACATGGCGAATACGGAGGTGATGATCAAAAGCCAAGCAGTGGCTATCAAGAATTTGGAGACTCAAATGAGGCAGATGGCGAGCATGCTTAACAACAGGCCCCAAGGTTCCTTGCCAAATAACATAGAGACAAATCCAAGAAGAGACGGGAAGGAGCAGTGTCAAGCGATCACATTGAGATCTGGGAAAGATTTAATAGTCTTCGCAAGTTCATGCTACGCGCCGCCAATTATCTTAAAGAAAGCAGTGTGGCCGCGTGGTAAAGCAGTGTTGTTGATGAAGAAAATCTGGAAAAATCTGAGTCGCAGCAGGTCGAGAAGGATAAAGCAGGTTCAGTTGAAAAGCCTAAGAGTTCAGCGCCACCAATTCACCCTCAAGTACCGTATCCGCAGAGATTAACTAAGCAGGGGGATGATAAATAGTTTAGCAAGTTCTTGGAGGTATTCAAAAAGCTACAGATTAGCATACCTTTCGCCGAGGCATTGGAACAAATGCCAAGTTATGCAAAGTTCATGAAGGGTATATTGTCAAGGAAGAGGAGATTAAATGTGACGCCCCCAAAATAGGTATACATCACCCATTCTGAGTCGTCAAATACATGGTACAGAAAAACAACTACAACTTTATTAATACAATTGTCGTGCAAAATACGACAACACATACTGTGAGTTTAAATACAATATTGTCTTCTAAACAATATCCACACCCAAATAAAGTCCTCATTACAATTATTGATGCACTATATTACAAAATAGTGAGGACTACTAAAACAGCTATCTTGAGTCATCACTCCGTACCCCGGCTAGTCCCTGCTAAACTCTCACCTCCTGAGAAGAAAAATGGAACAAAAAGGAAAAGGGTGAGCTCAACTAGCCCAGTAAAGAACATTATGACTAAGATAATATACAAAAAATTATCCTTAGTCTTCAACAGGGAAAAATCTGATAGAATACAATAGACAATAAGTTTTAGATCAATAACTACAACGAAAACAACAATTCATTAGAAGAGTTAAGTAGAGAATGAAATCTACTATCATCTATGAATTTAAAAGTCCATCATCAATATTTTATCCCTGTAACATTAATCAATAAACATCTTTGCACTCTGGGCCAAAGATATTCATTAAATATCACCAGTTGGTCATGTTCATCTCAACACACATATTCATCATTTGCACTACGGGCCAAAGATATTCATCGGGTAATCATTCATCTTTTAGAAACTCACTGACTGAGGCCAAAGATATTCATCAATATCACCATTAAGGGTACATGGATGATGAAAATATTTTGAGAAACGAATCCGGTGAGGACGGAGGACAAATATTAGGGATTGTGAATTTGGTTTATCCAAATTCAATAATACTCCATAATAACCAAGTGTGAAGTAGAATTCAAAATAAAGATCAAAACATGGATACAATCAAAGATAGTAACCATAAAAGACATCTGGAAGAAAAGAAAAAATTTCATTTTTTGACGACGTGTGAACGATCCCATTCTCGTTGGTTAAATATGCGTAATATCCCTATATCATATTTGTGAATAGAATAGTGCCATATCGTGAATAGTTAACTATTCAATAATATCGTGAATAGTAACCCCGATATCGTGAATAGTAAATCAAACAAAAAAAAAAGTTCCAAATTTGATTAAAAGTTCAGATCAATAGTTCTTGATAAAAAGATAATGATATTGAAAAAATAATAATATATGAAGAAATTTTTCAATTCTAACTTAGCCCTCTATTTATAGGGAAAATGTTATTTTGTTTCTTAACAAACTTGACTGCTACACGATACTCGATTCTAGAACACAAAATCAATTATAAACCTAATTTTTGATCGACACCTCTTAAAATTCATAACAAATCATTCGTGAATTTTTTCAAAAGTGGACAACTTATGTATGTATAACATACCCAAAATTACCACAAGGAAGTCGGATTAAGGAAAGGTGATCAAGATTTGAATGAAACTTGTCTAATAATATTATTTAAATAATATGAATTATTGAACAACAACTCTCAAAGTATCTAAATACTACAAAATACGCCTCAATAATATAGAGAGCTTATTTTGAAAAAGAGAAAACTTTGTTTAAAAAACGGTGTGATTTTCAATTTAACTTATTGCCATCTCATTTATAGGAAAATGTTGGCTCATAGAAGCAATTGACCTGCTAACTTAGCCCTCTATTTATGGAAAACGATGGCTTTACCTACTACTATTGCCACCCACCACATTTAAAATAAAATTCAACACATTTTTTTACCAACTACAAGTGGGGCCCACTCAATTCTAGAATTTTTCACCAAAATCAATTATAACCCTACTTTCAAGAATCAAACACCTCTTAAAATTTATAACAAATCATTCGATTTCATTTTAACGGTTCAAAATTTGTGGACATATACTCAACTTATATATGTATAACATATCCAAAAATCACAACGATCCAACGGTCAGATTAAAAATTATAACTCACGCAATATATCGTAAAAATACTGATTTAATTTTTAATACCTCCATTCCGACAAAAATATTGATAAAACACCTCAACATTAAATCCTTCAATTATAACCACATAAAATAAATAAATCCATCATTTATATCCACATCAAATAAATATTTCCTTATCATATAAATTAATAATTAATTATTCCCAAATAATATTCTGTAATCATAATTATGACAACCGGTAGCCGCTTTCAGAAAGAGGGGCTTTCAATAAGGATTTCTCCTTCATTGGTAGCCGCAATTAGGTGACCAAACCTCTCCTTAGACAGAACTTTCTAGACATTGCCAATAATTTTATCTAATAATATTATTCAAATAATATGAATTATTGATCTGATAATGGGAAATACTGTGCAGTGACAATTATTAAAACAACAATAATATAAAATACCAACGCAGCAATTATTGAATGAATAAAATAAAATATTAAAAAGTAATTACTGTAACAATTATTGAGTAGTGCCTTCTTACGTAAGAATCAATAATTCAAAAATATTTGTATAATACCAGGCTTCACGCGTATTCACGGCGTACACGTATTTTAACCACCAGGTATTCCAACAATGTTAATGGTAACCATTACGTCGTTAATTATAAAAACTCATACTTTGTCATTTTCTTCATCCGATAATTATCTCATTATGGGGCCCATTTAAGCATTTGTCTTGGTTATGCGGATATTCCAAACAAAAAGAATATTCTACGACCAAACGAATATTCCCGACAAAAGGAATATTTTATAACCACTTGCTTATTTTATAAAATTTGCACATTTCACCCATAACTAAAGAATTATATCAAATTAACTCCTAATTATTTCAAGATAATAAATAGAGAAAATTTAATTTTATTCATAATAAGTTGGGGTCTTACAACCTCCCTCCTTATGAAATTTCGTCCTCGAAATTGGACGTGATTTACTCTAGTGTTTGAGCAGCAGATGAGGGTACCTCGCTTTCATTTCCGATTCCAACTCCCATGTCATTTCTTCAATAAGCATGGTTTCTCCACAAAACCTTAACTTGTGGTATAACCTTGGTGTGTAGGACATGCTCTTTTCTATCCAAGATCTTAACAGTACCTCCTCGTATGTCAAATCTTGACTATCTCTAAATGCGGTTCTAACTTCAATAATGTGGTTCGGGTCTTTCACATATTTACTGAGACATAGATATATGGAAAATATTATGAACACGAGACATGCTTGGAGGTAACGCGAGTCTATAGGCCACATTTCTTATTCGGTCAAGAATCTCAAATGGACCAACAAATCTTGGATTGAGCTTTCCTCTCTTTCCAAATCTTGTAACTCCCTTCCATGGAGCAACACGTAACAATGCATGATCCCCAATATTAAATTCCACGTCCTTTCGATGAAGATCAGTATAACTCTTTTGTCGATCTTGTGAGGTTTGAATACGTTGTCGAATCATTTGGACCTTTTCTATAGTCATGCGTACTAATTCTGGTCCCAACAACGTTGCTTCTCCCACCTCGTCCCAGCATACTGGAGAACGACACTTTCGTCCATACAATGCCTCAAATGGAGCCATGCCTATACTTGCTTGATAACTGTTGTTGTAGGAGAATTCAACCAGTGGTAAGTACTTATCCCAACTTCCTTTGAAATCTAGAACACAGAGTCTTAATAGATCTTCAAGGTTTTGAATAGTCCTCTCTGATTGTCCGTCCGTTTGAGGATGGTATCTTTAAGCCTTAATCAATCAGAAATGCGTGCCCATAGCTTTCTGCAAGCTAACCCAAAATCTTGAAGTAAATCTTGGGTCACGATCCGAAACTATGGATACTGGCATGCTATGCAATTACACAATATCATTCACGTACATACAAGCAAGCCGTTCAAGGGAATAAGTTTCTCGTATAGGTAAGAAATGAGCAGACTTGGTTAATCTATCAACAATAACCCAAATCGCATCTATGCCCTGAGAAACTTTGGGAAGGCCCGTAACGAAATCCATGGTAACGTGTTCCCACTTCCATTCCGGAATCTCAAGTGGTTGCAATGGACCTTTTGGCACTTGATGCTCCGCCTTTACACGTTGACAGGTTAAACACCTCGAGATAAACTCCGCGATCTCTCTCTTCATATTGTTCCACCAAAATGTATGTCGAAGATCATGATACATTTTGGTACTCCTAGGATGGATTGCAAATGGTGTGTTGTGTGCCTCCATCATGATTTTATGCTTCAAGTCAGAATCGTTAGGAACGCAAAGTTTGGTGTTGACTCTAAGTATTCCTTCTTCATCAATTCTTGCCTCCGGAATAGCACCTTCTTGCACTTTCATCTTCATACATATCATCTCTGGATCTGTGGCTTGAGCAGCTTTAACTTTATCAATTAAAGTCGATTCTACTCGTATATTTAACATCATAACGTGGGTCCTTAGAGTCTTTAACTCTATCTTTATCGTTTGTAAATTATACAAAATAGGTCTTTGTGTTCAACAATATCTTTTCGCATCACAGCCATGACGATCTTTCTACTCAACGCGTCAGCTACCACGTTCGCTTTTTCAGGATGGTATGGTAAAAACATGTGCCGAAATGAGTTGCCTCTTGAGCTCTTGGAAAATCTTCTCACATTCCTCGCTCTATACAAATCTTGTATCTTTCTGAGTCAGCTAAGCTAATGGAGTAGTGATTTGGGAAAATCCTTCCACGAATCTCTGATAGTAACCAGCTAAGCCTAGAAAGCTAGATATTTCGATTACTGACTTAGGTTGTTCTCAACTGTGACTCATATCCCAATCTTGGATAGCACGTCACAATGGCACCTATCGTTTTACCACCACACAAATATAGAGTCCCCTATGGAGAGTCTGGCTTTGGTGCATTCCACAAAGGAAGTCATCAGATAGAGGCTTGGGTACCAACTCTTGTACTTGGGTTTTAACTCCTGAATTTCAATAGGAGCCATTCGATATGAGATTTTAGAAATGGGTTGTGATGCCCCCAAAATAGGTATACATCACCCATCTTGAGTCGCCAAAATACATAGTACATAAATTCAAATACAACTTAATTATACAACAGTCGTGTAAAATACGACAAAACATAGCTGTGAGTTTTAATAAAAATATTGTCATTTAGACAATATCCACTCTCAGAATAAGTCTTCATTACATTTATTGTCACACTATTTAACAGAATAGTGAGGACTACTAGCTAATACTATCATCAGGACCATCACTCCGCTCCCCGACTCGTCTCAAACCACGTTCTCATTTCACAAGAGAACGGTGAAAGAAAGGGTGAGCTCAACTAGTCCAAGAAAGAAATATTATGACTAAGATAATGCGAATAAATTATCATTAGCCTTCAACAATGTTAAACCGATAAAATACAATAGACATCAAGTTTAAGCTGCAATGAACAAGCAATCCATTAAAAGAGTCAAGTAGAGAATAAAATCTACTATCTTTTATGATTTAAAAGGTTTTTCATCACTTTTATCTCGAGACTCAAATTTTAATAAATAATCCACATCATCCCACGCTTCACTTACCAAGGATATTCATTGGGGTCACGACCACAAATTCCATGCACTCTTGGCCGAGGATATTTGTGTATTCATCAATGGTCATGATCATGCCAACAACTCGTCCATCAATGCACTACGGGCCAATGAGGACTTTTATCACATCATTTATAACATTACGGCCATGATTACAATCGAATAATCCTCGGTCATAATCATACCAAGTCCATCTATGCACTCATGAGCCACGTATGACTCAAAAAAAAAATATAAACATGAGGATGATGACAATGATATAAGAATTAAATAAAACAAGTTCACGAATTAATTTATTCAGAACTAATAACGTCCAAATTGACAACATGATCTTCGCTTTGTAGAGTAAAATTCAAGAATGCCCATAAGAATATTTCCATAAAAAATCTTTGGATGAAGCGCTTAAATATCAAGGATATTCCACTAATTTCATGGAGTTTAGAAGTCAAAGCTGTAACCACTAAGTATAATAAAGAATGTAATAACAAAAGAAATCACCATGCACGCGGTACTTGCGATAACAAAAGTTATTCCATCGAATAATAAATAACGGAATCGGTCAGAATAATGCACCGGATGTGATATTCCAAATGAATAATAAAGAATGGAATAACAAATGAAATCACCATGCATGCAGTACTTGTGATGTACAAAGTTATTCCAACAGAATACTAAATGACGGAACTGTGTCGTGAAATTCACACCAACAGGATGTTCCAGCAGAATAATAAAGATTTTAACCAGTCCGTCAGAAAGCACATGATGCAGGATATTCTAATGAATAATAATAAAGACGGAACCAGTCCCCCAGTAAAGCATGCACGAGCAGGATGTTCCAAATGTAATAATAACGAATAGAATAACAAATGTAAATCACCAAGTATAGGGTAGATCGCAGATACAAAGTTATTCCAATGTAATAATAAAGATGGAATAATAGAAGTTCTCTTCATGAATACAAAAGAAATAATACCCCTTACCGTAAAAGAAACTGGATATAAGAGTAGTTAAGTAGCAGAATACTTTTCTTCTTTCTCTCTAGGTTTATCTCTAGAGTTTCAATGAATTCGTAAAGAAAATAATGAAGGAATGAGCTTCTATTTATAGAAGAATGGATTGCATAGTAACTAATTCATGAACGGTCCAGATTGATTTAATTTAATCAGACGGTCCATAATTAAAGCAAAATCTTTTAAATATAATATATTCTATTTATAATCTAATAAAACGAATAACTTTTAAAAAGATTTTACTATGCAAACACTATGCAGACACTATGCAAACACTATGCATAATAAAATATAATATATTCTAATTATTGTCTAATAAAATGTATAACTTTATAAAAGTATTCATTTTATATAAAAATATTTACTATTATCCTAATAAAACGAATAACTTTATAAAAGTATTACATTTTTTATATAAAGTTTTTACATTTTATTACGTTAATAATACGAATAAAACAAAACTTTGTCATCATATAAAATATCGACAATAATTGAACCAAACCTGGTGACTTCTCACATAAGCATTATTAATCAATACCGTGTGCTACTATGCAAACCACGCCAGACATCGTATTCTTGTACTTTACTACCGAAAGTAGTTCAACAAAGATCAGCGGTAAAACTCCCATAGTTATTTTCATAAAAATATTTTTGTCGCGTTTTCTCAATCCGAATAATAATTTCATTATGGGGTCCACCAATGATTGTGCCGTCATACGAATATTCCCTGACAAAAAGAATATTCCCCGACCAATCGAATATAATATGACAACTTGCATACTTTGCAAAATTTATAAATACTACCCACAACTATAACATTATATCAAATCCACACCATAATATAAAAAAATTATTTCGAGAAAATTAAATATTTATTCATAAAATCTGGGGTCTCACAATCTCACCTCCTTATGGAATTTCGCCCTCGAAATTAGGGTATGTACCTGGTATGTCGAAGAGGTAAGGATATCTTGATTTCATTTGATTCTAACTCCCGTGTCATTTCCTCAACATCGTGGTTCCTCCATAACACTTTGACTTGAGGTATAACCTCGAGCGTAGAATATGTTCCTTCTTATCCAAGATTTGAACAGAACCTCTTCATACATTAAATCTTCCGCTATTTCGTCTCGGTTTTAACTCAATAATATGGTTCGGGTCTTCACATATTTACGTAACATGGATATATGAAAACGTTATGAACACGAGACATACTTGGCGGTAAAGCAAGTCTATAAAGCTCTGATCCCTACCGATCGAGGATTAAAATGGGCCAATGAATCGAGGATTGAGCTTTCCTCTCTTTCCAAATCTCAGTAACTCCTTTCCATGGAGCAACACGTAACAACACATGATCTCCTATATCGAATTCTACGTCCTTTCGATGAAGATCAACATAACTCTTCTGTCGATCTTGTGAGGTTTTTATACGTTGTCGGATCGTTTGAATCTTTTCCGTAGTCATGCGTACCAACTCCGATCCCAACGACGTTGCTTCACCATCCTCATCCCAGCATACTGGAGAACGACACTTTCTTCCATACAACGCCTCGAATGGAGCCATGCCAATACTTGTTTGATAACTGTTGTTGTAGGAAAACTCCATCAGTGGTAAGAACTTGTCCTAACTTCCCTTGAAGTCAAGGACACAGAGTCTTAATAAATCCTCAAGAGTTTGAATAGTCCTCTCTGATTGTCCGTCCATCCGAGGATGATAAGCCGAACTAAATCGTAAATCTGTTCCCATAGCTTTTTGCAAACTAACCCAAAATCGTGAAGTGAATCTTGGGTCACGATCAGAAACTATGGATACTGGCATACCATGCAGTCTCACAATCTCGTTTATGTACATACGAGCAAGACGTTCTAGTGTATAAGTTTCTCGTATTGGTAAGAAGTGAGCAGACTTGGTCAATCTATCAACAATGACCCAAATTGCATCAATGCCTTGAAAAACCTTGGGAAGACCAGTAACGAAATCCATGGTAATGTGTTCCCACTTCCATTCTGGAATTTCAAGTGGTTGCAATGGACCTTTTGGTACTTGATGCTCCGCCTTGACTCGTTGACAAGTTAGACACCTTGAGATAAACAACGCTATCTCTCTCTTCATATTGCCCACCAAAATGTATGACGAAGATCACAATACATTTTGGTACTCCCAAGATGGATTGCAAACGGTGTGTTGTGCGCCTCCATCATGATTTTATACTTTAACTCAGGATTGTTAGGAACACTAAGTCTGGAGTTGACTCGAAGTATTCCTTCTTCATCGATTCTTGCTTCCGACATAACACCTTCTTGCACTTTCTTCCTCACACGCATCAGCTCCAGGTCTGTAGTTTGAGCAACTTTAACTTTATCAATTAAAGTCGGTTCTACTCGTATATTCGCCATCATCACGTAGGTCCCTGGAGTCTTTATCTCTATCTCCATCATTTGCAAGTCATACAAATGGGCTCATGCGTTGACAATATCGCACTGCATTCAAGATATGATCTTCTACTCAATGCGCCAACTACCACGCTCGCTTTTCGAGGATGGTATTGGATGGTATGATCATAATCTTTCAATAGTTCAAGCCAACGTCGTTGTCGCATGTTGAGTTCCTTTTGAGTGAAGAAATATTTAAGGCTTTTATGATCCGTAAAGATCTCCACTTTTTCCCCATACAAGTAATGCCTCCAAATCTTTAGTGCGAAGAACAAGCACCGCCAACTCTAGATCACGAGTAGGATAATTCCTCTCATATTCTTTTGAGTTGTCGCGGAGGCATAGGCTATGACTTTCCCATGTTGCATGAGAACACATCCTAACCCTTTGCTCAAGCATCATCAGTAGATGACAAATCCTCCGAACCGGATGGTATTATCGTAACAGTCTTTGAAATGAGTCTTCTTTTGAGTTCTTGAAAACTCTTCTCACATTTCTCGCTCCAACCGAATTTCAGATCTTCCGAAGTCGGTGAGTTAAGGGAGTAGTAATTCGAGAAAACCCTTCTACGAATCTCCGATAATAACCAAATAAAGCCGAGAAAGCTACGATTTCTAACATCGATTTAGGTCATTCCCCATTTTGAATGGCTTCAATCTTTGGCCGGGTCAATGATATTCCATGATGTGATACCACGTGCCCAAGGAATGCTACTTCCTCAAGCCGTAACTCGCATTTCTTCAATTTGGCATAAAGTTTATATTCACGAAGCTTTTTGAGTATCACCTCAAGTGTTGCTTCATGATCTTCACGGCTTTTGGAATAAATAAGGATGTCATCAATAAAGACGACCACAAAGTGATCCAAATATTCCTTGAATACTCGGTTCATCATATCCATGAAGGCAATAGGAGCATTAGTCAATCCAAAAGACATGACTAGGAATTCATAATGCCCGCATCGGAAGTTCCGAAAGCCGCCTTTGGAATGTCATCGCTCTAATCTTCAATTGGTGATATCCAGAAACGTAAGATCAATCTTTGAAAAGAATTTGGCGCGCCAGAATCGGGTCAAACAGTCATCAATACGCGGGCAATGGGTACTTATTTTTGATGGTGACATGATTCAACTCCCGATAATCAATACAAAGTCGATACTCCCATCTTTCTTCTTCACGAATAAAACAGAGCACCCCAAGGAGAAGTACTAGGACTAATAAAGCCAATGTCTAACAATTCTCGCAGTTGGGTCTTTAACTCCTCAAGTTCAATAGAGCCATTCGACATGGGGCTTTGAAATGGGTTTTGTATCGGGTTCAAGGTCGATACAAAATTCAATTTCACGCCTCGGAGGTAGGCGTGAAGTTCTTCAAGGAATACGTCAGAAATTTATTAACAATAGAAATATCAATCAAAACTGACGTATTTTTGTTTAGATCCGTGACATGAGCTAAGAAAGCTTGACATCCATTTTTTAATAAACGAATAGCTTTATGGCTTGAAATAACAGTGATTGATTTTAATGGTTTGTTTGCTTGAATTCGTAAAATAGGTTGGTTAGGAATATGAACGCTAACAACCTTACGAAAATAATCAATTTTTGCATGATGAGTAGTTAACCAATCAATCTCTAGAATCACATCAAATGCAAGTATTTTCAAAGAAATAAGATCGACAGGTAATGTGCGGGTGCCGATTTGAACTAAACAAGACTTATAAACAGTGGATGTAATGAAGGTTTCTCCCAATGGAGTTTCAACAGATAAGTCAAAGTCTAATTTCTCCGGAGTCAAATTTAAACGTTGAGCGCAAGTAGGAGAAATAAAAGAATGGGTAGAACCGATATCAAATAAGGTATAGACTTCTCTAGAGTTTATGATAAGCTTACCCGTAATGACCTCGCTCGGGTTCCTTACGCTCTCGAGAGGTCACAACAAACGCCTCCCTTGCACTACCTAGGTTTTGACCTTTTTCGGGGATGTACCTTTGGTGCCTCCATCCTAGTTGAACTTGTGTTCTTGTGAACGAAAAAATCGGGCTAGGTGACCTTCTCCTCCATAATTATAACATGCTTTTGACTCAAGATCGCTTGCAGTTTTGACTAATATGTCCCTCCCTCCACATTTGAAGCATATGATAGGTGGTCGTTCTCCTTCTTTAACATCGGGTCTTTGGTGCCGACGCTTTCCATCATTGTTAAATCTCCTCTTCTTGAAATGTCCATTCTTATTGTTTTGGCCTCGATTACCACCAAGTGGTTACCATTTCGCCCGCGTTGATTCCCTCCACGCTTGTTGTCACCGCTTCGATGGATTTGCTCACCGCTATTATCATTTTGCGGTACCGCTATCTTTTGGTTGGGTTGACTCATTATCACTCTCCAATAATCGAGCCCTATTAACAACATCTCGAATACAAACACGGTTTATGAGAAATAAGATATTGACGTATCACAGGTTTCAAACCTTTTAAAAACATTCGCGTCATTCTCTCCTCATTATCAACCCAATGGGACGCAAAACGGGATAACTCGACAAACTTGGCTTCGTACTGCGATACTGTCATGTTGTTTTGTTCCAGCTTGATGAACTCTACCTCTTTTCATGTGACGAATACTTTTGGGAAAGTACTTGTCGTTGAACAGATTCTTCGAACTTCTCCCAAGACATCTTCAAATGCGGAAGGTTGAGTACGCTTTTACTGATTCCCACCAAGAATCCGCGCCTCGCACATAATATGAAGGTGGTAAAGGAACCTTTGCTCCTCGGAGCATCCCAAGACATCAAATATCTTGTTGATATGCTTAATCCATGTCTCCGCCTTTAAGTAGTTTTGGCTCTCCAAAAACTCCGGTGGTCCCAATTCCTTAAATCGCCGCGGTGATCAGTCAAGAGTTGCCGGTGTTTCCACCTGCATTTTGGACAGAGAGCCGCCTCTACCGATGTCGCATGAATTACATAAAGCCTTTTAACATTCCATCGCTCATCATTTCGTCAAGGTTGTTGTTCGTTTCGAGGAATGTCTCCTTCACGATGCACATTATCCTCGATTATTGATCCGTGGAGACTCAACGGTCTCTCAGTGCTCTATTGATAATATCAATATTCTCGGATGTCATTTTCAAATACTGCCACAAAACAAGAGTTAAATAACATATCACATATTATCCTTATACTTTAACCGACCAATTAAATACCAAATAAACTTAGGTAGGTCATACTAGCGAAAGAATTCCCCGTCTCTCCCCTCCTAGTTCTTGTCTCACATCTTTGCCAGGGATCATATCCCTAAGCTTTGATACCAACTGTGACGCCCCCAAAATAGGTATACATCACCCATCTTGAGTCGCCAAAATACATTGTACATAAATTCAAATACAACTTAATTATACAACAGTCGTGTAAAATACGACAAAACATAGCTGTGAGTTTTAATACAAATATTGTCATTTAGACAATATCCACTCTCAGAATAAGTCTTCATTACATTTATTGTCACACTATTTAACAGAATAGTGAGGACTACTAGCTAATACTATCATCCCGGACCATCACTCCGTTCCCCGACTCGTCCCACCACGCTCTCATTTCAAGAGAACAACGGTGAAAGAAAGGGTGAGCTCAACTAGTCCAGAAAGAAATATTATGACTAAGATAATGCAGAATAAATTATCATTAGCCTTCAACAATGTTAAACTGATAAAATACAATAGACATCAAGTTTAACTGCAGGGGAACAAGCAATCCATTAAAAGAGTCAAGTAGAGAATAAAATCTACTATCTTTTATGATTTAAAAGGTTTTTCATCACTTTTATCTCTGAGACTCAGCTTAATAAATAATCCACATCATCCCCGCAGACTACGACCAAGGATATTCATTTGGTCACGACCACAAATTCCATGCACTACTTCGCCAAGGATATTTTGTATTCATCAATGGTCATGATCATGCCAACAATCGCCCATCAATGCACTACGCCAACGAGGACTTTTATCACATCATTTATAACATTACGGCCATGATTACACCGAATAATCCTCGGTCATAATCATACCAAGTCCATCTATGCACTAAAAGCCACGTATGACTTTCAAAAAAAATATAAACATGAGGATGATGACAATGATATAAGAATTAAATAAAACAAGTTCACTTAATTAATTTATTCAGAACTAATAACGTCCAAATTGACAACATGATATCGCTTTGTAGAGTAAAATTCAAGAATGCCCGTAAGAATATTTCCATAAAAAATATGGATGAAGTTTAAATATCAAGGATATTCCACTAATTTCATGGAGTTTAGAAGTCAAAGTCAGTAACCACTAAGTATAATAAAGAATGTAATAACAAAAGAAATCACCACGCATGCAGATTGCAGATAAATAAAAGTTATTCCATCGAATAATAAATAATCTGAATCAAAGTCGCGTAATGTCACCGGATGTGATATTCCAAATGTAATAATAAAGAATGGAATAACAACAGAAATCACCACGCATGCAGATTTCAGACAGATGTAAAAGTTATTCCAATGTAATACTAAACGACGGAACCAGTCGTGAAATTCACACCAACATGGATGTTCCAACAGAATAATAAAGAGCGGAACCAGTCCGTCAGAAAAGCATGCATAGGATATTCTAATGTAATAATAAAAGACGGAACCAGTCCTGCAGAAAGCACGCATGTGATGTTCCAATGAGAATAATAACGAATAGAATAACAATGAAATCACCAAGTATATAGGGTAGATCATGATATAAAAGTTATTCCAATGTAATAATAAAGATGGAATAATAGTAAGTTCTCTTCATGAATACAAAAGAAATAATAATTTCTTACCGTAAAAAGAAACCTGGATATAAGAGTAGTTAAGTATTTAAGTAGAATACTTTTTTCTTCTCTCTCTACGGTTTATCTCTCTAGAGTTTCAATGAATTCGTAAGAAAATAATGAAGGAATGAGCTTCTATTTATAGAAGAATGGATCAGATAGTAACTAATTCATGAATTCATCCGTATTCGATTTAATTTAATCGACGGTCCATAATTAAAGCAAAATCTTTTAAATATAATATATTCTATTTATAATCTAATAAAACTAATAACTTTTAAAAAGATTTTACTATGCAAACACTATGCATACTATGCAAAACACTACGCATAATAAAATATAATATATTCTAATTATTGTCTAATAAAAATGTATAACTTTATAAAAGTATTACATTTTATATAAAAAATATTTACTATTATCCTAATAAAACGAATAACTTTATAAAAGTATTACATTTTATATAAAAGTTTTTCATTTTATTACGTTAATAATATTTAATAAAACAAAACTTTGTCATCATATAAAATATCGATAATAATTGAACCAAACCGGAGTGACTTCTCACATAAGCATTATTAATCAATACCGGTAGTGCTACTACGCAACCACGCCAGACATCGCATTTCTTTTACTACCGAGTAGTTCAACAAAGATCAACCGGTAAAACTCCCGCCGTTATTTTCATAAAATATTTTTGTCGTTTTCTCAATCCGACAATAATTTCATTATGGGGTCCACTAATGATTGTGTAAATGCATTTAATATTCCCTGACAAAAAGAATATTCCCCGACCAATCGAATATTATATGACAACTTGCATACTTTGCAAAATTTATAAATACTACCCACAACTATAACATTATATCAAATCTACACCATAATATAAAAAAATTATTTCGAGAAAATTAAATATTTATTCATATAATCTGGGGTCTCACATGGGTTTTGTACCGGTTCAAAGTCGATACAAAATTCAATATCACACTCTGGGGGTAGGCCAACAAGTTCTTTAGGAAATACGTCAGGAAATTCACTAACAACAAGAATATTATTCAAATCTGACGTGTTTTTGTTCAAGTCCATAATATGGGCTAAGAAAGCTTGACATCCGTTTTTTAATAAACGAATAGCTTTATGGCTTGATATGACAAATGATGGATTTAGTGGTTTAGTTGCTTGAATTCGTATAACAAAGTTGGTTAGGAATATGAAAATTAACAACCTTATTTAAAACAATCAATTTTGCGTGATGATGTGGTTAACCAATCAATCCCTAAAATCACATCAAATGCAAGTATGTTTAAAGAGATAAGATCAATAGGTAATGTGATTGTACCAACTTGGATCAAGCAAGATTTATAAACTATAGATGTAACAAAGGTTTCACCCAACGGAGTTTCAACAGATAAGTTAAAGTCCAATTTCTCTGGAGTCAAGTTTAGACGTTGAGCACAAGCAGGAGAGATAAAAGAATGGGTAGAACCGGTATCTAATAAGGTATAAAATTCGCAAAAATTTATGATTAACTAACCCGTGAGAACTTCATTTGGGTTCCTCACTTGTTGGGAAGTCATGACAATCGCTCTCCCTTGAACTACCCGACTTTGACTTGTCTGGGGCAGCATTTGGTGTCATCACTACCGTTGAAATTGACTTTTTTACAGGGCATATTCCACCCTCAACTGCTTCATCATACTCCTATTTCATGATCTGAATCATTAATCTTCGATCCATATCGAATTGGGGTTGACCGCAATGTACAGGGTAACTCAAAACTCGATGTTGGGTTCTCTCAATTGTTGTCCAAAAAGAGAAATACATATCATCTATTTTAGCCTTCTTAGATCGGACATCTCTTTCCACAATATCAACGCGTCGTGCGATTTTTTCCCATGCATCATTCATTCTCACTCGTTCAGTTCTTTCTTCTTTTAGCTCAGATTCCAGCTTTATCATTTTATACTCTGCCAAAGAGTGCTTCTGTTCAAGCATCACAAATCGGGTAACACAAGCTTGAATTGTTGCATCCTTTTGCTCCACGATCGCCAAATGGTGTTCTTCACCGCTTCTTCTAACTCATGAATACGATTTTGCAATTCTAAATTTCGATCATAAAATTCTTCTAATAAATTCTCCTCAGGTACCTCTTCTTCCTCTTCTTCCTCACTCTCAGCTGCTACCTCTGTGACAATCTCGAGTGCAATTATCAATTCTACACTCACCACATGAATATCTTTAAATCCTTCTTCACCTGACATCACATTATCCTGGTTGATGATTAGAGGTGTCTCCACGATCTCGTTTAATCCATTGTTAACGTTCCCAGCCGCCATTCTTAAAAACCGTGATAAAACAGGGGTTAATTAAACAAATTAACATATCACATAATATCCCTATATTATGACCGACCAACAAATAAGCTTAGGTAGGACACACTCAGCGAAGGATTTATTCGCTCTCCCTCCTAGTTCTATTCCCCGATCTGCGCCAGAGACCATATCCTAAGCTCGATATTAACTGTGGACGCCCAAAATAGGTATACATCACCCATTCTCGAAGTCGTCAAATACATGGTATGTAGAAAAATAACTACAACTTTATTAATACAATTTGTCGGTAAAATACGACAACACATATCGTGAGTTTAAATACAATATTGTCTTCTAGACAATATCCACACCCAAATAAAGTCCTCATTATAATTATTGATGCACTATATTACAAAATAGTGAGGACTACTAAAACAGCTATCTTGAGTCATCACTCTGTACCCCGGCTAGTCCCTGCTAAACTCTCACCTCCTGAGAAGAAAAATAGAACAAAAAGGAAAAGGGTGAACTCAACTAGCCCAGTAAAGAACATTATGACTAAGATAATATACAACAAATTATCCTTAGTCTTCAACAGGGAAAAATCTGATAGAATACAATAGACAACAAGTTTTAGATCAATAACTGCAGCGAAAACAACAATTCATTAGAAGAATTAAGTAGAGAATGAAATCTACTATCATCTATGAATTTAAAAGTCCATCATCAATATTTTATTCATGTAACATTAATCAATAAACATCTTTGCACTACGGGCCAAAGATATTCATTTGTATCACCAGTTGGTCATGTTCATCTCAACACCTGTTCATCTTTGCACTACGGGCCAAAGATATTCATCAGGTAATCATTCATCTTTGCACTACAGGCCAAAGATATTCATCAAGTATCACCATTAAGGACTGAGGAAGATGAAAAATATTTTAGAGAATGAATCCAGTGAGACAAGAGGACAAATATTAGGGATTCGTATTTCGGTTTATCCAAATTCAATAATACTCCATAATAACCAAGTGTGAAGTAGAATTCAAAAATAAAGATCAAAACATGGATACAATCAAAGATAGTAACCATAAAAGACATCCTGGAAGAAAAGAGAAAATTTCATTTTTCTATGAATAGTGCAAGATTTGTGAATAAGGCAGATATCACGTGAATAAGTAACCCCGACACAAAAAGTTCCAAATTTGATTAAAAGTTCAGATCAATACTTCAAAGATAATGATATTGAAAAATAATAATATCATATATGAAGAAAATAACATCCCTTACCTCAAAGAATCAAGACTTGGAAGAAAAGGCTCAAGTGATCTTTGAATAAAACTTATCTTTAACAAGAACTCTCAAAGTATCTAAATACTCACAAAATACGCTCAATAATATAGAGAGAAAGAGAGAAAACTTTGTTTTCGTGTGATTTTCAATTCTAACTTAGCCTCTATTTATAGGAAAATGTTAGCTACCGCCAAGCGGACTTCGACCACACGATGGCTTTACCTACTACTATTGTCACCACCACATTTAAAATAAAATTCAGACACATTTTTTACCAACCACAAGTGGGGCCCACTCAATTCTAGAATTTTCCACCAAAATCAATTATAACCCTACTTTCAAGAATCAAACACCTCTTAAAATTTATAACAAATCATTCGCTCATTTTTAACGATTCAAAATTTGTGGACATATACTCAACTTATATATGTATAACATATCCAAAAATCACAACGATCCAACTACGATTAAAAATTATAACTCATGCAATATATCGTAAAAATCTTCGATTTAATTTTTAATACCTCCATTCAAACAAAAATATTGATAAAACACCTCAACATTAAATCCTTCAATTATAACCACATAAAATAAATAAATCCATCATTTATATCCACATCAAATAAATATTTCCTTATCATATAAATCAATAATTAATTATTCCCAAATAATATTACGTAATCATAATTATGACAACCGGTAGTTCCTAGAAAGAGGGGCTTTCCAATAAGGATTTCTCTCATCGCACGCAATTAGGTGACCAAACCTCTCCTTGTATGTAACTTTCTAGACATTGCCAATAATTTTATCTAATAATATTATTCGGATAATATGAATTATTGATTTGATAATGGAAATAATTGTGCTAAATGACAATTATTAAAACAACAATAATATAAAATACCAACGCAAAGAATTATTGAATCAATAAAATAAAATATTGAAAAGTAATTATTGTAATAATTATTGAGTAAGTGCCTTTACGTAAGAATCAATAATTCAAAAATCTTTGCATAATACCGCAAGTGTTCTATCGTCTTAACTACGGCGTATTATTATATTTTAACCAATTGTGTATTCCAACGGTGTTAATGGTAACCATTACGTCGTTAATTATAAAAACTCATACTTTGTTGCGTTTTCTTCATCCGACAATTATCCTGTTATGGGGCCCCCATTTAACGATCGTGGCCATTGTACCGGATATTCCCGACAAAAAGAATATTCCACGACTCAAACGAATATTCCGAATAAAAGGAATATTTTATAACCACTTGCTTATTTTGTAAAATTTGCACATTTCACCCATAACCAAAGAATTATATCAAATTAACTCCTAATTATTTCAAGATAATAAATAGAGAAAATTTAATTTTATTCATAATAAGTTGGGGTCTTACATTAGATGAGTTTGAGACAGTGGCCTTGACTGAGGTGTGCGGCAAAGGCTTCTTGCAGTAAATTACCTCCAAAGTCAAGGATCCAAGGCGACTTCACAATTCATGCACAATTGGGAAGGTGAACTTCAGTAAGTGTTTATGTGATCTGGGGGCAAGTATAAATTTGATGTCCTTGTCAGTATTCAATCAGTTGGGATTGCCGGCTCCCAGGCCGACAAACATATCATTACAGCTAGCTGACAGATCCATCACGTATCCACGGGGAATTGTTGAAGATGTATTGGTAAAGGTGGATAAGTTTATCTTTCCGGCTGAATTCATCATATTAGACTATGAGGAGAACAAGAGCATACCAATAATACTGGGGAGACCATTCTTAGCCACAGGCAGAGCTTTAATAGACGTGCAAAAAGGGGAACTCATAATGTGTGTACATGATCAGGAAGTTACCTTTAATGTCTTCAAAGCCACGAAGCTCCCAACAGATGACAAAGAGTGTTTTCGGATTGATCTAGTGAATCAAGGCCTAAATGAAGAAGTACATAGTTTGGTGAAGGATGAACCGTTGAGTGGTATACTTGGTGAAAATTCAGAGTTGAAGGTAGAACCATTGACAAAAGCTGAAGTCATTAAATTTTGGGGTGAGGTGGACAAGCAGGACGTCACCTCAACTATTCCTTTGACGTGAGACTCAGAGACAGTCAAGATAATTGACTATAACTTAGCGCTTGATGGGAGGCAACCCATTATTTTTATCCCTATTTTCTTTTTAATCATTTAGTTAGAGTGATTTGGTTATCTCATTTTTAATTCATTTGGAATAGTTTATCTGTGGTGCGTGAGGGAGGATGTAGAAGAATTGGCATTGAGAATGTTTGAAAGGGGTTAAACTTTATTTGGTCACTAATTCATATCTTAATAGTGTGCATCAATGTCTATGTAGGTCTCTGCAAGTGAAGACATCACTGATATGCAGATTGGAATTGAGCATCAAAAATACAGAAGTTAGGATCACGCGACTGCGTGGCCTATGTGAAAGATAAACTGCAAGGCCGCAAGGCCAAGTCAATCGTAACAAAATTTCACACCGTGCGGCAGCGACGCCCAAATTTATTAAAACTTCGCGCGATCGTATGCGCGACACCGATCGAGACAGATTTGAAAATTTTAAAAATGAGTTGTGGACCATTTGGACTCTCATTTGAAATAATAACAGAAGCGCAATCACAGTGTCTCTCCATAACTCACGTCTCTATCTCTCTATCAGTTACAAATTGAAGCCGTTCATCTCTTAATCACATATCCACGATTCTCTCCACGTTCAAAGTTCACACCCACGTTCTCATCCACAGTATAAAGCTAGGGTTCCTGATTTGGGTTTGCAGAAATGAATTTGGGGGGTTATCACTTCAGAAGCTTTCATACATTCTCAGTAGAATTCATCTATATTTATCTCTATCAAAGTAAGTGGTTCCAAAAAGAGCTCGCTAAGCTTCATCTTCTTCCTCATCTTCCTATATATGGCAGTCAAGGGGAAGACATTGTCGACCACACCAAGTTCCTGTCTTTGGAGGCCCAGCAGGAGTATTACAGAATTGTGGCAAAGACGTTTGTCAGAGAACGAGGATTCAAACCGGAAGGACAGGATAGACAATTGTGTGCCATGATTCATGAGAGAGGTGGGTGGACTAACTGCCACTCCCACACCCATTCCAATGAGCATAGTCCGCGAGTTCTACGCCAACGCTAAGGTCACAATGAGCGGTATCTCTATGGTTCACGGGTTCGAGATAGACTATAGACCTCCCGCCATCAAAACCATTTTTCGACTCATTGAGACACCACGAAGAGGGGCTGCTAATTGGATCACAAGGGCACATATGGAAACAGACTTGGAGCTTGTTATTGCGGAATTGTGCGTGCCAGACACAAAGTGGACTTACAAAGTCGACACGAACCAGCCTCACATATTCCCAGCAGCAGCACTGAATCGATATGCCAAGGCGTGGAATTTGTTCGTGTGTGCGAAGCTATTGCCTTCGTCTCATCAGTATGAGATTACAGTAGAAAGGGCCATAATTCTGTGGGGTATAATTAAGGGGAAGTATATTGATGTTGGCCATCTCATCCACCAGAATATGTTGCGGTATCTGCGGGGAGGCACCACTGGGAGCATTTCACACGCTTCAGTGGTAGCTATGTTATGTGCTTATCAGGGATACAACTGGGGAAACGAACAAATGCAATATCCGAGCCAGGACATCACACATGCCACCATTATTAAATTTGAGGACTGGGCAGGAGGCGTGCCACACCCACGAGGACGAGGATTTATCCTTCAGCCCACATTTCCCGAGCCATCACAGCAGCCCCCTCAGACCGATGAGGCAGGCCCCTCGACACGACCACAAGCTCCTCATGGTGATCGCCAGCTCCGAAGGTTGGAGCGAAGGGTTGATGCCATGTACGACAACTTTGGAGCATTTGCTACGGGTCTCACGAGGGCTTTGGTCAAGCCTTTCTTGTTGAAGGAACAATGCTAGAGTGGCCTCGAGTCAGACTGCAGAGATGTTCTATCCACCACAGATTCACCACACGAGGAGGGTGAGTGCGGTGATCATTAGGGGATTTTTCTGTACCCTTTACCTTTATTCAATGGGGCATTGAATATTATAAGTTTGGGGGTATTGGGGTAGTAGTATAGTTGCGTATAGTTTCATTTAGTTTGTGCATGTTTAGTTTTAATTTTGCATGTTTATGTGTTAGTTAAAATTTTGCAGAAATGTTTAATTTTTAGTTATTATTGCTTGTGTTAGGATGCTTTAGTTTGCATGTCTCACAATGTTTTGCTTTATAGAAATTCTTGCCTAGCCAATGATGATAGTGAATTGTGAAGGATTTTAGAGTATATTGGATAACATGAACGTATTTATAATGTTGTACACGATGGAATTCATGTTGCTATTTAAAACTAAAACACGAATCTAACTATTTCAGACCAAATCAAACACCGAGCTCATCAGTTCGATCTCGACTTCTTTATTTCGACTTCCTTGACGTATCTCATCTCTGATTTGGTAAGAATTTTTAGATTTTAGTATAGTGATTTTTAGGTTTTATGTGAATGGATTTCTAGGTTTCAGTATAGTGATTTTTAGGATTTTTAGATTTCAGTATAGTAGATTCGATATTAATTTCTAGATTTCAGTATACCTCCTTAATTTTAATTTATCCAAATGGGTTTCCTCCAACAAAAGAGAAAGTATTTGGGGTAACAGAGTATGAAATTTAACTGTTGAATATAACATAGTAAACACAAAATACACCATAATTCCTTGTCGGAACCCCATGGTTAAATCATCTTTAGATGGAAAATACTACCTCCGTGTTCCACAAAATTAATATTTTTTCATTAAACTAGATATATCTTAACTTAACTAAATCCTAAATTCAAAATTTTGAATATAACACAAAATTTTGTTCCGCCTCTAGTGGAGCCTTAAAAGGCTTTAAGTTGTTTTAATCCAACTTTAAATGGTGGAGCTTTAAGTTGGTTTAATTCATAAGGTTGCCTTGTGATATATATATCATATATAGAGAGGTGTGGATAATAAGCTTGTAACACACCCCATCCAAGGGTTTTACTTGATATCAAAGAATTGTGGATGACCACTTAAATGCAAGAGATTATTATATATATATATATATATATATTGTTCTATTCTTATTTTATTTTATCTATCATTTCACAACATAATGATTTTTTTATGGGTCTTATTCCACAACTAACGTTAGTTACCGACACTATTCTAGCTAATAAATTTGTAACCGTTCATTCGATGCCTGGCCTCACCATTAGGTGCAACCAGTGCAACTCCTTACGACCAATCTAATGGTCAAAATTAATCTCACCTCTCAATTAATCGAATGAACAACCACAAATTTGTTAGGTGAAATAGTGTCGACAACTAACGTTGGCTGTGAAATATGATCCTTTTTTATAGTCATGAAGAGCCATGTTACATCATTTGACATTTTTAATATCGTTTGACCTCATTTAATAGGAAGATGATATTAACATAGTAAAAAATGTTAGGTAGTCTTGCATACGAACCGAATCGATTCGAACTTTATCAAACTCGAACATTATTAGTCGAATTTGAACATGTTCAAGTAACATGATCGAACCAACACACATGTGCGAGTTTGATTATTAACTGTTCACAAACATGATTGAGTTTGCGAACATGATCGAGTTCGTGATCATGAACAGTTCGCGAATGTTCACAAATACATGCTCATTCGCGAACGTGATCAAATTCGTGAACATTTTGATGAACCACGTCGGCTAATTATATTTCTAACTTTCAAGTCGGTTAATAAATTTCACGTAAGGATTGTTATTCCATTCTTTATTTTTATGTTGGAATAACCTGTCTATGCGAAGTACCGCATACATGGTGAAATTCTTTCGTTATTCCATTCTTTATTATTACATTGGAATAACTTTTATGCATGTAAGGCCTATCGCATGCCTAGTGAATTTCGTTGTTATTCCATTCTTTATTATTCGTTGGAATATCCATGCGCAATGCGGATTACGCGATGACCTAGTTCAGATTCTTTATTATTCTCGTTGAAATATCCCGTCTGCGGATTACAAATGACAGTTACATTCTTTATTATTACATTTGGGAATAACATGTATGTATGGATTTCATCGCACGCACGGTGAATTCTTCTATTATTCCATTCTTTATTATTATGTTGGAATAACCTGTCTATGTGGATTACCACATGCATGGTGAATGATCCTTTGTATTTATTCCTTATTAAATTATAGAAATGATCTATCTACGTGGATTACCGCATGGCGGGCAAAAATCCATTTGCAGTTTCATATATTCTATTAGTTTTGACTTCTATACTCCATGAAATTAGTAGAATATCCTGGATATTTGCGTTTCATCCAGTATCTTTTCAGGGAATTATTCTTCTGAGCATTCTTGAATTTTACTCCACAAAGCAGTATCATGTTGACAATTTGGACGTTATTGGTTCCTGAATAAATTAATTTATAAATCTTTAAAATTTATCCTTGAACTTGTTTTATTGAATTATTATGTCATTGTCATCATCCTCATGCTTATATTGTGACGCCCCCAAAATTAGGTATACATCACCCATCTTGGGTCGATAACTTACATGGTACGTAATTTAAATACAACTTATTAACATAACTGCCAGGTAATAATACGATATAAATCGTGAGTTTAAATACAAATATAAATCTACTAGATATTATACAAACTCAAACAAAAAGTCCTCATTACAATTATTATCACACTATTTTACGTAATAGTGAGGACTACTAATGCTATCTTCAGACCATCACTCGCTTCCCAGACTCGTCCCAATTTATATTATCATTTTCAAGAGAACAAAGTGAAAGAAAGGTGAGCTCAACTAGCCCAAAGAAGAAATATTATGACTAAGATAATGCGTAATAAATTATCAATAGTCTTCAATAATGTTAAACCGATAAAATACAATAGATAAACCGGTTTAATCTGCATAATGAATATCGCAATCCATTAAAAGAGTCAAGTAGAAAATAAAGTCTACTATCTTTTAGGTTTTAAAAGGTTTTTCATCATCGTTTATATAGTTGAGACTCAAATTTTAATAAATATTTCACATCATCGAATCACCCCGCACTACTGACAAGGATATTCTTTAGTATCACGACCACAATTATTCATGCACTACGGGCCAAGAATATTTGTGTATTCATTAATGGTCATGATCATGCCAACAATCATCCATCAATGCACTACTACCAATCGAGGATTTTTATCACATCATTTGTAACATTACGGCCATGATTACACCGGAATAGTCTCTCGGTCATAATCATACCAAGTCCATCTATGCACTACACGTGCCACGATGATGACTTTCAAAAAATATAAACATGAGGATGATGACAATGATATAAGAATTCAATAAAACAAGTTCAAGAATTATTTTATCCAGAATTATTAACGCCCAAATTGTCAACATGATATCGCTTTTGTAGAGTAAAATTCAAGAATGATCGAAAAAATATTTCTATGAAAAGATATCTTTGGATGAAACGCAAATATCAAGGATATTCTACTAATTTCATGGAGTATAGAAGTCAAAGTTTTAACCAACGGGTATAATAAGGAATGGAATAACAAAAGAAATCACCATGCATGCGATAGATCGCATGCACAAAAGTTATTCCAATGTATAATAAATAACGGAACCGAAGTCGTGAAATTCACAATCAAGATGGATGTTCCAATGTAATAATAAAGATGGAACTGCATCCTGTAAAAAACATGAGACAGATATTCCAATGTAATAATAAAGACGGAACCAGTCAAATTGTAAAAACACACGCATGGATGTTCCAATGAATAATAAAGAGCGGAACCGTGTCCTGTGTAAAACACATGCATGTGATGTTCCAACAATAATAATAAAAGATTTTAACCGTGTTGGGTGTAAAACACACATGCATGTGATGTTCCAATGTAATAATAGAAGAATGTCACCAAGTATAGGGTAAACCACTTATACAAAGTTATTCCAAGAATAATAAGCAATGGAATAACAACAGTTCTCTTCATGAATAAGAAAGAATAACACCCCTTACATTTGGTAGGAGATTGAATAACGCGGTGAAACAGAAGTAACAAAATACTCTTCTTCTTTCTCTTATTCTCTCTATACTTTCTCTCTATAGCTTGAATGAATTCGTGAAAATAATGAAGCCCTCAGCCTCTATTTATAGAAGATTTCTAGCTTAAGCACCCGCCAGTATGAAAAGGCAAGTGGCTCGACGACCCGGTTTGGACCTTTGTAATGTGAAACGACAAGTGGTTCGACATCGTAATGTGAAACGACAAGTGGTTCGACGTCTGGTAAAGGTAATTACTATTAACGAAGGTAAATACTATCGATTTAAGGTAAATACTATTCACAAGGGTAATTACTATTGGCGAAGGTAAATACTATTCACAAGGGTAATTACTATCGACGAAGGTAAATACTATTCACAAGGGTAATTACTATCGATTTAAGGTAAATACTATTCACAAGGGTAATTACTATCGACGAAGGTAAATACTATTGATGAAGAGACTCTTAGATGATGACATACGAGCCCCCCATAAAATAATCAAACTTACCACAAATCATAACACATATTTAATCTTTCAATAATTATTAATCATTTATAACTTGTCGTCTCAATTATTGATTTAATACTATAACATATTATCTGAGATGATATCGTGACAATAATTGAATCAATAATATAAGAGATATGATGCAAAGAATTATCTTGAAAGTAATAATTGAGCATAAATTTGGTGACTTCTCACGTAAGATCAATAATCAATACCGCAGCTACTACGCAACCACGCCAGACATCGATTTTTTACCACGGTAGTTCAACAGCTTTTAGCGGTAACACCTCCGCAAGTTATTTTTATAAAATATTTTTGTCGTTTTCTCAATCCGACAATAATGTTGTGGGGTCCACCAATGATTGAGCTATTGTATTTAATATTCCTAACAAAAAGAATATTCCCCCACCAAACGAATATTTTATAACAACTTGCATACTTTTGCAAAATTTATAAATATTACCCACAACTATAACATTATATCAAATTTATTCCATAATATTCAAAAATAATATTTATAGAAAAATTCATCTTTATTTATAAAAGTCGGGTCTTACAACCTCCCTTCTTATGAAATTTCGCCCTCGAAATTAGGGTACGTACTGGTATGTCAAGAGGTAAGGATACCTTGATTTCATTTGATTCTAACTCCCAAGTCATTTCCTCAACATCGTGGTTCCTCCATAAAACTTTGACTTGAGGTATAACCTGGAGCGTAGAATATGTTCTTTCTTATCCAAAATTTGAACAGAACCTCTTCATACGTCAAATCTTCCGCTATTTCGTCCTAGTTTCTAACTCAATAATATGGTTCGGTCTTTCACATATTTACGTAACATAGATATGTGAAAACGTTATGAACACTAGACATATTTCAAGCAGAAAGCGAGTCCATAGGCCACAGTTCCTACTCGATTGAGGATTAAAATGGACCGGATGAATCGAGGGTTAAGTTTTCCTCTCTTTCCAAATCTTGTAACTCCTTTCCATGGAGCAACTCTTAACAACACATGATCTCCTATATCGAATTCCACGTTCTTTCGATGAAGATCAAGATAACTCTTTTGTCGATTTTGTGAGGTTTTTATACGCGTTGTCGGATCGTCTCAATCTTTTTCCGTAGTCATACGTATCAACTCCGGGCCCAAACAACGTTGCTTCACCCACCTCATCCCAAAGATATTGGAGAACTACACTTTCTTCCATACAACGCTCGAATGGAGCCATGCCAATACTTGCTTGATAACCGTTGTTGTAGGAAAACTCCACCAATGGTAAGAACTTGTCCCAACTCCCTTGAAATCAAGGACACAGAGTCTTAATAGATCTTCAAGAGTTTGAATAGTCCTCTCCGATTGTCCGTCCGCTCCGAGGATGATATGCCGAAAGCTAAATCGTAAGTCTGTGCCCATAGCTTTTTGCAAACTAACCCAAAATCGTGAAGTGAATCTTGGGTCTCGATCGTAAACTATGGATACCAGGCAGATACCATGCGATCTTTACAATCTCGTTTATGTACATACTGAGCAAGACGTTCAAGTGTATAAGTTTCTCGATATCGGAAGAAATGAGCGCAGACTTGGTCAACCTATCAACAATGACCCAAATCGCATCAATGCCTTGAGAAACCTTAGGAAGACCCAGAATTAAATCCATGGTAATGTGCTCCCACTTCCATTCCGGAATTTCAAGTGGTCAGCAATGGACCTTTTGGTACTTGATGCTCCGCTTTTAACTCGTTGACAAGTTAGACACCTTGAGATAAACAAACGCTATCTCTCTCTTCATATTGCTCCACCAAAATGTATAGCCTAATATCATGATACATTTTGGTACTCCTGAGATGGATTGCAAATGGTGTGTTGTGTGCCTCCATCATGATATTATACTTTAAATCGTGGTCGTTAGGAACACAAAGTCCGGAGTCGACTCAAGTATTCCTTCTTCATCGATTCTTGCTTCCTAAGATAAGACCTTCTTGACTTTCTTCCTCATACGCATCACCGTGTCCGTAGCTTGAGCAAGCCTTTAACTTTATCAATTAAAGTCTGGTTCTACTCAGATACTCGCTTATCATCACACGCGTCCCCTGAGTCTTTAATTCTATCTCCATCCTTTGCAAGTCACACAAAATGGGCCTTTCATTGACAATATCGCACTCGCATTTTTGCATATGATTTTCTACTCAACGCGTCTACTACCACGCTCGCTTTTCCGAGGATGGTATTGGATGGTATGATCATAATCTTTCAGCAGCTCAAGCCAACGTCGTTGTCGCATGTTGAAGTTCCTTTTGAGTGAAGAAATATTTGAGGCTTTTATGATCCGTAAAGATCTCCACTTTCTCCCCATACAAGTAATGCCTCCAAATTTTAAGTGCAAAGACAATAAATGCTAACTCTAGATCATGAGTAGGATAATTCCTCTCATATTCTTTTTGAGTTGTCATGAGGCATAAGGCTATTACTTTTCCATGTTGCATGAGAACACATCCCAACCCTTTGCTTCAAGCATCATCAGAGATGACAAATCCTCCGAGCCGGATGGTATTGTCGTAACGGTCTTTGAAATAAGTCTCCTCTCGAAGTTCTTGAAAACTCTTCTCACATTCTTCGCTTCCAACCGAACTTTGTATCTTTCCGAGTCAATTGAAGTCAATGGAATAGCGATTCGAGAAAATCCTTCCACGAATCTCCGATAATAACCAATTTAAACCGAGAAAGCTACGATTTCGCATCATCGATTTAGGTTGTTCCCAACTTTGAATAGCTTCAATCTTTCTTTGGGTCAACAGATATTCCACGACTTGATACCACGTGCCCAAGGAATGCTACTTCTTCAAGCCGAAACTCAGATTTCTTCAACTTGGCATAAAGCTTATATTCACGAAGCTTTTGGAGTGTCACCTCAAGTGTTGCTTTCATGATCTTCACGGCTTTTGGAATAAATAAGGATGTCATCAATAAAGACGACCACAAAGTGATCTAAATATTCCTTGAATACTTTCGGTTCATCATATCCATGAAGGCAAAGAGGAGCATTAGTCAATCCAAAGGACATGACTAGAATTCATAATGCCCGCATCGAGTTCGAAAAGCCGCCTTTGGAATGTCACGGTTCTAATCTTCAATTGGTGATATCCGGAACGAAGATCAATCTTTGAAAAGAATTTGGCTCCTCAGTTGGTCAAACAGTCATCAATACGCGGGCAATGGATACCTATTTTTGATGGTGACGTGATTCAACTCCCCGATAATCAATACAAAGTCGATACTCCCATCTTTCTTCTTCACTTAATAGAACAGAGCACCCCAAGGAGAAGTACTAGGACTAATAAAGCCAATGTCTAACAATTCCTGCAGTTGGGTCTTTAACTCAAGTTCGAAGTTCAATAGAGCTATTCGATATAGGGCTTTGGAAATAGGTTTTGTACCGGTTCAAGGTCGATACAAAATTCAATTTCACGCCTGGGGTAGGCCAGAAGTTCTTCTTGGGAATACGTCAGAAATTTATTAACAATAGGAATATCGTTTAAAATCGATTTATTTTTATTTAAATCGTGACATGAGCTAAGAAAGCTTGACATCCGTTTTTCAATAAACGAATAGCTTTATGGCTTGAGATGACCGTGATTGATTTTAATGGTTTGGTCGTTTGAATTCGCGATAATAGGTTGATTAGGAATATGAAAGCTAACAACCTTACTTAAAACAATCAATTTTTGCATGATAAGTAGTTAACCAATCAATCCCTAGTAATCACGCCAAATGCAAGTATTTTTAATGAAATAAGATCGACGGGTAATGTGAGGGGACCGATTTGAACCAAACAAGACTTATAAACAAGTGGATGTAATGAAGGTTTCTCCCAATCTGAGTTTCCACAGATAAGTCAAAGTCTAATTTCTCCTGAGTCAAATTTAATCGATGAGCGCAAGTAGGAGAAATAAAAGAATGGGTAGAACCCCAGATCAAATAAAGTATAGACTTCATTAGAGTTTATGATAAGCTTACCCGTGATGACCTCATTCGATTCCTTGCTCTTTGGGAGGTCACAACAAATGCTCTCCTCACTACTGGCTTTGAATTTTCCGGGACGGCCTTTGGTGCTCTCCATCCTAAGTTGAATTTGTCTTGTAAACCACAAAATCGAGCTAAGTGACCTTCTCTTCCACAATTATAACATGCTTTGACTGACGCATGACGCTTGATTTCGATGTGTCCCTCTCCTCCGCATTTGAAGCATATGACAGTGGTCTTTCTCCTTCCTTAACAATGGGTGCCAGGCCGACGCCTTTCCATCATTGTTGAATCTCCTTTTCTTGAAATGTCCATTCTTATTGTTTTGGCCTCGATTACCACCGAAGTGGTTACCATATCCGCTTCGTTGATTCCCTCCACGCTTGTTGTCACCGCTCGATGACTATTCTCGCCGGTATTATAATTTTGCTTACCGCTCTCTTTTAGTTCAGATTGACTCATTATCGCGCTCCCACTAATCGAGCCCTATTTACAACATCTCGAATACAAACACGGTTTATGAGAAATAAGATGTTCGACGTATTCCCTTCAAACCTCTTAAAAACATTCGCGCCATTCTCTCTTCATTATCCACCAAAGTGGGGACGAAACCGTGATAACTCCGCAAATTTTGCCTCGTATTAAATACTGGCCATATTGTTTTGTTCCAACTTGATAAACTCCACCTCCTTCATGTATGCGAATACTTTCGGGAAAGTATTTGTCGTTGAAACTCTCGAACTTCTCCCAAGATATCTTCAAGACAATTTGGTTGAGTACGTTTTACCGATTCCCACCAAGAATCCGCCTCTCCGCAACATAAAGGCAAGAAAGGAAACCTTTGCTCCTCGGAGCATCCCAAGACATCAAATATCTTGGTAATCTGCTTTATCCATGCCCGCGCGAAGTGGTTTTGCTCTCCTTAAACTCCCGGTGGTCCCAGCTCCTTAAATTGTTTAGCGGTGACCACCGAGAGTTTTCCGTGTTTCCACCTACGTTTTGGACAGAGTCGCTTCTCGCTCATTATTCAGATAAATCGCATAAAGCCTCGAACATTTGATCATTCGTCATTTGGTCGTTGTTGTTGTTTGCATGAGGATTATCGCCTTCCTCGATGCACATTATCCTCGATTATTGATATGTGGTGAATCAACAATCGTCTGCGGCCATTGCTATTCTCAACATTCTCGGATGTCATTTTCAGACATCGCCACAAAACAAAAGGTTAATTGACATGTAACAAATTATCCCTATCTTCCGACCAACCAATAAAATATCACATAAAACTTAGGTAGGTCATACTAAGCGAAGGTATTCCCTGCCTCCCTCCTAGTACTATTCTCACATCTTAGCCAGGATCATATCCCTAAGCTCGATACCTGTTGTGACGCCCCAAAATTAGGTATACATCACCCATCTTGGGTCGACACTTACATGGTATGTAATTTAAATACAACTTATTAACATAACTCGCCGTGGTACAATACGACATAAACCGTGAGTTTAAATACAAATATTATCTACTAGATATTATACAAACTCAAACAAAAAGTCCTCATTACAGCTTATTATCACACTATTTTACGTAGTATAGTGAGGACTACTAATGCTTATCTTCGTGGACCATCACTCGCTTCACAGACTCGTCCCAACCTATATTATCATTTCAAGAGAATAAATGAAAGAAAGGGTGAGCTCAACTAGCCCAAGAAGAAATATTATGACTAAGATAATGCGTAATAAATTATCAATAGTCTTCAATAATGTTAAACCGATAAAATACAATAGGCAAACCAAGTTTAAGCTGCAGCTGAATATGCAATCCATTAAAAGAGTCAGTAGAAAATAAAGTCTACTATCTTTTAGGTTTTAAAAGGTTTTCATCATCGTTTATAATCGAGACTCGACTTTAATAAATATTTCACATCATCGAATCACCCCGCACTACGGCAAGGATATTCTTTAAGTATCACCACAATTATTCATACTACTACGGCCAAGAATATTTGTGTATTCATTAATGGTCATGATCATGCCAACAATCGTCCATCAATGCACTACTACCAATCGAGGATTTTTATCACATCATTTGTAACATTACTTGGCCATGATTACACCGGAATAGTCGGGTCATAATCATACCAAGTCCATCTATGCACTATGTGCCATGATGACTTTCAAAAAAATATAAACATGAGGATGATGACAATGATATAAGAATTCAATAAAACAAGTTCAAGAATTATTTTATCCGTGAATTATTAACGCCCAAATTGTCAACATGATATTGCTTTTGTAGAGTAAAATTCAAGAATGATCGGAAGAATATTTCTATGAAAGATATCGGATGAAACGCAAATATCAAGGATATTCTACTAATTTCATGGAGTATAGAAGTCAAAGTTTTAACCAATTGGGTATAATAAGGAATGGAATAACAAAAGAAATCACCATGCATGCGATAGGCACTTACATAAATGTGTTATTCCAATGTAATAATAAATAAACGGAACGTGTCGGTGAAATTCACAATTTACGTGATGTTCCAACAGAATAATAAAGATGGAACGAGATCCGTGTACAAAACACACGAGATAGGATATTCCAAGAGAATAATAAAGACGGAACCAGTCCGTGTAAAAACACATGCATGAGGATGTTCCAATGAGAATAATAATAATAAAGACGGAACCAGTGTAAAGGTGTAAAACACAATACAGAGCGAGGATGTTCCAATGTAATAATAGAAGAATGTCACCAAGTATAGGGTAAACCACTTATACAAAGTTATTCCAATGAGTAATAATAAGCAATGGAATAACAACAGCTTCTCTTTCATGAATAAGAAAGAATAACACCCCTTACATTTGGTAGGAGATTGAATACTGCAGTTGATGCGAAGAACAAAATACTCTTCTTCTTTCTCTCTTATTCTCTCTATACTTTCTCTCTATAGCTTGAATGAATTCGTGAAAAATAATGAAGCCCTAGGCCTCTATTTATAGAAGATTTCTAGCTAAAGACGCTTAGTATGAAAAGGAAGTGGTCGCTTGACGAATTTGTTCGACGCTGTAATGTGAAAAAACAAGTGGTTCGACGCCTTTGTAATGTGAAGCGACAAGTGGTTCGACGTCCGGTAAAGGTAATTACTATTAGCGAAGGTAAATACTATCGATGTGAAGGTAAATACTATTCACAAGGGTAATTACTATCGACGAAGGTAAATACTATTCACAAGGGTAATTACTATCGACGAAGGTAAATACTATTCACAAGGGTAATTACTATTGTAAGGTAAATACTATTCACAAGGGTAATTACTATTGACGAAGGTAAATACTATTGATGAAGAGACTCTTAGATGATGACATATGAGCCCCCATAAAATAATCAAACTTACCACAAATCATAACACATATTTAATCTTTCAATAATTATTAATCATTTATAACTTGTCGTCTCAATTATTGATTTAATACTATAACATATTATACAGATGATACTGTGACAATAATTGAATCAATAATATAAGAGATATGATCAAAGAAATATCGAGTAATAATTGAGCATACCGAGTGACTTCTCACGTAAGCATCAATAATCAATCAATACCGTGTGCTACTACGCAACCACGCCTGACATCGCATACTTTTACCACTTCCGGGTAGTTCAACAGCTTTTTAGCGGTAACACCTCCGCCATAGTTATTTTTATAAAAATATTTTTGTCGTTTTCTCAATCCGACAATAATAATGTCAGGGGGTCCACCAATGATTGAGCCTATGTATTTAATATTCCCTAACAAAAAGAATATTCCCCACCAAACGAATATTTTATAACAACTTGCATACTTTTGCAAAATTTATAAATATTACCCACAACTATAACATTATATCAAATTTATTCCATAATATTCAAAAATAATATTTATAGAAAAATTCATCTTTATTTATAAAAGTCGGGTCTTACATATATTGTGATGAAAGTCATCTTTGGCTTACGTGCATAGATGGACTTGGTATTTTTAACTTGTTCTATTTTTAAATTGATAGTTCCATTGTGTTGGAATTATTAGTATTAGTGGAAATCGACATTTATTTTGATATTAATTGATGTCTGGAAGTTATACTGACCAATCGGGTAATTAATCAGATAAATGAGCAATTAATTTCTATTGATTCACATGATTATAACTATTTGTTCACATGTGTGTACTATTGATTCACATTCATTTACTATTAGGGGAGTTGGTGCAAGATTGATAATACTTGCGTTTTTTAAGTTAAAATGGAGGTCTTATATTGTAATTGTATTTTCACATGTCTGTAACTATTTGTTCACATGATTTACTATTGAATCACATTATTTACTATTAGGGGAGGTGGTGCAAGTTTGATAATACTTGCAGGACTAAATTAAAAATGAAGAAAAAAAGGAAGGTATTATACTATAATATTTCGAGCCCCAAAACGTTCAATTATCAAAACTATATTTTCCTATAAATAGAAGCTCGTTCTTCCTTCATTTCTCACCAATTCACTAAAGCTATAGAACAATTATTATAGAGAGAAATTATAAAGAGAAAAGAAGAAGAAAAGTCTCATTACCTCTCTACTCCAAAGATTCATCTTTCTCAATTTAAGGTAAGTGGGTATTATTTCTTTCAGTATTCATGAAGAGCTTCATTATTCCATTCTTTATTATTATGTTGGAATAACTGCCAATGCTAAGTACCGCATACATGGTGAAATTCTTACATTATTCCATTCTTTATTATTATGTTGGAATAACACTTTTACATCTAAGATACTGCGTGTATGGTGAAATTCTTCATTATTCCATTCTTTATTATTCATTTGGAATATCACATGCATGTGATTACGTATGATTTTTTGGTTCCATTCTTTATTATTCATTGGAATATCCTATCGGCGTATCACGCATTTGATTCGTTTCATTCATTATTAAATACATTGGAATAACACTATGCGTAAGGATCCATCGCATGCATGGTGAATTCTTTCTTTATTCCATTCTTTATTATTCTGCTGGAATATCCTGCTTAGCATTTGCATTTTACGCATTTGACACTGGTTCCATTATTTATTATTCTATTGGAATAACATGTATCATGCATTTTATCGCATTTAATGGTGAATTCTTACTCGTTATTCCATTCTTTATTATTCTATTGGAATAACTCGCTATATGTGGATTATGTGACTCCCCAAAATTAGGTATACATCACCCATCTTGGGTAGTCGATACATGGTAAAAAATTTAAATACAACTTCTTAATATAATTGTCTGGTACAATATCGACATAAATCGTGAGTTTGAATACAAATATTGTCTACTAGAGATCATACAAACTCAAAAGGAGTCCTCATTACAATTATTATCACACTATTTCACGCAGAATAGTGAGGACTACTAATGCTATCCTCTCGACCATTACTCCGCCCCTCGACTAAGTCCAAATTTATATTCTCATTTCCTCAAGAGAAGGCGGTGAAAGAAAGGGTGAGCTCAACTAGCCCAAGAAGAAATATTATGACTCAAGATAATGCGTAATAAATTATCATTAGCCTACTGATAGTGTTAAACCGATAAAATATAATGAACATCAAGTTTAACTACAATGAACCAAAGAATCCATTAAAAGAGTCAAGTAGAAAATAAAATCTACTATCTTTTATGATTTAAAAGGTTTTTCATCACTTTTATAAATTTGAGACTGGGCTTTTAATAAATATTCCACATCATCGAATCACCCCCGCACTACTACCAAGGATATTCTTTAGTATCACGACCACAATTATTCATGCACTACTTGCCAAGAATATTTGTGTATTCATTAATGGTCATGATCATGCCAACAATCATCCATCAATGCACTACAGCCACCGAGGATTTTTACCACATCATTTGTAACATTACTACTCATGATTACAATCAATAGTCTCCTCGGTCATAATCATACCAAGTCCATCTACGCACTACAATGCCATAGATGACTTTCAACATAATATAAACATGAGGATGATGACAATGATATTCAATAAAACAAGTTCAAGAATTAATTTATCTAGGAACCAATAACATCCAAACGGTCAACATGATCTTTGCTTTAGAGTAAAATTCAAGAATACTCGAGAAGAATATTTCCATGAAAGGATCTATGGATGAAGCGCCAAATATCAAGGATATTCCACTAATTTCATGGAGTATGAAGTCAAAGTTTTAACCAACTGGGTATAATAAAGAATGGAATAACAAAAGAAATCACCATGCATGCGATAGATCACGCAGCAAAAAGTTATTCAAAATGTAATAATAAATAACGGAATTAAGTCCCGCCAAAACGCATGTATGTGATATTCCAACGTAATAATAAAGAATGGAACCAGTCCGGCAGAAAAACACACGCATGTGATGTTCCAATGTAATAATAATAAAGACGGAACCAGATCCGATTGTAAAAACACGCATGAGGATGTTCCAATAGAATAATAATAAAGACGAACCAGTCCTGTAAAAAACACACAGACATGTGATGTTCCAATGAATAATAGAAGAATGTCACCAAGTATAGGGTAAACCGCGATATAATAAAGTTATTCCAATGTAATAATAAGCAATGGAATAACAACAGCTTTCTTCATGAATAAGAAAAGAATAACACCCTTACTTTTGGTAGGAGATTGAATCGCAAGAGGCAAAGAATAAAATACTCTTCTTCTTTCTCTTATTCTCTCTATACTTTCTCTCTCTATAGCTTGAATGAATTCGTGAAAAATAATGAAGCACTAGGCCTCTATTTATAGAAGATTTCTAGCTTAAGAAGACCGTGTGAAAAGGCAAGTGGCTTCACATTTATCGTGATGTGAAAAGAAAAGTGGTTCGACGCTTGTAATGTGAAATGACAAGTGGTTCGGCCTTACTCATAATGTGAAACGACAAGTGGTTCGATGCATCGTAATGTGAAACGACAAGTGGTTCACACTTAATATGAAACGGCAAGTGGTTTGACGTCTAAGTAAAGGTAATTACTATTAACGAAGGTAATTACTTATTCACAAAGGTAATTACTATTGATAAAGGTAATTACTTATCGACGAAGAGACTCTTAGATGATGACATATGGCCCCCATAAAATAATCAAACTTACCACAAACGTCTCATAATGTAATTCTTTATATACATTAAGGATTGAATAAATATTACCACAAATCATTTTATTTTAATCAACACATATTTAATCTTTCAACAATTATTAATCATTTATAACTTGTCATCTCAATTATTGATTTAATACTATAACATATTATATATGATGATAATGTGACAATAATTGAATCAATAATATAAGAGATATGATGCGTTAATTATCGTAGTAATAATTGAAGCATAAGTGAGTGACTTCTCACGTGAAGCATCAATAATCAATATCGTGTGCTACTTATACAATTCACGCCAGACATCGTATTTTTTTACTACGGTAGTTCAACAGCTTTTAACTATAAACACCTCCGGGCCGTTATTTTTATAGAAAGATTATTTTGTCGCTTTTAACTACTACGACAATACTTCCGTCATGGGGTCCACTAATGATTGAGTAGTCGTATCTAATATTCCCCGACAAAAAGAATATTCTCCCACCAAACGAATATTTTATAACAACTTGCTTACTTTGCAAAATTTATAAATATTACCCACAACTATAACATTATATCAAATTTATTCCATAATATTCAAAATAATATTTATAGAAAATTCATCTTTATTTATAAAAGTTGGGGTCTTACAACCTCCCTTCTTATGAAATTTCATCCTTGAAATTAGGGTAATACACGGTATGTCAAGAGGTAAGGATACCTTGATTTCATTTCAGATTCTAACTCCCAAGTCATTTCCTCAACATCGTGGGTTCTCCACAAAACTTTGACTTGAGGTATAACCTTGGATCGTAGAATATGTTCTTCTTATCCAAGATTTGAATAGAACCTCTTCATACGTCAAATCTTCCGCTATTTCGTCCGGTTCTAACTCAATAATGTGGTTCGGTCTTTCACATATTTACGTAATATGGATATGTGAAAAGCGTTATGAACAAGAGACATACAAGCAGAAAGCGAAGTCTATAGGCCACGGTTCCTACTCGATCGAGGATTAAAATGGACCGATGAATCGAGGATTAAGTTTTCCTCTCTTTCCAAATCTCGTAACTCCTTTCCATGGAGCAACACGTAACAACACATGATCTCCTATATCGAATTCTACGCCCTTTCGATGAAGATCAAGATAACTCTTTTGTCGATCTTTGAGAGGTTTTTATACGTTATCGGATCGTTTGAATCTTTTCAGTAGTCATACGTATCAACTCCTCGGTCCCAACGACGTTGCTTCACCCACCTCATCCCAAAGATACCGAGAGCGACACTTTCTTCCATACAACGCTCGAATGGAGTCATGCCAATACTTGCATTGATAACTGTTGTTGTAGGAAAACTCCACCAATGGTAAGAACTTGTCCCAACTTCCCTTGAAATCAAGGACACAGAGTCTTAATAGATCTTCAAGAGTTTGAATAGTCCTCTCCGACGTCGTCTGTCTTCGAGGATGATATGCCGAAGCTAAATCGTAAGTCTGCGCCCATAGCTTTTTGCAAACTAACCCAAAATCGTGAAGTGAATCTTGGGTCTCGATCAGAAACTATGGATACCGCATACCATGCGATCTACCATAATCTCGTTTATGTATATACGAACAAGACGTTCAATGTATAAGTTTCTCGTGTCAGAAGAAATGAGCGAGACTTGGTCAATCTATCAACAATGACCCAAATCGCATCTACGCTTGAGAAACCTTAGGAAGACCAGGTAACAAAATCCATGGTAATGTGCTCCTACTTCCATTCGGAATTTCAAGTGGTTGCAATGGACCTTTTAAGTACTTGATGCTTCGCTTTTAACTCGTTGACAAGTTAGACACCTTGAGATAAACAATATTTATCTCTCTCTTCATATCGCTCCACCAAAATGTATTTATCTAATATCACGATACATTTTTGTACTCCTGTGATGGATTGCAAATGGTGTGTCAGGCGCCTCCATCATGATATTTATACTTTAAATCGTGGTCGTTAGGAACACAAAGTCCGGAGTCGACTCAAGTATTCCTTCTTCATCGATTCTTGCTTGGCATAGCACCTTCTTCAGCACTTTCTTCCTCATACGATCGGCTCCTGTGTCCAGTAGCTTGGAAAGCGACTTTAACTTTATCGATTAAAGTTTCGGTTCTACTCAGATACCTCTATCATCATCACACGCGTCCTCGAGTCTTTAACTCTATCTCCATCCTTTGCAAGTCACACAAAATGGGCCTTTCGTTGACAATATCGCACTCGTGATTTGCATACGATCTTCTACTCAATCGCCCGCCTACCACGCTAAACTTTCCAGGATGGTATTAGATGGTATGATCATAATCTTTCAACAGCTTCAAGCCAACGTCGTTGTCGCATGTTGAGTTCTTTTGAGTGAAGAAATATTTGAGGCTTTTTATGATCCGTAAAGATCTCCACTTTCTCCCCATACAAGTAATGCCTCCAAATTTTAAGTGTGAAAGACAACAACGCTAACTCTAGATCACGAGTAGGATAATTCCTCTCATATTCTTTGAGTTGTCGCGAGGCATAAAGCTATAACTTTTCCATGTCAGCATGAGAACACATCCCAACCCTTTGCCCGAAGCATCACTGTAGATGACAAATCCTCCGAGCTGGATGGTATTTTCGAGCAGTCTTTAAATAAGTCTCCTCTCGAGTTCTTGAAAACTCTTCTCACATTCTTCGCCTCCAACCGAACTTTGTATCTTTTCGAGTCACCGAGTCAATGGAGTAGCGATTCGAGAAAATCCTTCCTGAATCTCCGATAATAACCAAATTAAACCGAGAAAGCTACTACGACTTTGGCCATCGATTTAGGTTGTTCCCAAACTTTGAATAGCTTCAATCTTTCTTGGTCAACAGATATTCCACGACTTGATACCACGTGCCCAAGGAATGTTACTTTCTTGCCGTAACTCGCGATTTCTTCAACTTGGCATAAAGCTTATATTCACGAAGCTTTTGGAGTGTCACCTCAAGTGTTGCTTTCATGATCTTCACACGGCTTTTGAATAAATAAGGATGTCATCAATAAAGACGACCACAAAGTGATCCAAATATTCCTGAATACTTGTTCATCATATCCATGAAGGTAATAGAGCATTAATCAATCCAAAGGACATGACTAGGAATTCATAATGCCTGCATCAGTTCTCGAAAGCCATCTTTGGAATGTCATCTGTTCTAATCTTCAATCGGTGATATCCTAACGAAGATCAATCTTTGAAAAGAATTTCGCTCTTTTGCAATCGGGTCAAACAGTCATCAATACGCGCTAATGGATACCTATTTTTGATGGTGACATGATTCAACTCCCGATAATCAATACAAAGTCGATACTCCCATCTTTCTTCTTCACGAATAGTAATGAGGAGCACCCCGAGGAGAAGTACTAGATCGAATAAAGTCAATGTCTAACAATTCCTCGCAATTGGGTCTTTAACTCTCAAGTTCAATAGAGCCATTCGATATGGGGCTTTGGAAATAGGTTTTGTGTCGGGTTCAAGGTCGATACAAAATTCAATTTCACACACTGGGGTAGGCCGGAAGTTCTTGTAGAATACGCCAGAAATTTATTAACAATAGAAATATCATTCAAAACCGATTTATTTTGTTTAAATTTGTGACATGAGCTAAGAAAGCTTGACATCCGCTTTTCAATAAACGAATAGCTTTATGGCTTGAGATGATAGTGATTGATTTTAATGGTTTGGTCGCTGAATTCAAGATAATAGGTTGGTTAGAATATGAAAGCTAACAACCTTACGTAAAACAATCAATTTTTGCATGATAAGTAGTTAACCAATCAATCCCTGTAATCACGCCAAATGCAAGTATTTTTTATGAAATAAGATCGATTGTGTAATGTGAGGGTACCGATTTGAACCAAACAAGACTTATAAACAGTGGATGTAATGAAGGTTTCTCCCAACGGAGTTTCCACAGATAAGTCAAAGTCTAATTTTCTTGAGTCAAATTTAATCGATGAAAAGCAAGTAGAGAAATAAAAGAATGGGTAGAACCGGTATCAAATAAAGTATAGACTTCTTTAGAGTTTATGATAAGCTTACCCGTGATGACCTCATTCGGGTTCCTTGCTCTCGGGAGGTCAACAAACGCCTCCCTCAGACTACTACAGTTTTGACTTTTCCGGGACTACTTTGGTGCCTCCATCCTAGCTGAATTTGACTTGGTGAACGCACAAAATCGAAAGCTGTTGACCTTCTCTTCCACAATTATAACATGTTTTGACTGGCATGACGCAATTTGGATCGATGTGTCCCTCCTCCTCCGCATTTGAAGCATATGATAGGTGGTCTTTCTCCTTCCTTAACAACGGGTCAGCCGACGCTCTTTCCATCATTGTTGAATCTCCTTTCTTGAAATGTCCATTCTTATTGTTTTGCCCCGATTACACCAAGTGGTTACCATATCCGCCTGTTGATTCCCTCCTCGCTTGTTGTCACCGCATTGAAGACTACTCTCACCGGTATTATAATTTTGCTCGCCGCTCTCTTTTAGTTCATATTGACTCGTTATCGCGCTCCACTAATCGAGCCCTATTTACAACATCGAATACAAACACGCTTTTATGAGAAATAAGATGTCGACGTATCTTCGCTTCAAACCTCTTAAAAACATTCGCGCCATTCTCTATTCATTATCCACCAAGTGGGACGTGAACCATGATAACTCCGCAAATTTTGCCTCAGATCATGGACCACGATCATATTGTTTTGTTCCAACTTGATAAACTCCACCTCCTTCATGTGGCGTAATACTTTCGGAAAGTATTTGTCGTTGAAAAGCTCCCTGGAACTTCTCCCAAGATATCTTCAAGACATCAAAGTTGAAACGCTTTTACCGATTCCCACCAAAAGAATCTGCCTCTTCGCGCAACATAAAGGCGTGCAAGGAACCTTTTGCTCTTTCTGAGCATCCCAAGACATCAAATATCTTAGTAATCTACTTTATCCATGCTTCCGCCGTAAGTGGTTTCGCTCTCCTTAAAACCCGGTGGTCCCAGCCTCTTGAATTGTTTAGAAGGACCACCGAGATTTCAAAGTGTTTCCACCTATGTTTTGGACAAGAGTCGCCTCGCTTTCATTGTTGCATGAATTGCATAAAGCCTCCGAACATTTGATCATTCATCATTTGGTCGGTGTGTTGTTGTTTGCATGAGGATTGTCGCCTTTCGATGCATTATTATCCTCGATTTTTGATATGTGGTGAATCAACGATCGTCAGGCTCCATCAAGCTATTCTCAACATTCTCGATGTCATTTTCAGACATCGCCACAAAATAAAAGGTTAATCGACATGTAACATATTATCCCCTATATTCGACCGACCAATAAAATAGCACATAAACTTAGGTAGGTCATACTAGCAAGGTATTCCCCGCCTCTCCCCTCCTAGTACTATTCTCACATCTTAGCCTGTGGATCATATCCCTAAGCTTTGATACCAATCGTGACGCCCCAAAATTAGGTATATATCACCCATCTTGGGTAGTCGGATACATGGTATGTAATTTAAATACAACTTACTAATATAACTCGTCATGTACAATACGACATAAATCTGTGAGTTTGAATACAAATATTGTCTACTAGAGATCATACAAAACTCAAAAGGAGTTCTCATTACAATTATTATCACACTATTTCACGAGAATAGTAGCGAGGACTACTAATGCTATCCTCGGACCATTACTACGCGTTCCCCGACTCATCCCAACTATATTCTCATTTCTCAAGAGAACAGGTGAAAGAAAGGGTGAGCTCAACTAGCTCAAGAAGAAATATTATGACTAAGATAATGCGAATAAATTATCATTAGCCTCTACAATAGTGTTAAACTAATAAAATATAATGAACATCAAGTTTAACTTCAAATGAACCAAAGAATCCATTAAAAGAGTCAAGTAGAAAATAAAATCTACTATCTTTTATGATTTAAAAGGTTTTTCATCACTGTTATATTTGAGACTCAAACTTTAATAAATATTCCACATCATCGAATCACCCTCGCACTACTACGCCAAGGATATTCTTTAAGATATCACGACCACAATTATTCATGCACTACGGCCAAGAATATTTGTGGTATTCATTAATGGTCATGATCATGCCAACAATTGCCCAACAATGCACTACGGGCCACTTTGAGGATTTTTACCACATCATTTGTAACATTACGGCCATACCATAATCGAATAGTCTCGGTCATAATCATACCAAGTCCATCTATGCACTAAAAAGCCACGGATGACTTTCAACATAATATAAACATGAGGATGATGACAATGATATTCAATAAAACAAGTTCAAGAATTAATTTATCTAGGAACCAATAACATCCAAATCATCAACACGATCGCTTTGTAGAGTAAAATTCAAGAATATCTGAGAAGAATATTTCCATGAAAGGATCTTTGGATGAAGCGCAAATATCAAGGATATTCCACTAATTTCATGGAGTATAGAAGTCAAAGTTTTAACCAATGGGTATAATAAAGAATGGAATAACAAAAGAAATCACCATGCACGCGATAATCCGACAGCAAAAGTTATTCCAATGTAATAATAAATAATCGGAACTGTGTCGGCGTAAAATGCACAGCATGTGATATTCCAACAGTAATAATAAAGAATGGAACCGAATTCAAGCGTAAAACACATGCATGTGATGTTCCAATGTAATAATAATAAAGACGAGAAACAGTAGGTGTAAAACACAATGTATATGATGTTCCAATAGAATAATAATAATAAAAGATGAACCAAAGTCCGGTGTAAAACACACGATGAGGATGTTCCAACAAATAATAAAAGAATGTCACCAAGTATAGGGTAAACAGCAGTACACGAGTTATTCCAACAGTAATAATAAGCAATGGAATAACAACAGTTCTCTTCATGAATAAGAAAGAATAACACCCCTTACTTTTGGTAGGAGATTGAATCCGCAGAGGTCAAAGTAACAAAATACTCTTCTTCTTTTCTCTCTTATTCTCACTATACTTTTTCTCTCTATAGCTTGAATGAATTCGTGAAAATAATGAAGCACTAGGCCTCTATTTATAGAAGATTTCTAGCTTAAGACCGCCAATGTGTGAAAGGCAAGAGTGGCTTGACGACTAGTGATGTGAAAAGAAAAGTGGTTTGATCGCTTTGTAATGTGAAACGAGAAGTGGTTCGACCTTTTGTAATGTGAAACGACAAGTGGTTCGGACTTTTGTAATGTGAAACGACAAGTGGTTCGGACCTTTTGTAATATGAAACGGCAAGTGGTTTCGACGTCCCGTAAAGGTAATTATTATTCGACGTAAGGTAATTACTATTCACAAAGGTAATTACTATCGATGAAGGTAATTACTATCGACGAAGAGACTCTTAGATGATGATATATGGGCCCCCATAAAATAATCAAACTTACCACAAACGCCTCATAATGACTCTTTATATACATCAGGATTGAATAAATATTACCACAAATCATTTTATTTTTAATCAACACATATTTAATCTTTCAACAATTATTAATCATTTATAACTTGTCGCCTCAATTATTGATTTAATACTATAACATATTATACGGATGATATCGTGACAATAATTGAATCAATAATATAAGAGATATGATGCAAAGAATTATCAGAGCAATAATTGAGCATAAATGAGTGACTTCTCACGTAAGCATCAATAATCAATATCGTGATGCTACTATTATCAACTACTGCCAGACACTGCACTTTTACTACTTAGGGTAGTTCAACAGCTTTAACGGTAATACCTCTAGTTATTTTATAGAAAAGATTATTTTTGTCATTTTTAACTACGACAATACTTCCGTTCATGGGGTCCAATTAATGATTGAGCCGTCGTATCGAATATTCTAGAAAAAAAGAATATTCCCCACCAAACGAATATTTTATAACAACTTGCTTACTTTGCAAAATTTATAAATATTACCCACAACTATAACATTATATCAAATTTATTCCATAATATTCAAAAATAATATTTATAGAAAATTCATCTTTATTTATAAAAGTTGGGGTCTTCTGATTACCACGCATGGTGAATGATCCTTCGTATTCATTCCTTATTAAATTGTGGAAATGATCTCAATCACTGCATGGATTCTGCATGGCAAAAGCGAAAATCCATTTGCGGTTTCATATATTCTATGATACTCATTTGGTTAAAGTTTTGGCTTCTATACTCCATAAAATTAGTGGAATATCCTGGATATTTGCGTTTCATCCAGTATCTTTTCATGGAAATATACTTCGGAGTATTCTTGAATTTTACTCCACAAAGAAGTATCATGTTGACAATTTGGACATTACTGATTTCTAGATAAATTAAATTATAAACCTTTAAAATTTATCCTTGAACTTGTTTTATTGAATTATTATGTCATTGTCATCATCCTCATGCTTATATTGTGATTAAAGTCATCTTTGGCTTACGTTGCATAGATGGACTTGGTATTATTATGACCGAGATTATTCGGTATAATCATGACCGTAATGTGATGATGAATGATGTGATAAAAGTCTTCATTGGCCTGTAGTTCATTGGTGGACAGTTGTTGGTATGATTATAACCAAGGATTATTCGGTATAATCATGACCATTGATGATTACATGAATATCCTTGGCCGTGGTGCAGGGATGATGTGGTTTATTTATTAAGTTGAGTCTCAGCGATAAAGTTGATGAAAATTTTTTAAATCATAGAAGATAGTAAGTTTTATGCTCTACTTGACTCTTCTAATGGATCGCTTATTCACTATGAGTTGTTGATCTAAAACTTGATGTTTATTATATTTCGTCGGTTGTTATCTTTGTTGAAGGCTAAGGATAATTTATTCGCATTATCTTAGTCATAATATTTCTTCTTGGGCTAGTTGAGCTCACCCCTTTCTTTCTTTGTTCTCTTGGGGAATGAGAGCGTAAATAGGGCTAATCGAGGAGCGGGTTGTGACGGTCAGGATGATAAGATTAGTAGTCCTCACTATTACATTAAATAGTGTGATAATAAATGTAATGAGGACTCCATTGAGTGTGGATATTGTCTAGATGATAATATTTGTATTAAAACTCACAACATTTGTTTTGTCGTATTTTACAATTTACATTGTATAATTAAGTTTTATTTGTATTTTATTACCGTGTATTTGGCGACTCAAGATGGGTGATGTATACTATTTTGGGGGCGTCACGGTTGGTATCAAAGCTTAGTGGATATGATCCATGGGTGAGATGTGAGACAAGAACTAGGAGGGGAGAGGCAGAGAATTCATTTGTTAAGTATGACCTACCTAAGTTTATTTGGTATTTAATTGGTTGATTCGGAGTATAGGGATAATATGTGATATGTTAATTAACCCTTGTTTTGTGGCGATATTTGAAAATGGCATCAAAATGTTGAGATAATCAATGAAGCACATGACAGGCCGTGGAGTCACCACTGATTAATACCGGTGATAATGTGCAATGACAATAATCCTCGAGTAAAAAGAACGATTAAATGATGAACGATGGGACGTTGAGGAGGTTTTTTATGCAATTCATACAACATCGAATGAGTGCGGCTCCCTATCCAAAATGCGAGTGGAAACACCGACAACTCTCGGATGGTCACCGCTAAATGATTCAAGGAGCTCAGGACCACCGAGTTTTTGGAAGCCAAAACCACTTAAAAGTGAGGCGTGGATAAAGCGAGATCAACAAGATATTTGATGTCTTGGGATGCTTCGGAAGCAAAAGGTTCCGCTGCCACCTTCATGTATGAGCGGAGGTAGATTATTGGTGGGAATCGCAAAAGCGACTCAACTGCCGCACTCGAAGATGTCTTGGGAGAAGTTCGAAGCATTCAACGACAAGTACTTTCACGAAAGTATTCGTCACATGAAGGAGGTAGAGTTCATCAAGCTTGAGCAAAACAATATGGTGGCGCGAGACGAAGCTAAGTTTGCTGAGTTGTCCGGTTTGCATCCCACTTGGTTGATAATGAGGAGAGAATACGTGGATGTTTCTAAGAGGTTTAAAACCCGAGATACGTCGATACCTAATTTCTCACAAACTATGTTTGTATTCGAGGATGTTGTGAATAGGGCTCGATTATTGGAACCGCGATAATGAGTCAACCAAACCAAGAGAAGCGTATCGACAAAATGATAATACCAAAGGTAGCAGTCATCAAAGCGGTGACAACAAGCGTGGAAGGAATCAACATGCCGTAAATGATAATCACCGGTGGTAATCATGGCCAGACAATAAGAGTGGACATTTCAAGAAGAGGAGATTCAACAAAGATGGAAAGACGTCGGCACCGATACATTGTTAAGGAAGGAGAACAACCGCCGATCGTATGTTACAAATGCGGAGGGAGGACATATCGATCAAATTGGCGATGCGGTCCAAAAACATGTTATAATTATGGAAAAGAAGGTCACCTTGGCCTGATTTTGTCAGTGCAGACCAAAGTCAAATCCATTGGGATGGAAGCATCGAAGGTGTCCCGGACGAAGACAAACCGTGTAGTTCAAGGAGAGGCGTTTGTTGTAACCTCCCAAAAGCGAGGAATCCGCGAACGAGGTGATCACGGGTAAGCTAATCATAAACTCTAGCGAAGTTTATACTTTATTTGATCTGTGTTTACCCATTTCTTTTATTTCTCCTACTTGCGCTCAAGCGTTTAAATTTAACTCCTGGAGAAATTAGACTTTGATTTATCTGTTGAAACTCAGCTTGGGAGAAACCTTCATCACATCCATCGTTTATAAGTCTTGTTTGATTAAAATTGGTAACCGCACGTTACTATTCGTCGATCTTATTTCTTTGAAAATACTTACATTTGATGTGATTTTAGGGATTGATTGGTTAACTACTCATCACGCTAAAATCGATTGTTTTCGTAAGGTTGTTAGCTTTCATATTCCTAACCAACCTATTATACTAATTCAAGCAACCAAACCACTAAAATCAATCATTTGTCATATCAAGTCATAAAGCTATTCATTTATTGAAAAAGCGGATGTCAAGCTTTCTTAGCCCATATCACGAATTTAAATAAAAATCGTCGATTTGAATGATATTTCTATTGTTAATAAATTTCTGACGTATTCCACGAAGAACTTCTGGCTTACCCCAGAGCGTGAAATTGAATTTTGTATCGACCTTGAATCCAAAGATGCAAAACCCATTTCAAAGCCCATATCGAATGGCTCTATTGAACTTGAGGAGTTAAAAACCCAACTCCATGAGGAATTGTTAGACATCGGTTTCATTCGTCAAATCGTCTCCTTGGGGTTTCATTATTACTATTCGTGAAGAAAAAAGATGGAAGTATATGACTTTGTATTGATTATCGGGAGTTGAATCATGTCACCATCAAAAATAAGTACCCATTGCCTCGCATTGATGACTGTTTGACCCGATTTGCGAGGCAAATTCTTTTCAAAGATTGATCTTCATTAGGATATCATCGAGTTAAAGATTAAAAGCTGATGACATTCAAAGACCGCTTTGAGAACTCGAATACGGGCATTATGAATTCCCTAGTAAGTATCTTTTGGATTGACTAATGCTCTGCTTTGCCTTCATGGATATGATGAACCAAGAGTATTGAGGAATATTTGGATCACTTTGTGGTCGTCTTTATTGATGACATCCTCATATACTCCAAAACCCGTGAAGACCATGAAAGCAACACTTGAGGCGATACTCCGAAAAGCTTCGTGAAAACAAGCTATATGCCAAGTTGAAGAAATGTGAGTTACGGCTTGAAGAAGTTGCATTCCTTGGGCATGTGATATCAAATCATGGAATATCTGTTGACCAAAGAAAGATTGAAGCAATTCAAAGTGGGGAGCAACCAAAGTCGATGATAGAAATACGTAGCTTTCTCGGCTTAATTTGGTTATTATCGGAGATTCGTGGAAGGATTTTCTCGAATAGCTACTCGATTAACTTTCGGTGACTTCGAAAAGATACAAAATTCGGTTGAGGCGAGGAATGTGAAAAAGAGTTTTCAAGAACTTCGAGAGGAGACTCATTTCGGCTTTATTACGATAATACCATCACGCTCCGGAGGATTTGTCATCTACTGGTGATGCTTAGGGCAAAGGGTTAGGATGTGTTCTCATGCAATATGGGAAAGTCATAGCCTATGCCTCCACGACAACTCAAAGAATATGGAGAGAATTATCCTACTCATGATTCTAGAGTTGGCGGCGAGTCGTTTTGCGCTTAAGATTTGGAGGCATTACGTATGGAGAAGGTGGAGATCTATACGGATCATAAAAGCCTCAAATATTTCTTCACTCGAAAAAACTCGACATGCGGCAACGGCGATGGCTTGAGTTGTTGAAAGATTATGATCATATCATCGATACCATCTGGAAAAGCGAGCGTAATGGTAGCGTTGAGTAGAAGATCATATGCTGCGAACATGAGTGCATTATTGTCAATGCAAAGGCCCATTTGTATGACTTGGAAATGATGGAAATAGAGTTAAAGACTGAGGACCCGTGTGATGATGAGTGAATATCACGAGTGAACCGACTTTAATCGATAAAGTTAAAGCCGCTCGATCGCTACGGACACTGGAGGCGTGATGCGTATGAGGAAGAAAGTGCAAGAAGGTGCTATTCGGAAGCAAGAATCGATGAAGAAGGAATACTTTGAGTCAACTCCGGACTTTGTGTTCCTAACGATTACGACTTGAAGTATAAAATCATGATGGAGGCGCATTACACTGCCGTTTGCAATCCATCAGGAGTACCAAAATGTATCGTGATCTTGACATACATTTTGGCAGAAAGCAACAAGAAGAGAGATAGTGGGGTTTATCTCAAGGTGTCTAACTTGTCAACGAGTCAAGATGAGAGCATCAAGTGCCAAAAGGTCCATTGAAACCACTTAAATTTCAGAATGGAAGTGGGAGCACATTACCACGGATTTCGTTCTTGGTCTTCCCAAGGTTTCTCAAGGCATAGATGTGATTTGGGTCATTGTTGATAGATTGACCAAGTCTCATTCATTTCTTACCAATGTCGAGAAACTTATACACTTGAGCGTACCTTGTTGGTACGTGCATAAACGAGATTATAAGATTGCATGGTATGCGGTATCCATAGTTTAAGTCGAGACCCAAGATTCACTTCAAGATTTTGGGCTAGTTTGCAAAAAGCTATGGGCACGGATTTACGATTTAGTTCGACTTTTATCATCCTCAAACGGATGGGTGAGTCTGAAAGGACTATTCAAACTCTTCAAGATTTATTAAGACTGTGTCCTTGACTTCAAGGAAGTTGGGACAATTTCTTACCATTGGTGGGTTTTCCTCTGATAATAGCTTATCAAGCAAGTATTGGCATGGCTCTATTTAAGGCGTTGTATGGGAAGAAAGTGTCGCTTCTCAAGTATCTTTGGAATGAGGTGGATGAAGAACTTTATTTGGGACCCGGATTTCGATACGGTATGACTACGATAAAAGATTCAAACGATAAACAACGTATAAAAACCTCACAAGATCGACTAAAAGAGTTATGCCGATCTTCATCGAAAGGACGTGGAATTCAATATTGGAGATCATGTGCATTACGTTGTTGCTCCATGGAAAGGGAGTTACGAGATTTGGAAAGTGAGGAAAGCTCAATCCTCGATTCATTGGCCCATTTTAATCCTCGATCGAGTAGAATCCGTAAAATAAGCCTTGGCTGTATAAGCTTCATACCTAGGATAAGTATGTCTCAGTGTTCATAACGTTTTCACATTATCTATGTTACGTAAATATGTGCGAAAGGGACCCGAACCATATTATGCTGAACTAGACCTAACGGGGCGGATATATAAGATTTATCTTTATAAACGAAGGTTACCTATTAAAATCTTCGATAAGAAGGATAATTGATTATTAAATGCTCGAGTTATACCTCAAGGATATTCATGGAGAAACCACCAATATGACAAGGCTAGAAATGACCTGAGGGAGTCACCTAATTGAGATGAAGTCAAGATATCCTCAGAGCCCTCTTTGACATAAGACGACACAGTACTCCTATTTGATTGGCGACGAATTTCACAAGAAGGGGACGTTGTATTTATTAAAGATGAAATTGATAGTTCCATTGTGTTGGAATTAATAGTGTTAGTGAAAATTGGCAGTTATTTTGATAATAATTGATGCGGAGGTTATATTGACGTCAGATGCTTGGGATAAATGAACAATTAATTGCTATTAAATTCACATGATTATAACTATTTGTTCACATGTGAACTATTGATTCACATTCATTTACTATTAGGGGAGGTGGTGTAAGATTGATAATACTTGCATGACTAAGTTTAAAATGGAGAATTTATAGATGAAGTCTTATGCATGTAATTCATTATTCACATGATTATAGCTATTGATTCGCATAGTTGAGCTGACAGTTCATTATTATTTACTATTATGGGAATTAGTGCAGTGGCGATGTACTTGTAGAACTGATTAAAAAAAAAAAAAGAGGAAGGTATTATCTTGTAATATTTGAGCCCCAAGCGTGCGATTATCAAAACTATATTTTCTATAAATGAAAGCTCATTCTTCCTTCATTTCTCACCAATTCACTAAAGCTATAGAAGCAATTATTATAGAGAAATTATAGAGAGAAAGAAGAAGAAATTCTTTACCTCATTCGGTATCGATCTTCTTTTGAGGTAAGGGGTATTATTCTTCGTATTCATGAAGAAATTATTTTCTTCAATACATGCGGGTTGTTATTCCATTCTTTATTATTATGTTGGAATAACATATCTTGTCTGTCGCACGATAGTCATACATTGAAATTATACATTATTCCATTCTTTATTATTACATTGGAATAACACATGTCATGTCTTTATCGCATGCACAGTGGTCTGTTTTATTCCATTCTTTATTATTACTTGAAATATCACATGCATGCGGATTCTGACTTTATTATTATTTGAATTCTTTATATTACATTGGAATAACGTAACATGGATTACATGTGGTGAATGATCCTTTGTATTCATTCCTTATTAAATTATGGAAATGATCTATCTCTACGTGGATTCTGGCATGGCGCAAAAAATCCATTCTTGTTTCATAAATTCTACATTAGTTTTGGCTTTTATCTTTCATGAAATTAATAGAATATCACGGATATTTAACTGTCCGTCTTATTATCTTTTCATGAAAATATTCTT